>JAODAL010000409.1:0-32500 GCA_025379985.1 Phyllomedusa bahiana | reverse complement strand
GCAGGGGGAGCACACTGCATACAAATGTATATAGCTGTCATTGGGTTCAGTGCTAGCTGTAGAAATCTATGTGCAGGTAGCTCCCCCTAGAGGTGGCTGTAGGCAGTCAGAATTATGTCATTTATGAAATCAGAAAAGCAGAGCAGATATACAGGCAGACCTCGACTTACACCGTTCCAACTTACATCAGTCCCTTAGTTACAAACGGATGCTTATGGGGCATGCTGGCACTTGTCGTTCCATGTTCCAAAGCAGGTAGTAGCTGTGGAACGACAAGTTCCAACACGCCACAGCAGAAAGTGAGGTGAAATCTTCTTAACAGGGGCACAGACAAATGCAAAACAAATGTAAAACCCTTCCCTGCACTATCCGAAAGCAAAACAGAAAGCTTTTGTGCTGGAGTTACATTTAATAAATATACCTGTTCCGACTTACATACAAATTCAACTTAAGAACAAACCTATAGTCCCTATCCCATTCATAGCCGGGGGACTGCCTGTATTCTAAAATTGGTAAGAGCAGATAGCGTCTTCTAGAGGTGGCTGCAGGCAGCTAATAGTGTATCCTTCATCATGTCAGAAAAATGGAGCAGATCTATTATGAACTGAGCCAGAGCAGATACCTCCCCCTAGAGGTGACTGAAGGCAGCCAAAATTATATTATTTCTCAAATTGGGAAAACAGAGCAGATGTATTCTAGAATTAGTCAGAGCAGATAGCTCCCCCTAGAGGTGGCCTAAGGCGGCCAAAATTGTATTGTTTATCAAATCGGAAAAACAGAGCAGATATATTCTGATATGAGTCAGAGCAGATAGCATCTTCTAGAGGTGGCTGCAGGCAGCTAATATATCCTACAATTCACTGCCACTTTTGGTTATTAGACAAAAAAGGAACTCAAATAAAGATCAACAAATCACTGCCAAAGATGAGAGGTTTAATTAAATTCTACCATAAAAAGTAACTTTTAATAAATGGGAATTATAAAATCGGTATAAACATCAACACATAAACTGCTCCTCACATAGAACATAGATATTACAAAGGTCCTGCAATGTATGAAAAGGGTCAAGTAGTGGAACTCAGCATCTTTGAAGAACCACTATTTTCTGTTATACACAGGCTTTGCTTGCCCGCTTTCATGGATTCCACTTTGGTGTTTTTGTTTTTTGTATTTCCACTGACAAGTCCATAATAATTGTGTATGGGCTATTATATGTTTATGAGGGGAGAAGCAGGGTGAGGCAAGGGTCATTTTTGTGGGGTCGCCCTTTTCAGGGCGCTTGCGCCGCTAAAGGATTAGTTTACCTTGAAGGTTCTTGTAGGGTAAGAAAGCAAAATATTGTATCCAATTGCAGACACCATTTAGGATATTTGTGGACACCCCGGTTAGATGCCCCATTTTGGAAACCTTTGGAGGACCACACCTTATCTCCATCTTAAAAACGTAACTGGTGATGAGTTCCATTACTTGACCCTTTTCGTATATTGTAATATCTATTTTCTGTGTGAGACACAGTTTATTTGTTGATGTTTATACTGATCTTATAATATACCTTTATTAAAAGTTAAGTTTAATGGTAGAATTTATTTAAGCTATTCATCTTTGGCAGTAATTCCATATCCTTTATCAAGTTAGAAAAACAGAGCAGATATAATTCTAAATTAGTCAGCAAAGATAGCTCCCCCTAGAGGTGGCTGTAAGCAGCCTGAATTATATTATTTATCAAGTTGGAATATGAGAGCAGATATATTGCTAAATTGATCAGGGCAGGTAGCTCCCCCTAGAGTTGGCTGCAGTTAGCCTGAATTATATCTTTTACCATACCAGAAAAATTAAGGAAATATGCTCTGAAATTAACCTGGACAAATAACTTCCCCTAGAGGTGGCCGCAAACAGCCTGAATTATATTTTTTATCATCCTAGTGCATCTCCAAAAATTTGATTATCACTGAAAAGATAATTGATATCAATAATTTAAGTCAAACAGAAAAACCCATATATTGTATCAACCCATTACAGTATGAATTACAAGGTTTAATATAATACATTTGTGAGCCCTATAACCAATAAAAGTCCTGGCAACCACTTTAATTTTCAATGATATTTTAATTTTTTTAGATTCTCTAGTATTAGAAAAATTAAGGAAATATACTCTGAAATTAACCTGGGCAAATAGCTCCTCCTAGAGGTGGCTGCAGGCAGCCCGGAATATATCATTTATCAAGTCAGGTAAAGAGAGCAGATATAATACTTGATTAATGGAGACCTCACACATTTGATGGACCTCTAAGGGGGAAGTGTGGACCACTATGACTTTTACTATAGAGTCCTATGAGTTCAGTGTACACTCCACGTATTTACACTATGGAGCTACCCTTATTGTGTGTTGGGGGATTGGTGGGAATAGTTTTAAAGGGGCCTTTGTAGGGATTGTTTTGCTTTCTCAGGATGAAGACTCCAGGATAGTAAGTTTAAAGAGAAATAGAAATTAGTGGAAAGCAGAAGCTGTGTGTGGGGGAGTCTTTCCTACTCAGCCAATCACTCATTTACATTAATGTTCATGTCTTAATATGCAAGAAACATTCTTTTTTAAGAAGCTAAGTTTCACTGGCTATTCAAAAAAATCAGAATAGGATCCATCAACAGCAATAGCATAAACAGTCTGCTTGCTGATGGTTTCCAGATGGGTTATTTGGATTTCCGAAGAGTACAATGAGCTGGAAAATACATAAAAAAATAGCCATATCTTAGTACTTTTTCTATCTCAGGAGCATTACACGTTCACGGTTTGTGTCAAACAATGCAAAACTAAGGCTCTTATAAGGTTTCTAATTCAGAAATGTCACATTTTTTATGTTTTGAATTTTCTTTGTTCCTAATTTGACCATAATTTCTCCTGAAACATTTGGATGAAAAATGAGTCAAAGAGTCTAAACAGCGTTTGCTTTGCCAGCGTCTTGTGGACTTGTGAATTTATAATTATGAACTCGTACTTCTCTAATAAAAGACAATAGAGGTTGAAATGCTTTAATACAGATTACTATTTAAACCTTCATTGTCTTATGTAGATAGATAGGTAGATAGATAGATATGGGATAGATAGATAGATATGAGATAGATAGATATGGGATAGATAGATATGAGATAGATAGATACGAGAGAGATAGATGGATAGATAGATATGGGATAGAAAGATATGAGATAGATAGATATGAGATAGATAGATACGAGAGAGATAGATATATAGATAGATAGTTATGGGATAGATAGATAGATAGATAGATAGATATGAGATAGACAGATATAGGATAGATATATATGTGATAGATAGATAGATAGATATGGGATAGATAGATAGATATGAGATAGATAGATATGAGATAGATAGATATGAGATAGATAGATATGGGATAGATAGATACAAGCGAGAGAGATAGATAGATAGATAGATAGATAGATATAGGATAGATAGATAGATAGATAGATAGATATAGGATAGATAGATAGATAGATAGATATGAGATAGATAGATATGGGATAGATAGATACGAGAGAGAGAGAGATAGATAGATAGACAGATAGCTATTATATTGATAGATAGATAGATATGGGATAGATAGATAGATAGATAGATAGGAGATAGATATATGATAGATAGATAGATAGATATGGGATAGATAGATAGATAGATAGATATGAGATAGATGATATGGATATATGATATGGGATAGATAGATAGATAGATAATGAAGATAGATAGATTTGAGATAGATAGATATAGGATAGATAGATATGGGATAGATAGATATAGGATAGATAGATATGGGATAGATAGATATGGGATAGATAGATATAGGATAGATAGATATGGGATAGATAGATAGATAGATAGATAGATATGGGATAGATAGATAGATAGATAGATAGAATGTAAAGATACAGAAGATATGAAGTAGATAAGCGATAGAAAGAAATAAGCTCGTTAGACAGATAAATATCCATCCCTATAGACACCTTCATTGTCTACAGTAGATAGAATGTTTACATAGATATGAGGTAGATGTGAGAAAGAAAGAAAGAAAGAAAAAGTAGATCAATTTCTTTTTCTACCGTTTTGGATAGATATAAAATTGATAATCAGATAGATAGAGTTCGATAGATCCAGTATATCGGACCCTGATTCAAAAGAGATAGATATACATGCAATAGATAGACATGAAATAGAAATATGCTTACATACATAAAATGGGCGGGGCTGTGACAACCATTTAGAGGATGCATTGTGGTTATTGGACATATGGTGGTGCACCTGAACATTAAAATGAAATATTTTTACAAATATTTTTTAAAACCTACATTATAAAAGGTTGCCATACAAGAATTAGATGTATACTGAATTGGCCTTTAAATCTTGTCTCCTTAAAGAGGAATGTTAGAAATGCTTTATGACTGTCTGGTAGGCTGTTAGATGATAGGTAGGTGAAAGTAGGCGACCGACTAGGGTGTCACTTTGTGCCAGACGGAAAAGGAGGCGCAAGGAGGCATGGAGTGGGCTGAATTTTCCATTGTGGGAGGGGGGGGGCTATATGCCTTATTTGCCTAAGGCTCCAGAATACCTTGTCCCAGTCCTGGCTGTTAGGGGTGCATTAATAAATTTGCCTAATTTACCATTTTTTAAATTAAATGGTTGTATTCCATCACTGGAAAGGTCGTGTCCATTGCATTTCATCAGGCATTAGGCCTTAGTAAGCAGATAATGTTTTCTCTCCCTTCCAGTTTTTCCTAATAAAACTCAACCACACAAGGTACAGTATCTAATACTAGTAATGTAAGTACAGACAAAGCAATTTGTAATTTTTGGAGCAGCTACTGATAAGTCATTGACTTATAGTAGGTGGATAGAAATCACAGGTGACACAGGCTTATTCTATCACTGTGCCAAATAATCAACTCAGCTCTGCTGCATCCGCCTGTGTGATGTGTAGGGCAAGGTGTAACTCTAGAATAGGGCTCCTTGGGTTTATTGTATTAATAGAGAAGTAATTATATTCCTGGAAGGGGGCACCTTATACAGAGCTGCAGAGCACACAGAGGGATGGGGAGACCTGTGACACTATTCCCTGTAAACCATCCAGTCCTCATTCATTGGGACACATGTTATATTACAGCCATGGCCGGATAACCTCTTGTGTTAATAGAGGCAGAAAGACAGACAGAGATTTCATTTCAACATATTTAATATAGCAGTGGTGTCATCTGAAGAGACTGCTGAGATCCTCAAGGTCAGTCCTCACTGCAGATAATACTAATGTAATGCTGGCTATTCCAAGAAAACAGAGAATACACCAAAGATAGATAGGTAGATAGATAGATAGATAGATAGATAGATAGATAGATGGATATGTGGATGGATAGGAGATAGATGGGTAGATGCATGGATAGGAGATATATAGATGGATAAATGGAATTATACAAAATATATGTGTGTATAGATGTATGTAGTAGAGTTGAATTTGTCCCTCAGTTGACTTATTTTATGATTTTTGATATTCAGCAATAAAACCACAGAAAACACATTGTAATATTAGCCTGAATTGCTGCTCTTCCAGAAAATAATATCTCATACAACCACAAGTGTATGATGGATAGATAGTTATGAGATAGATAGATATAAGCAATAGATAGATAGATAGATTAGATTATAAATGTATGAGATAGATGACAGAAAAAATAGATAGATAGATATTAGATAAATAGATAGATATGAGATAGATAATAGATAGATAGATAGATAGATATGGGATAGATAGATATATATGGGATAGATAGATAGATAGATAGATAGATAGATAGATTATAAATTTATGGGAGACAGATGACAGAAAAAAGAAAGATAGATAAATATATAGATAGAAATTAGATAAATAGATAAATACATGGATATATATTAGATAGATAAATAAATAAATAAATAAATAGATACATAGATAGATATGAGATAGGTAGATATATATGGGATAGATAGATATGGGATGGATAGATAGATATATATGAGATAGATAGGTAGATATGAGATAGATAGGTAGATATGGGATAGATATATATGAGATAGATAGATATATGGGAGAGATACGTGGATATGGGAGAGATACGTAGATATGGGAGAGATACGTGGATATGGGAGAGATATATATGAGATAGATAGATAGATAGATATTCGATAGATATATATTGAGATAGATAGATATGAGATAGATGTATAGATAGATAGATAGATAGATAGATAGATAGATATGTGATAGATAGATATGAGATAGATAGATAAATAAATAGATAGATATGAGATAAATAGATAGATAGATATGAGATAAATAGATAGATAGATAGGTAGCTATGGGATAGATAGATAGATAGATAGATATGGGTTAGATAGATAAATAGATAGATAGATATGAGATAAATAGATAGATAGATATGAGATAAATAGATAGATAGATAGATATGGGATAGATAGATAGATAGATAGATAGATAGATAGATAGATATGAGATAAATAGATAGATAGATATGAGATAAATAGATAGATAGATATGAGATAGATAGATAGATAGATATGGGATAGATAGATAATCCATTTGCTAATATTAAATTTACTGACATTATCATTTTTGTTTCTCAATTAAAATTTCCTTCAAATGAAAAACAAACGAAAACTCCAAACACCTCACAAACCACAGTGGAAAATGTAGCTGATGAAATCTTCAGTGCTATATTGGTGACCTAGGACTATTCATGGGCCAGGAAGAGGTCAATGAGGGCTTCCTTACCTGAGTAGGAGTCTTCTTTGGAGGATAAGTTCCCATTGTCTTCTTTGCTTTTCTGTGTCTATAAGAAAGAAATATAAGATATAGGAAGGTTTGGGGGAGAGGACGACATACAGAACAGGGGGTGTAATACATGGCAGGCTGTCAGCGGTTGAGGTGAACTCATTATCAGTACAGTCCCCTGGTTGTATATGGGAATATAGGGTAGGCTAGGTAACATATGGGCCTGGGACAATCGCCCGCATCTCCAGAACACAGGGGTTTATTTGCATGTAGAACATTTGCTCTCTGTGGCATTGTGTTAAAGAGCTAAACACATTGAAGATTTCATTTCTGTAGGGCATCTAGTTATCAATCTTATTATGCAGACATCACCCATTCAGCCTAAAGCTGCATTTAAATAATAATAATTAGCTGTGAAGCCGGAGGGAATATTTACATCTTTGTAGCAAGGTTCCTCCAGTGATGTATGACGGGGGCTGGAGTCTTTTGGGGTGGAAGAAGGATGTTCTGCATTTTCCATTTTCTCGGCCTGCGTTTCGCTCCTGGAACTGGAGAAGGGGGAACGGTCTTTGCATGTTTTGTCATTGCTTTCTACCAGTCCTCTGCTCTGCAGAAACTGACTGCTGAGACTTTCCTCTTCTTCTTCACCAGGCGGCTTGTTGGTCTCCACATCCACGTCCTGCTCTTCGTCCGAGTCCGAGCTGTCACTTTGGTAACTGCAGCTAGTGCCAGGAGACACGTGTCGGTCACTTTGGAAGTCCTCAAGGTTGCCATGCAATTTGGCAATGCTCTCGGTGTCTTTGACCACAGGCCGGAAGGCAGAGTGGTAGCTCTGTTTTCTAATCGGGAAGGAAGGTACATCCAAGACGTTGGTCCTGGCTTCAGAAGTGGGCCGGATGTCACTGGACACTGGAGAGCTCGAACATTCGGTTTCAAACAAGTTGTCTCCGGTGTTGCTGAGGTTACTGGCATCGCTCTGATCTGCCAGCTCTAGGAAGGCCTGTCTCAAAGTTGGGTTGTCTGTGATGGAAGTAAGGGCGCTGGGCTGTGGCTGAAGATATGTAGGAACTGGAAGTCCACCTGGGGTTCTTGGTGGCCAAAACATACAAAAAGGGGGGTAAAATGCATCTTTTCGACCCGGCCAGAATAGTCCTGACAGTGCACTGGTTTTCTGGCCATTGACTGCATCAGCATCATCCTTTTTCTGACACAGCCCAAAGGCCGGGAAGGTGTATGGGCTTGGAAAGAGGGTGCTGGCAGGGAATTTTTGCAACATGCCAAATCCTTTGCTGGGTACTGGGATGACAGGGTAACTTCTTTGGGTCTTGTTGGTGATGTTGGTGGGCTCTATCTCTTCTTCTTCTTCAAACCTTGGCCTCTTCTGGCTGAGGTCTTGCCCAATTATATGCGGCAGGATGCCATTGGTTGCCTTTACGGTGCCCAGACTTTGGCAGTGTCCATGGCTTAAAGCCCTCTTTCGGCTGCCACCATTGAACATTGCTTTGACATCCTCCCAAGCAAACACCATTTCATCTGGAGGGGTCTTATCTGAAAGCTTTAGATGTCTTCTCCATGAATTGAAATTGGCAGCATCGGGCTGGGTGTATTTAGCTTCTGGGGTCCTATGTGAGTGGAAGATGAACTTGTTTGGAGAGAAGTACATGTTGCAGTAAGTGCATTTAATACACTTGGCTCTGGAGCTGTTGTACCTTGCTGGGATGAAGTTCCCCCTGCATCCCCATGCACACTCATGAGTGACATCGAATGCAAAGTTATCTGGAAGCTTTGGTGGCCTGTTTTCTCCTAAGAAGGATTTGCACAGTCTCTCAGCCTCCCTTTTGGTTATCATTCCACATCTCCTTGAAGATATGGGCATGGCCCCTGCTCTCCGCAAAATTTCCAACTGTACTGGGGTGCACTGCACACAGGTAATACCGAGGGCCACCCGCCGGTTGTGGATCTCATTGTAACTATAGTTTTTAAGGAGCGTGTTGGAGATCTGGGCAAGGCACAACCTCTCCTGCCCATCTATGACCAGCGATACAATAGGGATGCCATACAAAATGACTTGGCTGACTTGGTTTGGTTTCATGTTGGAGTGATTGACTCTTGACTGAAGGGTGTCTTGTTGATAGGAGCTTGGAGGTGAGGGCAAGAGGAGGTCATTTGCAACTGTTAGTGGGCTTGTAGCCATTTCTGCAGATCCCAGATGAAGGAAACTCTTCTGTCTGGTGGATGCCTAAAATATGGAAAAAAAAATAATATTTTAGTATTTTAGAATTTTCAAGATAAAAGATTAAATAAACTTTTAGATAAATAATGCGTTCATCTAAAGACTTGAATAAATCCACCTCTAATTATTATCTGAATTATTAGCTGAAAAGGGGTAAAAAAATTGAAAATTAACCAAACTATCTATGTAGTGGTTTATGGAACAATGTATATATTGTTCCATAAACTGCTACATAGAGGGTCAATTTTTTGACCCCTTTTCAGCTATTAATTCAGATAATAATTAGAGCTGGACTTATTCATGTATGTGTGTATATATATATATATATATATATATATATATCGTTATATATTCAGATATATATCTATACGTATATCGTATATTTATACATATATATTTATATTATATATACACATATATTTATTTATATATCTTTATACAATATATACACTCAAACATATATATATATTTTTTTTCTATAAACAGCAACAACTTGTATTGTGTTACATAGTAACCTCAATTTGCATTTGTAAACAATAGGTGATGCTGACTTTTGCTACAGGGTACTCTATGTACAAAGCAAAGGTTCCCGGTAATGTAACTATTAATTAAAATGCAATTAACCTCCTTACTGTGGCGGGTAACCCAGAACCGTTTTCATTACATCAGGATAAGGCTCAAGAATAAAAGGAGGATGTGTTTGCATCTAGAGATTATAGGCAATGTATATTCATTTATAATCCACCTCCTAATCTCTCTTTTCACTTTCCTTTGACTAAATCTGGATCTTTTTTTTGCAAGAATATTCAAAGAATGCATATATATATATATATATATACAATCACATATATATATATATATATACATACACATATATATATATAATATAATAAATAAACACAAAAAATAGAATAAATAAAAACTTACAAAATAAAGTATAAATAATAAAAAAAGTTATATCTATTTATCTGTCCATCTATACATATTTATCTATAGATAGATAGACATATAGAAGATAGATAAATAACTAAAACATAGTATATACATTTAGAAATGTATTTTATTATTTATACTTTATATCTATTATTTATGCATAGATAGATGGAACATAATATATACATTTAGAAATATATGAAATACAAAAATATAAGTACCAACAAATATAATATAATTAAATAACAACATACATTTTAATATCACTTAGATGTAATTAAATCTGCCTACATTACGTTAATACATTAAATACAAACATTTTCATTATGTTAATATATTATTACATACTATCAATAAATCATAAAAACATCAAACTATTTTAAAACTTTTCCTATCTTTGTAGATTTTTTCTTTCTGGATACTAAGCATTCATACAGTTGTAATATATAGTAACATTGTTTTCAGTTTTTTTTTCTTTATTGTTACTATGACCATTTGTGTATTAAAATTCTATCAAACACCAAACTAATTTCTGGTTTCTTATTTTGAACCCAGGAATTCATTAAGCACCATGAACGATTTCTGAAATGATGTCTCTACAAGCATCGATCAATTGTGAAAAGATAAATATGTGCAGTTCCTGAATTTGCAGATATTTCAATGCAGTCTCATGTCCTATGTTCTGCTTCAGCACAGAAATGTGGTTTCGAGTAAAAAGAACCCATAATTAACAAAAATGATAAAAGTTAAAAATATAATTTGACAGCTAATATTTCTGAGACTATATAATCTACTCACATTTCTACCTACACTTTATTTAGAATGGCAAAATGAATATCCTGCTAAATCAGAACCAGAGCAACGTTATTTTTATCTTTCATGGCAGCTAAGTATCCTATGAAGGCAAAACTACTGCAGAACTTGTGCCAGGTGCCACAGGGCTGACTATCATCTGCCACAGACGGTGAGGGTTTTACCTGAGCAGGTAGATCTACCCCAGCACTTTACTATGGATATAAATTGAATTTTAAACGCTCACAAATATATAGTATCTTACTATTCAATATTTAATAGTGGAGCCGATTTTGTCATGTGGATTTACACAGGAATGTAGTAAACTCATAGTAACTTCAGCTCAGAGAATGGTTACCACACCTGAAATATCACAAATACAGCTCTGCTACATCAGTTTATGAAATAGATATAAGAAGATAGATCGATAGATCGATAGATAGATAGATAGATAGATAGATATAAGATTCATAGATATGAGATAGATAGATATGAGATAGATAGATATATATATATATATATATGAGATAGATATAGGATAGATAAATAGATAGATAGATATAGGATAGATAGATAGATAGATAGATATGAGATAGAGGGATAGATAGATAAATAGATAGGAGATAGATAGATATAGATATGGGATAGATAGATATGGGATAGATAGATAGATAGATAGATAGATAGATAGGAGATAGATATGGGATAGATAGATAGATATGTGATAGATAGATATAGGATAGATAGATATTGATAGTAAAATAGTGATAGATAGATATGGATAGATAGATATGGGATAGATAGATAGATATAGGATAGATAGATAGATAGATATGGGATAGATAGATAGATAGAGGGATATATACATAGATAATAGATTAATGATGGGTAAATAGATAAATAGAAAGAACGATAGATGGATAGTTATGAAATAGATAGCTAGAGTGATATATATATAAATAGATAGATAATAGGTGAATGGATGGGTAAATAGAAAGGATAGGTAATGGATGGATGTATAGATAGATAGATAGATAGATATGAGATAGATAGATATGGTATAGATAGATAGATAGATAGATAGATAGATAGATAGATAGATAGATAGGTAAATAGATAGATCGTTAGATAGGCAGATAGATAGATACTTAGATGTTTCTGTAGATTTACACTCACACCACACAATGAAGCTAAATTATAACGTAACTACTAGATAACTTGAACAGGATAGCGCTCCTTGCTCAATCCTAAACTTTATCCAGAAGAGTATGAAACTAAATGGCTATAATCCTGAAGACACTATTACTATAGAGCAGCCCTTGCTTTCCAAGCACTAATAACCAGCTCACACTTTATATGGACTAATACAACATAAAGCATGTACAATAGTATCAATGCATGGGATCATTAAGACATAAGAGAGTTGTGTACCTTCTGCAGATCCCTCACAGGGCAGACCTGGGCATGGTGTGGGTGCAGCCAGCAATGGAGGGCTCCTCAGGCTGCAGCTGGATATGACATATATCCAGTGTCTCCTCTCTATTAATGATCTCTTTCCTCTGTGAGTCCAGGTCTAGGAGTCTGAGCTTCACTATGGAGAAGCTCCAACCTCTGAGCCTATCTTCTTACTACAGCTCCAAGTGACGTCATCAGCCTCCTGATTAACCCCTGCCAGCCTGGGACTTCCTTCCTATGTTCAGGACATCCCATGATCTGCCTTCACCTCAGATGTCATCCATATAGAGACATAGATCTGATAATCCTTAAGGTGCGGGAGAGATTATCTGCTCCATAATTGTGACTGCTCCTGGCTGCACAGTCTACAGAGGAGCAGAGAAGTCCTGGACAGGAGGAGAAAACATTGCATTGTATCTCTATTTTACCTATAACATCTATTCTTAGCATTTTAATCTAACTTTATTTTCTGTATAGATAAGTACTCGGGGTTATTTGGTGATGTTTCATACACTTAGGCAGTTTATGTTTAACGTCATTAGTTACAAATGAAAAAGCACAACAGATTACAAGACCTCTCATATATATTTCAGTTTATCATTCTTTTTCAATATGCGATTTAGATTTGTAGATAATAGATATGAGATAGATAGATAGATAGATAGAAAGATAGATAGATGTGATATATATATAGATAGATGTGATAGATAGATAGATAGATAGATATGAGATAGATAGATGTGAGAGAGAGAGATAGATAGATAGATAGATAGATAGATAGATAGGAGATAGATGTGACATAGATAGATGATAGATGTGAGAAAGGTTTATCTATAGAAAATAAATAGATGGATATAGGAATAGATAGGTAGATAATAAATAGATAGATAACATTATTATTTGATAAATACTGCCAATGGGAAACTGTTCTTTTTATTTTTTTCACTTAATCTGTTTAAATCTATTCATAGAAATATGCATTTGATATGAGATAGGTAGATAGATAGATAAATAAATAAATAGATAGATGGATATATGATAGATAGACAGATAAATAGATAGATATGAGATATATATAAATATATATATAAGATAGTATATATAATAGATAGTAGATAATAATAGATAATAGATAGATAGATAGATATGAGATAGATAGATAGATGGATAGATAGATAGATAGATAGATAGGGGATAGATAGATATGAGATAGATCGATAAATAGATATGAGATAGATAGATAGATAGATAGGTGGATAGATAGATAGATAGATAGATATATAGGAGAGATAGATTAGTAGAAATAGAGTACATTAATATTAGCTACATACTACAGATCGGGAAATGTGTCTGTCTTTCGCATATATATATATATATATATATATATATATATATATATATATATATATATATATTATCTATTTATAGAAATATACATATGATAGACGATTAGACGATACATTAATGCGATACATTACACAGTGCTGCATGTAGTGAAAAGTAATCATTCATTTTCCATAACACTCATGGACTATTCCCTAATATGATTAATCTGTCGCAGTTTATTAGAACCAAATCGTCTGATCTGATCTTATGGCCCCGAGTGTATGACAAATGACACGCACGAAATATGTCAGTGAGGACACATTAACACACATTCCACCAATTCTTCCTTTCTGGAATACGAGTGTAATTGAAAAAATTCTTGATTCATATTTTATTTTACTTGAGCCTGTATCCATTCTCTCTATTTCTACTATCTATTATCTATCTATCTTCTATCTATCTATCCATCTATCTAATATACACATATCTATCTATTATTATCTATCTATCTCATATCTACTATCTATCTTATCCATATCATCTATCTATCTATCTATCTATCTATCTATCTATCTATCCCATATCTACCTATCTACCTACCTATCTATCTATCTATAGCTGTACATATAACATTTTAATGGTAAAGGATGTTTATGGAGGAATCTCTCTCTTTTTTTAGCCACATCTTTAATAAATGACCGCAAGCGCCGTTTATTTGCGACATTTCCCGGATCTATCAGTATATTTGCCTTGCAGACAAGTGGGATAGAGAACGCCTTAATTAGGGAATGTCCAGCTTATGACTGACAGAGGAGGGGGACAATGTGACCAAAATCGACGCAAAATAGTCATTGGCTGTACTTGTCGCACTCCAGGCAATGGCAACTATTGCGCGATCCTTCAATATCCATCCGTCTTCATTTGAGGGCTTGAACATAGGGGTAATTAACGTGTCAATCCAGACCACAAAATAAACCAAAGAGGGTGAGAAGACAGAGATGGAATTACAGAGCAGATGTTACTGTCTGTGCTCACAACCACTGGCGAGTTTAGGTCAATGTACTTCATGTTCCAGGCTTGCAGAGGGTTTCATGCAAGTTTTCCTTTTAATTTTTAGATAATGTTTATGATAACAAATGTAATAATAAACAATATTAGTAAATATCGTATACTGTACTATGTACTATTGTAATATATAACATCAACAATAGTTTACCCATTCAAACAAATGTGTAAGAAGTAAATATTATATTCTCCATTTTTTGATATGCAAACAATAGGAATTGGTGAAGTATAGAAGTTCCCTAGTTCCCTCCCTAATGAAGGTTAAAATTAAAGGTGTTCATTTTGCCAATTGCTTAAAAGTTTCTTAATTTACTTTATAAAACTAGAAACAATAATTTCTTTCTTTGTTCTAGAAACTTTAGTGACATTTCATTTTTTTGTCGTGTAAATTGCATTTAAAGGACCACATGTATGAACCTGTTTAGGCCTAAAGCTCAGTCTTTTGCTCATAGTAACCTATGGGCAAAAAAGTGAGTTTTAGACCTAAACAGGTTCATACATGTGGCCCTAAGTGTTTTGGAACACAGCAAACATTTTGCTGTGAAGGAGCTAATTCTTATTTCAAAATGTAAGAAGTTTGGGTTATTTGAAGTAATAACAATATGTTTTATCACCATTATTAATGCTGTTTTGTATTATCGCTATTATTTATATGGTAAATTTAAATGTACTATTATAAGTAGTAATAAAAATATATGCAATATACTTGGAGACCCTAATTCTTGTGCATTGCTGATTAATTTTACTGGCATTTAACCACTTGTCAATTGTATTATTTTATATTATACAATTATTATTATTTTAGATTATTATTATGTGATAATAATAATAATAATAATAATAATAATAATAATAATAATAATAATAATAATAATAATAATAATAACATAACTTGTATTTTTGAAAAAAATAATAATCATACGTTTCTTTCTTACTTAGCCCTGCTTATTTGAAGTACTTTGAAAATTTTCCTGGTGGAAATAGTTCTGATAGTAAAAATAAAAGACACTACTACTCTCATTACAATGTATCCTGATCTGGTAAATTTCGGCCAACTCTACCATTTTGTAAACAAGGGGTTTCTGACATTCAGCAGGTTAAGCGATCAAGTGCCCCCCCAATTACCCTGATGCCCCTTGTTATTGCTTCTCTGCGCTTTTAATTATGTTATGATTGTGGCAGAGATGATTTTTTTTTTTGTACAATACTGGGTATTTGCAATGGAGATGGTCCCATCTGGAGAAGTCTGGGGCTCATTTGGCCACAGCACTCCAGGCTTTGTCTGTCATTCTGAATAACCTCTGGTCAGGTTTAACAAAAGCAATTGGGGTCCCCCAGCACATCCAGGCTTCTTTGTCATTCACAAACCCGCCAGTTCACAAATCATAGTTCTGAGATACAAAGAGACTCTATTAATACCAAGACCTAGGTAATCTGGATGGATATAAAGATACGATTTTGGGATAATTAAAAATGACCTAGATAATAACTTGATAGATAGATATAGATAGATGGATATAGATGACAATAATAGATAGATACATAGATAGATAGATAGATGATAGATAGATGATAGTGATAGATAGATTTGGGATATATGATGAAGATATATGATAGTTTAGATAGATTTGGATATATAGATAGATAGATAGATAGATAGATAGATAGATATAGATAATAGGGATAGATAGATTGATATATGTCCATAATAATAGATAGATTGTAAGATAGTGATAGATAGATTAGTATTTTGGATATATACTGTAGATAGATAGATATAGATGAAGTAAAGACAAATATAGATTATAATGTAATAGATAGATAGATAGATTGATAAACTGTAATAGATAGATGAACCAGATAGATAAAAATGATAAGAAGACAATATGGACTCCAGATAGATAATGTAAATAGTATAGATAGATAGATTTTGGATATATACTGTAGATAGATAGATATAAGACAGATATATAGGTCTTAGATAGATAAATGTAAGATGAGAAGATAGAATCTTTCCCCATCATGGTAGAACACATTCATACCTCAGTTGCAATCTTTTTTTTTTTTTTTAAAGGACTGAACGAGAAGATTTGGATAATCGGATTCATTCGCAGCTCTTTAAATCCTGCACAGATGATCCGAGGTGGAGTCTACTTCCCAATGACTACCAGTACTACGACTAACTACCACTACTACTAATAATAAGCAGCAGCAGCAGACATCCACACCGAGGAGTCCTCTGTTGTGCAGGAATCGTGGTGGCTACAGAGAAACAATTAAGGAGATGGATGAATATTCTTGGAGTACAACATTGTAAAGTTAATGAGAGTCTTGAATGGAGCCTGTTAATAACCAGCAGATGCAGGCTGACTCCTACCTACTCTGCTGCTCCTGAACAAATCACTAAGTAACTATTGCAACTGGATAGAAGGAAATAAGAGTGAGATTCGTTTTCCAAAAGCAGTTCCAGGGCTGCTATTATAAAGCTGCATCCATCATTACTGATGACCACCCACTGGGATATTATTGCTTTGCGAGAGAGTATTACAATCAAGAGATTTCTTTACTTACTGTTCACAATCACTTAAAGCTGCCTGCTAATGACTGCTCTGAATTCACAGCAGAGCTTCCTGGGGTCCTTGTGAGAAGTACTTACACATCCCACAACTCTGCTGATCCCCCCATGGCCTGGACACTTGTGACTGTGTCATGGACGCTCCGAGGGTGCGTGACAGCCAGTGTCCCGGCCCCAGTGTTACAGAACAGGGCCCTATTACTACTGACCTCAGGCCTCATATGAGGAAAACCTATTCGGACATTGGGATTTTCAGATGTACTGTTGGCCCTGGAACCTATCATCCACGTCAAAAACACCAAATAACTTTCCTCATTTGGTTGCATAATATTACATTATTAAGTAGTGGCTATGTATATATCTCATATCTATCCCATATCTATCTATCTATTTCTTTATCTATCTATCTATCTCATATCTATCTATCTATCTATCTATCTATATATCAATGTATCTATCTATTTCTTTATCTATCTATTTCTTTATCTATCTATCTATCTATCTATCTATCTATCTATCTATCATTCCTGTCTTTCTCTCCTCTATTTATCTATCAATCTAGCTCTCTCATATCTATCATCTATCTATGTATAATATTACCTCTCTCAATCCTATTATGTCTTTCTCTCTCTTTCTTCCTCTCTTTATCGATATCGAGGTAATTATGCATTTCCTGTTTAACTTAATACCCAATTTATAATGTTTTATTAAAGCAAAGAAGTCCATGTTATAATAAGATCGATAGAGTTCCAATATTCTATAGTGTTAGTATATATTATAATTAATAGCATATACGTATAGTATTGTATAAGATAGGATAGTACTGTATTGTATGGTATAGAGTAATATATATAGTATTATATAGTATTGTATTGTATGGAGCAATGTAGTTTGGAATTGTATAGCGTAGTATTGTATAGAACAGTATAACAAAGTATAATATTGTATTAAATAGAGTAGTATAGTATTGTATAAAGTAGGATAGTATAGTATTGAATAGAGTAGTATATATAATATAGTATTACAGAGAGTAGTATATATAGTATTATATTGCATTGTATAGAGTAGTATAGTATATATAATATTATATTGTACCGTATAGAGTAGTATAGCATAGTATTGAATTGTATAGAGCAATATAGTTCGGTTTTGTATAGGGTAGTACAGTACAGCTAAGTATAATATAGTGTTGTATCAAGCAGTATAGTATGGTTTAGCTTAGGCTCAGCAGTTAATAATAGTTTGGTACAGTATATATATAATCCTTACAAATACTGCAATGAAGTATCAGTCATGGCCTATGATAAGAATATTATGCAGACAGATATGACAACCGGTATCATGTGTGAGATTTACAGAAAATGGGGTAGGAGTAGAAAGAACAGAGTGACGTGCAGTCCGCAGGGCATCATCCCTTCTGGGTCATGCTGTGTATGTTGTATTAGCCCAATGCATCAATGTGGGGGCTGATTTTCGGATAATCTCTGCAGTATCCCATAGCTGTACCCCCAGCATACATATGTTACATTTGTTTTGCAGCCAGATAGTAGCTGTGGGGACACATCGTGCTCCAAAGGGAAAATGTAAAAGTATCGGATCTATTTTATCCTTCTGAACTATGGCTGCTCCCAGCCTGGAAATGGCCATTAAAAAGCTTCAGATAAGTGGCTCGAGTGAAAGTAGCGCAGCAGCTACAGAAGGGAGCGAATGGACGACGCATGGTATATAAACGCTGTGTGTGGACTGTGGTGCTGAATGGATAGCACACAAATGGTATATACTATGGTGCGGAATGGATAGCATATGTTATATAAAACGTATATACTATAAGGCTGAATGGATAGTACACGTTATATAAATGGTATATACTATAAGGCTGAATGGATAGCATATGTTATATAAATGGTATATACTATGGGGCTGAATGGATAGCATATGTTATATAAATGGTATATACTATGGGGCTGAATGGATAGCACACGTTATATAAATGGTATATACTATGGTGCTGAATGGATAGCACACGTTATATAAATGGTATATACTATGGTGCTGAATGGATAGTACACGTTATATAAATTGTTTATACTATGGTGCTGAATGGATAGCACATGTTATATAAATGGTATATACTATGGGGATAAAATGATAGCACATGTTATATAAATGGTATATACTAGGTCGAATGGAGCCACGTTATAAAATGGTATATACTATGGTGCTGATGATAGCACACTTATAAAATGGTATATACTATGGGTGCTGAATGGATAGCACATGTTATATAAATAGTATATACTATGGTGCTGAATGGATAGCACATGTTATATAAATGGTATGGGGATAAATGGATAGTACACGTTATATAAATGGTATATACTATGGTGCTGAATGGATAGCACATGTTATATAAATGGTATATACTATGGTGCTGAATGGATAGCACATGTTATATAAATGGTATGGGGATAAATGGATAGCACACTTTATATAAATGGTATATACTATGGTGCTGAATGCATAGCACACGTTATTAAATGGTATATACTATGGTCTGAATTTAGTGAAAAGCACGTTATATAAATGTATAGAACTATGGTGCTGAATGGATAGTACACTTTAATAAAACTATGTATAAACGTGGTGCTGAATGGAAGCACGATATATATAAATGTATATACTGTGGGATAAATATGAAGCACATGTTATATAAATGGTATATACTATGGTGCTGAATGCATAGCACACGTTATGTATACGTTATGGTCTATTTAGCTGAATAAAAGCGCACTGTTATATAAACGTACAGAATGTGGTGCTGAATAGGAAACACTTTACATACACGCTATGTATAAACGGTGGTGCTGAATAGGAAGCACGATATATAAACGCTGTGTATGTACTGTGGTGCTGAATAGGATGCACGATATATAAACGCTATGTCTGTACTGTGGTGCTGAATAGGATGCACGATATATAAACGCTGTGTATGTACTGTGGTGCTGAATAGGAAGCACTATATAAAAACGCTGTTTATGTACTGTGGTGCTGAATAGGATGCACGATATATAAACGCTATGTCTGTACTGTGGTGCTGAATAGGATGCACGATATATAAACGCTGTGTATGTACTGTGGTGCTGAATAGGATGCCACGTATATAACGCTGTGTATGTACTGTGGTTCTGCTACATCGTATAGGATTTGCCCATCACATAAAACGCTATGAATGAAAAATCTGAGTGTGGCTGAATAGGATCACGATATATAACCTATTCTGTACTGTGGTGCTGAATAGGAAGCACCATATATAAACGCTGTGTCTGTACTGTGGTGCTGAGTAGGATGCACGATACATAAACGCTATGTCTGTACTGTGGTGCTGAATAGGAAGCACGATATATAAACGCTGTGTATGTACTGTGGTGCTGAGTAGGAAGCACGATAGATAAACGCTGTGTCTGTACTGTGGTGCTGAATAGGAAGCACGATACATAAACGCTATGTCTGTACTGTGGTGCTGAGTAGGAAGCACGATACATAAACGCTGTGTCTGTACTGTGGTGCTGAATAGGAAGCACGATATATAAACGCTGTGTATGTACTGTGGTGCTGAGTAGGATGCACGATATATAAACGCTGTGTATGTACTGTGGTGCTGAATGGACAGCGCACGTTACACTGAATGGTGCAGATTGGAAAGTATATTGGTTTATCAGCTCTAACTTTGCCCGGTCATTCCAATACAATTAAATTTGGTCCCAAAGCAACTGAACATAAAAATTCACAAACTCATTAGAAATGTAAAAAAATTCTAAGGAGCTCAGCACACAGAGCACTGCGAGCAATTCCGGATGTTCCCGGGCAGCTTCTTAGATATCCTTTACATGACAAATAAGGAGATCAATATTGGGTAGAGTCTGTCATATAATTATGTCTATAACCTCGGCGCTCTCAGTATCGCTCATGGATGGCAGCAGATCCCCAGCTCCCGATGTTTGCCCTCCAATTGATTGCTACGATCACTTCACTGCAAGAAGCACCTGAGATGGTCTGTCTGATGCCAAATGACACTTGAACACTGTAATCAGAGATTAATTGACTTAATCAAATCGGCCCAGCCTCAGCGATTAATCTTTTGGCAACCAAATTACACACAATTACCTCAATCTGCCTGGTCAGGGGGCGAGCTGTTTACAATCCAGCCTTCAATTAAAACCTCACGTTTAAATAGCAGAAATCAATCTTGGCAATTAGAGGGGATGAAGCTGCAAAGGAGAGCTGGCAGTCCCACGTCACAGGGTACAGCACCTGTGCCAGACCTGTCAGCACCAGGTCATGTATGTACAGCACCTGTGCCAGACCTGTCAGCACCATGCCATGTTTGTACAGAACCTGTGCCAGACCTGTCAGCACCAGGTCACAGGGTACAGCACCTGTGCCAGACCTGTCAGCACCAGGCCATGTATGTACAGCACCTGTGCCAGACCTGTCAGCACCAGGCCATGGATGTACAATACCTGGGATGAGAGAGTATAGTGTGCACCAGGTGATCCATGTAAGTATCTGTAATAGTGCCAGACCTGTCAGCACCAGGCCATGTATGTACAGTACCTGGGATGAGAGAGTATAGTCTGCACCAAGTGTCCATTTACAGTATCTGTAATAGTGCCAGACCTGTCAGCACCAGGTCATGTATGTACAGTACCTGTGATGAAAAGGAATAGTGTGTATAGTGTGCACCAAGTGATCCATGTCCAGTACCTGTGAAAGTGCTAGACCTGTCAGGCCCAGGTCACCTATGTACAGTACCTGTGATTAGAGGGTATAGACTGCACCAGGTGATCCATGTACAGTACCTGTGATCTGGAGGTGTAGTCTCCTCCAGGTCATGTATGTGCAGCACCTGTGATAGTACCAGACATGTCAGCATCCAGTCATCAAAGTGTAATAACTGTGATGAGAGTGTGTAGTCTGCACCAGGTCGTCTATGTACAGTACCTGTGATCTGAAGGTGTAGTCTGCACCAGGTCTTCTATATATAGTACCTGTGATCTGAAGGTGTAGTCTGCACCAGGTCTTCTATATACAGTACCTGTGCTGTGAGGGTGTGAGGTCATAAGGGCACGGGTGTCGACTACCTATGTTACCAGGTTTTTAACCTGTGCTGTGAGGGTGTAGTCTGCACCGCGTCGTCTATGTACAGTACCTGTGCTGTGAGGGTGTAGTCTGCACCGCGTCGTCTATGTACAGTACCTGTGCTGTGAGGGTGTAGTCTGCACCGCGTCGTCTATGTATAGTACCTGTGCTGTGAGGGTGTAGTCCGCACCGCGTCGTCTATGTATAGTACCTGTGCTGTGAGGGTGTAGTCTGCACCGCGTCGTCTATGTATAGTACCTGTGCTGTGAGGGTGTAGTCTGCACCGCGTCGTCTCTGTACAGTACCTGTGCTGCGATGTCTGTTGCCTGCAGTCCCCCGTGCAATGCACATTAGCTCCCGGTCGTGCAGATCATCAGTCCCATTTGGTCGCAGCTTTGTCTGTTCCCGGAGCTGTAGTCACTTTCCTCCAAAGGGATCTGTCAGTGCTGGATGCTGAACGCCTTCTATCAGGCAGCCGGAGCAGTGCAATACATTACCCTATCCCCAGCAATGGGGGCAGCCACAGAGGGGCACAGCCTCCCTCCCACTGCTGGACTGGGAGACGTCCTGGAATAAAGGAGACAAGTCCGGCTACTCTTCTCTTTTAATCTTCTCTATCTCTATCCCCCCCTTGGAGAGGATGATGAAAGCCACAAGAGCTCAGCTCCCTCCTTACACCACAAGATCCAGCACTGACTCCTCACATCATGTGTCATCTCCTCCTGGTCCACAGTCACCGGCAGCACATGCTCCACACTCCGGCGGCTACAACCCCCAGTAAACAGTGTTGATTTTATATGTGTGTATCTATATAGATATAGCTATATATACATTATGTATTTTTATATATGGTGAGAGTTTAAAGATCTTCTTCATTGAGAAATATAACCGGGACATATACAAGAAAGAAAAGTATGTGTGTGTTATTATATTATATATATATATATATATATATATATATATTTTATTATATATATATATATATAAATATATATTATTATATATATATTAATATTGCATGTGCAGTATATAGATATATAACCATATTTTTATATATGGTGAGAGTTTAAAGGTCTTCTTCATTGAGAAATACAACCGGGACATATACAAGAAAGAAAAGTATTTTGTATATATATATATATATATATATATATATATATATTTATAATATATAAAATATAGTTGTAGTGTTATGTATTGTGTATATATTGTGTATATATTAAAATATACAATATATATACACAATATATATACACATTATATACACATATATGTATATGACTATATATGTACCATCATATATATGTATATATATGTATATATATGGTATGATCAGTATATTTATAGCCATATACATATGTATATATATGTGTGTATATATATTGTATATATTTTAATATATATACACAATATATATATACACAAACACACACACACTTTTCTTTCTTGCATATGTCCTGGTTATATTTCTCAATGAAGAAGATCTTAAAACGCTCACAGACACATAAACACACATAGTTATAATGTTATAAATAATAATACTAATAAACTCAGTTGCTTCTTTTCACAATCACAAACATTGAGCTTTCCATATTGACATAAACCTGTGCTTGTTACACGTATATAATACAATATTATATATCCAACACAACATTCTACAATGTGTTATATACTCTGTAAACATAGTTGTGTATTTTGGTTTCTCTCAACACAAGTAGACACAGATACACAAAAATATTTATACATAACACACCAGCATGCTGCAATGGCTTCCTCTATACATTGATGTATAGGTTGTGCTCTGTGTTGTCTATCTTTGTATCTGCTGTCCTGTATAGTTATGGGGAGATTATAGAGGATGCGTGCACCTACAGAACAGAGATAGTTATATAGTTTGAGGCTGTACAAAGACAGAGGTCCATCCACTTCAGCTTATTATTCTAATGTTGATCAAGTACAAGACACCAGCCCCATGAGGTAGAAGCCAATTGTCCTTATTTTAGGGAAATGATCCTCGTTTTGGACACTTTGCATGTTTCTCTCTCACACAGTGCCCTCCATCATGGTGCCCCTCACTCACAGGGTGCCCAGGTCTGGTGACATTGGTGTAACGTGTAGTTTTGTGAGGGGCCCGGCCACCCCCTCCCCCATTCAGCACTGTACTCATAGGACAATCCTTACATCTCCCATTAGTGTCCTCCTCGTGTAACGCATTGATTTGGGATATTTCCTCTGTTGTTCCAATCCAAACAACTGATCTGACTGTGAAAAGAAAGAAAAAGGCAGAGCCCTAATGAGTTCAATTACAATGTGCTAAACACTCCGCGCTACACTTTAATTAAGCCTGCTGTCCAATTCCAGCTCATTAGTAATTCATTAAGAGAAGAGTGTTGTATGGAGGCGCATTGCTGCACACATCACACACTGTACACAGCAGGGAGGAGAGACCTGTGGCCAGAACACCAGCCCATGCCCCCTGGCCAGGCTGAGACTTGTAGTTCCCCTCCCTCTGTAGAAAGTGTCGTTCTGCTTTGTTCTGCTACAGCAGAAATTAAGCATCAATGCAGCTTTCTCCTCTATGTATGAAGGATATAATATATCTATATATCTATGTCTGTACATATCTATCTATGTACATATATGTATGTCTATATGTTTATATATATATATATATATATAGATGTATATATGTATATATAGATATTTATGTATGTATATCTATCTATATGTGTGTATATATATCTATATACCTATGTCTGTATATATAATCATATACATATCTATTACGTATGTACTATATATATATACTATATATATATTATATGTATATATAGATATTTGTTTATGTATGTATATCTATCTATATGTGTATATATCTATCTATGTCTATATATGTCTATATGTTTATATATATATATATAGATGTATATATGTATATAGATGTATATATAGCTGTATATCTATCTATCCATATGTGTGTATATATATCTATGCTGCATATATCTATCTACGTCTATATACGTATGTCTATATATATATATATATGTATATATAGATATATATATATATGTATATAGATGAATATATAGATGTATATGTATGTATGTATATCTATCTATATGTGTTATATATATATATGTGTGGTATATCTATATAGTGTATATCTATATCACTATCATCTATCTATCTATATATATATATATATATATTTATATTATTATATTATATATATATATATTATATATATATTATATAAATAATGCCTCTCTCTCTAAGTTTAGCTATCGCATTTCTTACAGATTATGGGCCACATGTATGAAAGCTGTTTAGGTCTAAAACTCACTTCTTTGCCCATAGGTTACTATGGGCAAAAAAGTGAGTTTTAGACCTAAACAGCTTTCATACATGTTGCCCATAGTTTTTTTTTTTTACAAATAGGGTATAATTGGTTGCAGTTTGCAGTGTCACTTTGGATGTGGATTTATTTGATCACAATTATCTCCTATTTGTAAAAACATAATCTGAAAGAAATTATTATTATATTAAATATTATATCACTGTATTATTATTGGTGTTTTTTTCTGTATTTTTTATTATTAGTTTAAAACCATCCTCCTCCCCTCCGTCTGCCAGTTCTTTGCCTTAGTTGCTCACACACATTACAACTACACAATACAAATATTAGCACTACATTTAATACATTGTCAGTCATAAATTGCCGACTATGGTATAAAGAGTTATATGACCGATGGAATTGACTTTAGAATCGGTTCCTCATCCATCCCAGTGGTAGCTTGTTCTGTAGCTGTTGTCATAATATGTTATATATAGTATATTTTCGGGTACTTGCTTATCTTCATTCCTCCTGTGCGTGTATTATGTCTACAACATTTGATAGATATTATTATGAAAATACATTGTAAAAATTATTTGATTTTGAATGAAAAAAATTAACAGTGTATCCATAAATAGTGGTGGATAAAGGGCAGAAATCTATCCACATATCCGACTTAATTTGAGGATTCTCTGTGTCTGCACTGAATTCACAGGCAAATTCTGCGGTAGGAGACAACAAAATTGAGTCATGAGCACGAATTCTGAATATGAACCTCCATAAAAAGTGAATAAAACATGAATAAACAATATGATCTGCATTATCTATCTATCTATCTATCTATCTATCTATCTATCTCTCTCATATCTATCTATCTATCTATCTATCATCTTCTCATCATTATCATCATTATCTATCTATTCTATCTATCTATCTATCTATCTATCTACCGATCTAACTATCTCATATCTATCTCTCTCAATATCTATCTATCTATCTATCTATCTATCTTTCTACTATCTATCTATCTATTTATCTATCTATCTATCTATCTATCTATCTATCTATCTATCTAACATCCATATCTATCTATCTATATCTATCTATCTATCTATTTATCTATCTCATATCTATCTATCTATCTCTATCTATATATATCTATCTACCTATCTATCTCATGTCTCTCTATCTATCTATCATCTATCTATCTATCTATCTATCTATATATATATCTATCTATCTATCTATTATATCTATCTATCTATCACATATCTATCTAATATCTATCTATATCTCTAACTATCTTTCTATCTATCTATCTATCTATCTACTATCTCTCACCTATCTATCTATCTCTCTCATATCTATCTATCTATCTATCTATCTATCTATCTATCTCCTATCCATATCTATCTATTTATCTATCCATATCTATCTATCTATACCATATCTATCTATCTATCTATTTCTATCTATCTATATATCTATATATCTATCTATCTATCTATCTATGTACCATTTACCTGTCATTCCATGAATATATCTATTAATAGGAGAGCCTAAGTCTTTACCAGTGGATCTATACAATTAGATTAACTGTCCTTGAAAATTAAGTGATGTGGCTGTCATGGTCGTCCATCACTCCTCGACATATTGTCCATTTGAGCTACAAGTGAACTTACAGGAAGCGGCTGAGGAGCAGGGACAGTATATCTGGATGGCCACCTTCTCCCAGAGGAACGTTTTACAGTGGACAGGAAAGAAAACAAGTCATAATTCTTGTTCATCATAGCAGCTCACTGCCTCCACCACCACTGGTATTCTGGAAAGAGCATAGCTCTGCAATCACCTGTATACTCCACATCAGAGCTCTACCTTCACCTGTATGCTCCACATCAGAGCTCTACCTTCACCTGTATACTCCACATCAGAGCTCTGCAATCACCTGTATGCTCCACATCAGAGCTCTACCTTCACCTGTATACTCCACATCAGAGCTCTGCAATCACCTGTATACTCCACATCAGAGCTCTACCTTCACCTGTATACTCCACATTACAGCTCTACCTTCACCTGTATACTCCACATCAGAGCACTACCTTCACCTGTATACTCCACATCAGAGCTCTACCTTCACCTGTATACTCCACATCAGAGCTCTACCTTCACCTGTATACTCCACATCAGAGCTCTACCTTCACCTGTATACTCCACATCAGAGCTCTACCTTCACCTGTATACTCCACATCAGAGCTCTACCTTCACCTGTATACTCCACATCAGAGCTCTACCTTCACCTGTATACTCCACATCAGAGCTCTGCCTTCACCTGTATGCTCCACATCAGAGCTCTGCCTTCACCTGTATACTCCACATCAGAGCACTACCTTCACCTGTATACTCCACATTACAACTCTACCAACACCTTATACTTCACATCACCACTCTACATTCACCTTCTACTCCATATGACAGCTCTACCTTTACATTATACTCTGCATTACAGATCTACTTTCACCTGTATACTCCACATCAGAGCTCTACCTTCACCTGTATACTCCACATTAGAGTTCTGCAATCACCTGTTTACTCCACATTAGAGTTCTGCAATCACCTGTATACTCCACATCTGAGCTCTGCAATCACCTCTATACTCCACATCTCAGCATATCTTCACCTGTATACTCCACATTACAGATCTACCTTCACCTGTATACTCCACATTTCAGCATATCTTTACCTGTATACTCCACATTACAGCTCTTTTTCATCTGTATGCTCCACGTTACAGTTCTTCCTTTACATATATACTTTATATTATAGATCTATCTTCACCTGCATACTCCACATTACAGTTCTACATTCACCTTCTATACTTCACATTACAGCTCTTCCCTCATCCGTATACTCAACATTACAGTTCTTCCTTTGCCTGTATACTCCACATTATAGATCTATCTTCACCTGTATACTCTACATTACAGCTCAACATTCATTAGTGTACTCAACATTACAGCTCTATCTCTACCTGTATAATCCACTTTACAGCTCAAAATTCACCTGTAAAACCCCAATTTTACAGTTCCCCTTTCCCCTGTTACCCCATTTTAAAGTCAAAATTCCCCCTTTTACCCCAATTAAGTTACTTCACCTGTATACTCCACATTACAGCTCAAAATTCACCTCTATACTCCACATTACAGCTCTACCTTCACCTGTATACTCCACATTACAGCTCTATCTCCACCTGTATAATCAACTTTACAACTCAAAATTCACCTGTATACTCCCCATTACAGCTAAAAAAAAACACCTGTATACTCTATTCAGCTAAAAATTTACTGTACATCACATTACGCTTTCTTCGGGTGTATAATCCACATTCAGTTCAAAAATTCACCTGTTCCCTACATTACAGTTACTTCCTGTATACCCCTTTTTTCAGTTAAAAATTCACCTGTATCCCCCCAAATTCGCTTACTTCCCTGTCATTCCACATTAAATCTTCCTTCACTTGATACTCCACTTGCTCTCCTTTCCCCTGTATACTACATTAAGCTCAAAATTACCTGTATACCCCAATTGTTACCTTCCCCTGTATACCCCCCATTACAGCTCAAAACCTTATACCCCACTTAAGTCTACCTTATGTTTCCACATTAAGCTCAAAAATACACTGTATTTTCCCATTAAGAAAAAATTCCCTGTATATCATATTACAGTCAAATTTTGTATACCCCACTTTTCAGTCCCCCTTCCCCGTTTATCCTTAAGCTCTTTTCCCTGTATTCCACTTCGTTTTTTTCCCCTGTTATTTTCCTTTTACAGTCAAAATTCACTGTATCTAATTCAGCTTCCCTTCACCTGTTATTTCCCTTTAATCAAAATTTTCCCTGTTTATCCCATTTACAGCTCTCCTTTCCCCCTGATACTCCAATACGCTTTTCTTATTGTTTCTTTTTACCCCACAGTTTTTTTCCCCGTGTTCTGGAAAACCAAAAATTTTGCAAGGTTTTCTTTGGTGATTCGTTTTTTCTTTTATTAAATTTATTAATTTTTATTTTATTATTATAATTATTATTTCCATATTTTAAAAATTTCTTCTTCTTTCACTATCTATCTACCCAAATATTTTCTATCTATCTTTATCTATCTATCTATTTTTATCTATCTATCTATTTATTTTAAAAAATTATCTATCTTCTATTCATATTATTATCTATTATTATTACTATTCATATTATCTTTTAAATTTCTATTCAATTATCTATTATCTATCATCTATCTATCTATTATCTATTATCTTTTCATTCTATTATTATCTATTATCTATTCATACTATTCTATCTACTATCATTATTATTTTCATATCTATCATTTTCTATCTTTTCCATATCATCTATTCTCTTTATCTATAAAATTTTTTAAATTTTTTCTATCAAATTACTATACACTATTATCACTTTTACCCCATATCTTCCATCCATATAAAAATTTTTCTATCTTTTATCTACTCCCCATATCACTATCTCTTTTTCCTATCTATCAAAAACCATATTAAACTATTACTATTATTACTTTTAATCAAATTATCTATCTCAATTATCTATTATTTTTATCTATTATCTCAATTATTACCCCTATCAAATTTTTCTTTTATCTCATTCTTTCTTTCCCATACTATTATTATTCTTTATCTATTTTCTATTATCTATTAAAATTCTATCTTCTACATTTTATCTATTATTCAATAAAACACACACAAAAAAAACAACAATTATTATCACTTTTAACTATCTATCTACACTCAAAATTTTTTAACATTAACTTCACAAATTATTATCACTATTTTTCTCAACAATTTTTCACTAACTATCAAATTTTCACTCATATTTTTATTTTCTTTTACATATCTTCTATATCTACATCACTATTTATTATAATATTTTCTCCCCATATTATCTTTTATCTATTCATATTATTATTTTTATTTTAAACTACTAACAAACCAACAACACACACATTATCATCTTATTATCTATCTCTATATTATTATCTAAAATTATCAAATTTTTAAATCTATCTATCATCTTAATTATCTATCTTTACACACTCTATTATTTATAAATTATCACTAATTCTTTTATCATCTTTTATCACTTTTATTATCATCATTCATAATTTTACAAAAACCACACTACATTAACAAAACCCTAATATCCCAATTATTACTATCTATCTATATTATTTCCCTACTATCTATCTATTCATATCATTATCTATTAACTATTCATATCTATCACTATCTACTATTTTTCTTTCTATTACTATCTATTTTTATATTATCTACTATCTTCTATCAAAACATCACAAAAACAATTACAAACCCCCTATATTATCTTCTAAAAATTTTAAATTATTTTTAATTTTATTCATATTATCTATTCTATTTCTATCTTCCCTTTATTACTCATTCTAATTTTTCTTTTATTATTTTTATATATCTATTTTTCATCTATTATTTTTATCTATTCATATCTATCTATCCCATTCATCTTTTATCTTTTCATATCTTCTTTCTACTATCTATTATTCATATTTTAATTTATTTCTATTCTTTCTTTTTTAAAATTATCTATCTTCATCTTCTATCTTCTATTCAAAATTATTATTATTTCATATCTATCTATCTATCTTTTATCTATCTATTCATACTATTATCTATCTATCTATCTCATATCTACTATATCTATCTTCTATCTATTATTATTTTAAATTTTCTTTCTATTATTCAATTATCTATTTCTATCTCTATTATTATTTCTATCTATTATCCATATCTATCTATTATTATATCAATCTACATCTATCCCATATTATTTTATCTATCTATCTATCTTCATCTATTATCTATCTATCTCAATCTATCTATTATCTTCTATCTATTCTTTTTACTATCCATATCTATTTCTTTCTATCTATTCATATTATCACCCCATTCTATTATCTATCTATCTCATATCACTATAATCTATCTTCATCTATTCATATCATTTTCATCTATCTATCTATTCATATCTTCTATCATCTATCTATCTATTCATTCTTTATTATCTATATCTATCTATCATTATTTTCTATCTACTATATCTATTATCTTTTATTATCATCTATCTCTATCTATTACTATCTATCTCATATCTTTCTATTCATTTCTATTTCTATTCTATTATCTATCTTTCTATCTATCTCATATTATCTATCTATCTATCTCATATCTATATCATCTATTATCTTTTATTATCTATTATTATCTATCCATATCTATCTATTTATTATCCCCCAAATTATCTATTATTATCTATTATTTCTATCTATTTTTTCATTTTCCCCTATCTTTATTATTATTATCTATTTTCTTTTTTCATTTTATCTATTATCTTCTACCCCTTTCCCTATTAACTATTATTTTTTTTTTATTTTCTTTGCCATTTTTATCTATCTTTTTTTCTATCTGTTCATAAATATTATCCTTAACAATGTTTTTTTTTAACAAAAAAATTGAGTTTTAGTCAACTTCCTAGAATCTAAAACAAAATCTCATTGATACCATATAAAAAAAATCTGGAAAGAAAGTGGAATAATGTAAAATAACCAATGTTTTGACATTTGAAGTAAGTTGTCTGTCATGATGGATGCAGATAATTAGCTAAAACAGAGGAGGGTATTCATCATAAAGGGTATAGGGACCTTAACATACAGTTTTCATGGGTAAGGCCCAAATTCTGTGGTATGGTCACTGTATATATGATTATGGGTGA
>JAODAL010000408.1:35000-319268 GCA_025379985.1 Phyllomedusa bahiana | reverse complement strand
TCCCTTTATAATGGGGTTGGGGACCATCGTTGTGTTGTTCAAAGTCAGGGAACACAGCTGATAGCCCTATGAAGGGACTGTTAGAATTTTATTATGGCAAAAAAAAGCAGCTAAAAAGAAAAACAATGGCCTCATTTTTTTTAAAGACATAAGGGTCAGCAGGCCGAAAAAGGGGGGGAAACTTTGAAAGTGTCCCCAAGTGCAGGGGCAAAAACCATCAAACGCTACAAAGAAACTGGCTCACACGATGGTCATGAAAATACAGAAAACTGTTGGAATGAGAAGATGTGTCCAAACTTTTTGTCTGTACTGTATATATTACTACTCCTTAGTAATTAGTCAAAGTGCAAATAAATAAAAAAAAAGAAACCTCAATGAGGTCTGTGCATTGATAAACAAAAATCCACAGGTTTGGTTCCTGCAGGGATTTCGACCTAGGATCCTTTTGCTGTGAGTCAAAAACTTTACCTCTGAGCTACATTGTAGCTACTCACAGTTATTTACATAAACCGACCTTTATTTGACAAGAGAGAGGAAAGGCCTGGTGCTGTCATCCTGCTGGGTCACATGATATACAATTCAAAGAAATTACACACGCCCCCTTCTGAGCACAGTTGAAGAGCTGGATACAGGAGGTATGAAATGAGATCGTGGCAAAACCCCTTTTTAGGTAGAGTGTTGCAACAAAATTGGCATTCATGGAAAATAAGGTTACCCCTAAATCGTTTTCGCATTTGAACATATGTTTAAGTTTCGTGTCTTGAGGGGAGCATTAAAAGTAGTGTATAGGGAGATTACTGGTTGAAAAGGGCAGTTACAGCGTAATAATAAAATAACCCATAAGGCATGGAACTTTTGTCCTCAGGAACTAAAGAGATAAGAGAATGAAAGATTTGAGCCTTGTGGAAGTCTTTTGTAATGCGAGGCTCAAATTTCTCCTGAAATACTTAAAAATGATAAAGTTACCAAGCGTAAATATATTTTGTCTTATCCATCAAATAAAATAGTAGAGGAACAGGTCAGGAGGAAGGCAGGTTTTGAAAGAAAAGAGTTGCTTTTTTTGTAAATTTTTATTCATAGCATATGAATCTTGTTGCTATTGGGTGAGAGCCGCTTTAGGTTTTGGGTGGATGGATACAATATTCTACTTAGGAGCTATTCATATGTTATATTATTTTGAGTCTGGGCCAATAAGCACAAAAACTTTCTTTATCAGCAGCACAGATTAGTAAAAGGTAAGGAATGCACGCCTATTGGACTAGAACCAAGATCCAAATGAATGCACCAAAAAACAGGAAAATAGATAGCTCTTCCAAAATTGTGGTTGTTTATTTATCCCAACAGAAGCACAAGTAAACCTCATTCAGGAAGCTAACTACAGTTATGGCCCCTTTACACGGCACAGAACAAATACCGGTCGGTTTATCCGAACGGTCTTTGTGCCGTGAACACGGCCACGGGGGGGTGGCTTTTCTCCGCGATGAGTGGAGAAATTCCCTCCCCCTTCATATCCACTTGTTCATATTCCGTCCAAAAACCGGACAGAAGAATGAACATGTAGAATGTTTTTCGGGCCACCGCCGCTCTGAAAAACCGCCGGGCGGAAAACCCGTGCAGTGGGGACTGCGGCACGGGTTTTCCATAGAGGCCCGTTCTAAAGTTTGCGGCTGGTTTTTCAGACGGTTTGCAAAACCGCAAACCGTCTTAAAAAACGGCCGCAAACCGGTGCCGTGGGGATAAGGCCTTAATTTGTAGTTTTTGTAGCAGCCTGTAGTACCTCAGCAAATGGGGTACAGATATGACTTGCAAACATTGATTGTAGAACATCTATTTGATCTAAATTAAAGTGATTATAGAATCAAATAAATCTAGTAATATGACAATAATAATTTTCCATGTTTTTTTGTAGGGAAAGGAATGCTGAGACATTTCTTATTGCAATTGTTCTACCTATCCAGGATAGAAGTGGGGCGTCCAAATCCATTAGGACTTTTTTTAAAGGCAAAAGATGGTTGTCATAATAAATTCAATGTAGAAGTTATTTGGAACCCCCAGGGATAAATCGGGAATTAAATTGTAAGTTACAGTTTAGTTGTTTTAATTTTAAGACATAGCAAAATATATTGCAAAGAACAAATTTTGATTTACCAACTCATTTCGAAGTTTGATTTCTTAAATTTATTCAGCGTTATTAGATTAGTGATAATTTTAGTGACTTTGTTAACGTGAGCAACAAATCTTCTGCAAACATACTTAGGGCGACATGTCAGAATAGAGGTGCTCCACATCAGGTTTAAAGCGCATTAAATGTATAGTGTGTAATGTATAAATGAGTGTATAGTGCGCGTGAATATATGAACCTGTCATAAATCTGGAGTGTGGTACTCCTTGCATGGCACAGCATATTTTAGGTGCATAACTTAGGCACGTAGCATATCTTAGGCGCATAGCTAGCATATTTTAGGTAAATAAATTATGCGCATTAAAATGTGTCTGGCGCAAACTGCGCCTAGTTTTGCTGTACTACAGTGCATACATATATAGAATAGGGCTGCAACAGTTTTTGGTGCAAAATAAACCAAAAAAAATGGCAATGCCCAATTCTGACATGTCGCCTTTAGTTTATATTCTCTCAAGCCTATAGATAGACCTGCTATACCTAGGTGAGATACAGTATAACTAGTTAATGATTCTATAACAATGGCAAAAATGACCAAGGATGTGGGGAAGCCTTGACTTGGATATGAATGAGGAATTTAAAGGGGTTGTCTCACTACACTGATTCATCTTACCTTAGTCCTGTTTGCTTGGTTTCATTTTGAATTCAGGGGTGTGTTTATTGGCTTCTACTAGGCTGCAGTAGAAGCCAGGTCTGTAGCTATAGCAACCAGTGCTGGCAGCCTATCATGAGAGATTGAACAGGTCTGTGGCTATAGCCACTTGAGGAGCTGATTCAGCCCATACAGGAAGGGATATCTAGGAATAGGTAGGACACGGTTAATAGACATATATTGCAAAGTGACTTGTTTTTGCAAAATCTTTAACATAAAAAGCAATCCTTGTAGTGAGACAATCCCTTTAATATTGGAGGCGAATCTAGATTAGAATACAATATTTGCAAACCCTGAGACAAAAGGACCATCAGATTCCACCTCATTCTGTTGCAAGCCTTTTCTTTTCTCTTACAAAACTAGAATTTGAGGGAGGTTTTCTTTTGACTGGAGACTTCTATGATATTCCATAGTTTATGACATTAACAGGAACTTGATAAACGGTATAAAACACACCTGATATTTGTGGATCAGGGATGGGTGTAATCAATTGAGGTGCGAGGCAAGGAGGAACATTAGGCGTTTATAATCTATATTTAATAGAAAGTATTGGCAATTAAAAGGTAGGAGTATCTTTGCTAGGTTTGGGAATAAGTGTAATTTGCATGACAATAATTTTGGGAGAATTAGGGAATTTTGAAATGATGGTTATAAAAGGTCTTTAAGGGAGCTTGGAAGTATAGAATTTTTTTTATAATGTATGTTTGTAAAGTCATCTGGCCTGGCAGCTTTATCCTGTTTTAATGAGCTAACAACCTTTTTCTCTTCAGAAGCGATGAGAAATTTTGTATATTTTGGTATATTTTTTGGAAGGATAACTTAGGTGAGTCTATGTCAAGCATACTTCATCTGAGTTACAGGAAATACCTCCGCAAAGTAGGTGTCTTTTTGTCAACATTGATAGATACACAAGCTGTCTGCTTGGCCACCAGCAATCAGATTTGTAAGTATACTTTTAATAAGTTGCCTAAGTGCAGATCACGGCTTTGTCTGTATGTCAGACTAATAATATTAACTTTTTTGACCCATCTATATACAAATAGATGGATTACACTGATTAATGATCTCCAATAGTAATAGTCTACATTCTAACACTAACTGGGCCATTGTTTGAGACCTCTTTTTGTTTTTGAAGCCAAGCTGATCAGAGAGCCACATCAGGCTTTATGAGCCAGCCATATCTACTTAGGGTTGGAATATCACTAGGCCTCTTGATTTATATAAATATTATATAAATATATATATAAAATAATATATAATATTTTATATATATATATATATACATATATTTTAAATTTGTGCTATAATGCTTGACTACTTTGAATAAGACTCATTCAAAGGGGGGGGGGGGGGGGGGTATGTGTGGCGAGCTCAAAGATGGAGTGTATTTAAAGGGATTGTCTCATTACATCAATTCATCTGACCTCAGTCCTGTTTTCTTGGTTTCACTTAGAATTCAGGGGCGTGTTTACTGGCTTCTGCTAAGCTGCAGTAGAAGCCAGGTCTGTAGCTACAGCAACCAGCACTGGCAGCCTATCATGAGAGATCAAACAGGTCTGTAGCTATAGCGACCTGAGGAGCTGATGCAGCCAATACAACAGGGGATATCTTGGAATAGGTAGGACACGGTTAATGGAAACATATTGCAAAGTGACTTGTTTTTGCAAGATCTTTAACATAAAAAGCAATCCTTGTAGTTAGACAACTCCTTTAAAATCATCTTGTGGTTGAAACTCGAGCATGGCACATGTCTAACATCTAATGGATATTGGGGATTAAAGTAATCGGCACTAGATAAAGATTGTAATAGGTGAGTGGGTAAAGCAGGTAGTGAACCCACTGGCCCACTACCGGGCTTGTTCCAAGGGGGCGTAACTAAGCGGCTGTCGGGCATCTTCACGGAGCCTTTGATGGTAAGGATGGCCAAATGCAACCTCAGAGCAGTCCCCAGCAGTGGCAACTGACCAGACAGGCTAGAACTGCCAATGCTAGGCACCAACAGGAATAGGGACAATGATATAACAGACTAGGTGTAGAGACGTGCAGGTACAGAACAGACAGAAAGAGAACTACAATCTGGTTTCCGACCCCACCACTCTACCGAAACAACCCTAACCAAGGTCACCAATGACCTAGCAACTGCCAAAGCCTCACGCCACTACTCTGTCCTTCTCCTTCTAGACTTGTCTTCTGCCTTTGACACTGTCGACCATTCCCTACTGCTACAAATCCTCTCCTCCCTCGGCATCACAGACTTGGCCCTTTCTTGGATCTCCTCGTACCTCACTGATCGGACATTCAGCGTCTCTCATTCTCGCTCCACCTCCACCCCCCGGCCACTCTCTGTTGGTGTCCCTCAGGGGTCAGTCCTGGGCCCACTACTCTTCTCTCTTTACACTCTTGGCCTCGGTCAGCTCATAGCCTCACACGGCTTTCTTTACCACCTCTATGCGGACGATACCCAACTCTACATCTCCGGTCCAGATGTTACCTCTCTGCTCTCCTGGATCCCAGACTGTCTATCGTCCATTTCCTCCTTCTTCTCCTCACGTCTCCTAAAACTAAATGTGGAGAAAACAGAACTCATCATCTTTCCACCGTTCAACTCTACCCCTCCCCCTGATCTCTCTATCTCAGTCAATAGCTACACTCTCTCACCTGTCCCGCAAGTCCGCTGCCTTGGGGTAATCCTAGACTCCACTCTATCTTTCAAACCACACATCCAAAACCTCACCTCTGCCTGCCGCCTCCACCTGAAAAGCATCTCTCGCATCCGCTCATTCCTCAACTATGACACCACAAAAATGCTGGTCCATGCCCTTGTCATCTCCCGCCTCGACTACTGCAACATCCTTTTCTGTGGCCTCCCGTCTAGCACTCTTGCTCCCTCTCAAACCATTCTCAACTCTGCTGCCCGTCTATCCACCTCTCTCCTCGCTACTCCTCTGCCTCTCCCCTCCTGCCAATCCTTCACTGGCTTCCCATTGCCCAGCGAATTCATTTCAAGCTACTAACCATGACCTACAAAGCTCTCATTACCCCTCCCCCTCCATACACCTCTGCCTTAATCTCTAGATACCTCCCCTCATGCAATCTCCGCTGCTCACAAGGACCTTCTTCTCTGCTCTCCTCTTATCAGCTCCTCACATAACCGTCCCAAATTCTCTCTCAGACTTCCCCTTCACACTCTGGAACTCTCTGCCCCAACCCATCAGACTCTTCCTCCCAAACTCCCTGCTTCAACAGCAATCATGTCTGCCCCAACCCATTTCTTTCCCCCTTGCCTATAACTTGACATAACCCTGCGCCACCTACAAACATGTCTGCCTACCTACTTGTTCTGTCCCAATTTCTAGTTAATGTAAGCCCTGAGTAGGGTCCTCTCTACTTTGTCGATGCCAATTGTCATTCATCCTATCACTGTACGTTGACTTAATTATGATTAACCCCCTCGAATGTACAGCGCCCTGGAATCAATGGCGCTTTAAGATAAATAATAATAATAATAACTAAAAAGACATACAGGCCAAAAGGGTAGGCCAGACATAGGCCAGGCAGATCTATTTCAATGTGGTCTCCTTGAGCCTGAGTTGTCGAAATGGAATTAGATTTGCCATTAGGGCAAAAAATGTCCCTTATTTCTCAACTTATACCAATAAAATAATACAAAATAATTTATGATAATTATCCAAAAATATAAAATTAAATTATATAAATTTCATAATAAATTATATAATGTATATAATATAATGTATATTGCAAAATCTTGAAAAATGTGAAAAATTTTTAAGCCGGCTAATGTCATAAAAAATAGACATTTAAAAAATGATGCCAACCTACAGCAGACATATGGTTAATGCTAGTTATAAACTATTTTGAGTGGAATAACTATCTATCTTACACACAGAAATTTTTGAAGTTTTAAAATGGCAAATTTTTTCACAATATTGATGTTTTTCACAAATAAACAAGGATGTTTTTGACCAAAATTTCTTACTAACTTAAACCACAATTTGTCATGAGAAAACATTTTCTGAATTACATGAATAGGTAAAACTGTCAAAAACTTATTCTCACATAAAGTGTCACATTTTTAAAATTCAAAATTTTGGCTCTGTCAGGAAGGCCAAAACTGGCTGTGTCCTTAAAGGGGTTTTGCCAGGACGTGCCTTATCTGCTAAGAAGCAAATGTAAACAAGCCACCCTAGCTGAGAGAGAGAGACAGACTGCCAGAGCTGCATAAGGGATCGTGTGAAATGTTCACTCAAATAATCAAACTACAACTAGTGGAATCTGTATACAAAAGACAACACCTTTTCTCCACAGCAGTTTGAAAGCTTCTTCAGCCTCTGGAAAGGCTTCATGTTCCCGGTCATTAGATAAGAAGTGTTCTTTGCACAAGCTCCGGCCAGCAGCTCTTGTCAGGTCGTATCTAGTGCAAGCTTTTAAGTAACTAAGGGCAGGTAAGGCAGCCTGTAGCTCTCTCAGACTGCAATTTTTGTAATCACATATATTTAGAAAAGGGATTAAATACCCATTTTGGAGGATCCCACGTCGACATTACATCGTGGCAAAACCCCTTTAAAGGGTTAAACAAGCTGGGTTTAAGATCTTGACAAGATGCTACAGAGTCCCTTTACAAACTTTATACCCTCATTAGTCTGTGTTGGCATTAGGGATCACGTGAGGGAACCTTTTTTTTTACATGTTTCCAGTGAATTCCAGAATCCTTGAAATTCCCATACTATACACTCCTAAGGACACTTGGACTATACCTGCCTTATCTTATACAGAATCCTTCTAACATGCTATAAAAAATGATCACCCATCAAATGATTAGTGCTGTTTGCTATGTGAATACATATCTGTTTTCAAATAATCCAGTAGGCGTAATGAATGGAGGCTTTTCAAGCCTTTTCAAATGGTAATCATGACAAATTGCCTATACTTGTGCTGTGAGAAATCCTAAGAACATAAGGACTTGAGTATCATCAGAATATGCTGCTTTCTTCAGGTCTCTTGGTGTTTACATCAGAATGCATCTTTTAACCTCCCTATGTTCCCTAATATTCCTACCTGATCCCTTTCTCTTTGCATAAAAATGTAGAATAGGAGCAAAAAAAAAAAAAATGCGGTGAAGATGGTTATATACTTTGTTATATCCTCTGTTATGATCATACAAGCTTCTTCAAGCATGTACGAACCCTAAAGGATGGAAGAATGTGAGCATTTGTCCTTCAAACTTGTTAAGATCCTATCTGCCCTCAGATTACAAACATCTATATTTTCATTGTCGCATGGATTAAAAGAAGAGCAAATGAAAAAAAAACGTATAGAAATGTCCCTTATTCACCGCAAAGTTTCTTTGTTCAGAGAAAAATGCTGCATTTTAGTACAAATATAGGCCAGAAATGTATTAAACATGCACATGTGGTTTTTTTCTGTTATATTGTTTTGTGTCTACGGATATTCGTACATTATTAGAGGAGTCTCCTATGACCCAAGTTTGCCTCATGGCTAATTTCAAAGTTCAAGTGGTAAGCTTACCTGTTCCATCCCCCCGAGAACCACAACATTAAATAATAGACTCATGAAGGAAAATTGCTGGGTCAGGAGCAGTGTTATCCTGCTTGGCCAAGTAACCAAATAACTTCCTTTTATTATTTTTGCTGTACTTACTAGTTGAAAAAGCCTGTTATATATAGTGTTGTATGGAGGCCACAACCACATGAAAAAGACAGAATATCCTATAATGTGTACTGAGGATGTGGTTATAGGGTTACTGTCAGTGTATGTTGGGATAAAGAAAGGAGCAGGCTTTATGTAGTGAATACTGGCGGGAACTGTGACATGATGTTAGCAAGCTGATAAAACTGGCTTAATGGAACTGTATTTAATAGTGACTGTTTTGGGGGCTGTCGCCTCGGGCATTACCCCTCAGCAAATTCAAAACTTCATTACAGGAGATCCTTTAGATTCCGCAACCAGTCCACATGCAACTTCCATATTCATTATGTGGTCTTTCAAAACTGATCCAAGGTATCTGGGCCGGCAACTTTGCCATCTGTCAGCATCACACCTAAGGTCACATAATGGCTGCCCATATCTAGCCTTTGGCACAATTCCTTCTTTCTTTGTGTTCTCCAATTGATCTTTGACATTTCAAGAGAAGTCATTAGTTTTTCAAAAGACTCACATCTTCTATGCAGGCTAGGACGGGCCCACAGGGAAATGGGTGAAACCCTCGGTGGGCCCCTGAGCATGGGAGACCTGGAGTTGTTTTTTTTTACTGCATATATATATCCTCAGGGGAGGCAAAAAAGCATAGAAATAGAGGCAAAAAGTAAGAGGCAGAGCATAGGAGGCATGTACAGTCATCTCCCGTATTAACCACCATGCCAGAAAGACTTCAAACTGTGCCCCAATACTTACTTCCACCGACATGTTTCATGTACTTGAAAACCTCACTGCCCTTTGGGGCCCTCGTATTTTTTGTAAGCCCCGCTGGCAGTCGAACACCCCCTTTCTTTGTCTTATCCCTTATCACGACTCTTTGACTTATTAATGTATGAAACCCCCCCGAAGTACCGCCCGGAATCAATGGCGCTTTAAAATAAATAATAATAAAAAAAAATAATAAAAAACAATAATAATAATCTAAGTAGCTGACACCACGTGCCCAACAAGCTCAACGGGGGCCCCCCCTAAATCACTCTTTTTGGGGGCCCCATCCGACAGTTTCTATGTATTTTGAGAACCCAAAGTCTGGGGACCTCTCTGTATTTTTCCTGTACCCCACATGCAGTCTGAAGACACTCTTCTTTTCTGTCATTAATTGCTTCTGTGAGTAACTTTGGAAAAGTACATTCTAGGTTGGATGGCACTCTTCTCCTCAAAAGGTGTTTGAAGGGAACCTGTCACATGGTTTATGCTACCCTAACAGAGAGCAGGATGTGGTAGAGGGAAAGAAGCTGAGCTCAGTTATATATAGGATTATATGATAGAGGAACAGAAGCTGAGCTCTGTTATATATAGGGTTATATGATAGAGGAGAGAAGCTGAGCTCTGTGATATATAAGGTTATATGATAGAGGAGAGGAGCTGAGCTCTGTGATATATAAGGTTATATGATAGAGGAGGATCTGAGCTCTCTGATATATAGGTTATAGGATAGAGGAGAGAAGCTGAGCTCTGTGATCTATAGGGTTATAGGATAGATGAGAGAAGCTGAGATCTGTGATATACAGGGGTATAGTAAAGACGAGAGAAACTGAGCTCTGTTGGTAGTATATATAGTGTTTATATATAGTTTGTGGAGGAGCTGAGCTCTGTGAAAAAGTATAGTGGTTTATAGGGATAGAAGGGGGAGAAGCTGAGCTCTGGATATATAGGGTTTTATGAAAGGGGGGGACGAGTTTCCTGTAAATATATGGGATTATATGATAGAGGGAGGGGGAAAGCTAACTTTGTGATATTAGATTTAAAATGATAGAGGGAGAGTTTTTGATTTCTGTGATCTATGGGGTTTAAAATATAGAGGGGAGGAGCTGAGCTTTTGGGGATATATGGGGTTTATAGGATAGAGGAAAAAAGCGGCCCCTGTGATATTTTGGTTTTTATTTTGAAGAGGAGAGAAGTGAGCTCTGTGATTGTTTAAGGGTTATATGATAGAGGAGAGAAGCTGAGCTCTGTATATATAGGATTATATGTTTAAGGGGAAAAACAGAAGCGAGCTCTGTGATATAAAAGGGTTTAAATGATAAAAGGGAGAGAACCCTGATCCCCTCGGGTATAGGGGGTTTTAAAAGATGGGAGGGAGAGAACTAAACTCGCGGGGTATATAGGGTTTAAAAAGATAAAAGGAGAGGAGTTTAAAACCCCTGTGATATATGGGGATTATATGATGGGGGGAGAGAAGCTGAGTTTTTGTGATATTTTAAGTTAAATGTTTAGAGGGAGAGAACCCTGACTCTGTGATATATGGGGTTTTTAATATGAAAGAGGAGAGAACTAAGCTCTTTATATATAGGATTATATGAAAATTTGGAGAGAAGCTGAGTTTTGTGAAAATATAAGTTATATGATAGGGAAGAGAAGTTTTGACTTTGATAAAAAGGGGTTTTATAAGATAGGGGGGAAGAAGCTAAGCTCTTTTTATCAGGCAGTTCCTAGGCTAAATTTCACTCGGGCCGGGGGTAAGAAATTTCCCCCCCCCCCCCCCCCCCCCCCCCCCTTAAACATTTTTGCCCCACTATCCGACACTTTCCCAACCCAAAAACCAAAAAGCCAAAATATACAAGAAGCTTTACCAAAAATGTGCTATGTATAAAACTACTAAATAACCCCCTACATTTTTACCAAATAACAGTGCTATAAAAAACCCAAATTACAATACCACTAAAAACCAAAAATCCCCAAACAAAACCGGGGCCCCAAATACTCCCAACCCCCACCATAAACCAAACATTTCACCCCCAAATAGTGACGGAATAAAAAAACCCTGATCTTTTACTAATAAAAACCATTAAAACAAAACCCCCAATTTTTACTGTCATATGGGTGCCCTTTATATTTGGGGGAAATACCAGCTGTCCCACAGGCCTGCAGACATATAAGGCGTTACAGTAAATTTATATCTAGTGACCACAGGAACGTCTCTAAAGGGATTTTGGGTTCCCTTTTTTTTCCCTTTTTTTCCATCTGTCCCAGACGCCATGACGACTACTCCCACCTTCACTGTAAAATTTAAAAAAAACAAATATCTTAGACCCCCCTCATTTATCAGCACTTCTCAAACCCAAATTTCCCATCTCCTAAAACAAAACCCCCATCTATAGCACCTCATAAAAGTACCATGTAAAATGCCCCCTGTAGCCATGTAGTAGCCCCCTATAGCCAAAGGGGTACCCCGTAACCAATTGATGCCCCCCCTGTAGCCATTATGCCCCCCTTTAGCCCGTGATTCCCCCTGTAGCCAGTAGATGGGCCCCGTTTGCCAAATAGAAAGCCCCCCTTGTAGCCTAGAGGCCCCAAATTTCAAACCAGTGAAAAAGCCCCCCTTGTAGTCCCGAAGCCCCCCCCGGGACCAGTAGAAAGCCCTCTGTAGCCATTTCAAACCCCCCCCCCAAGGGCCCTTCCTTTCCCCCCTGCAGCCGTTCTGCCCCCCGCACCCGTTTTATCCCCCCCTGTAGCCAGTAAGAAAGCCCCCCGTAGCCAATGATGCCTCCCGTACCCTTTGAGCCCCCTTGTATCCCCCGTTATGCCCCCGTAGCCAGTAGATGCCCCCCCCCGTAGCCCTGATGCCCCCCGTAGCCCCGGAGTAGATTCCCCCCTGTTTGCCAGTGAGCCCCCCCTGTAGCCAGTAAAATGGCCCCCCCTGTAGCCAGAAAATGTCCCCCTTGTAGCCAGTAGGGTGGCCCCCTGTAGGGCCCGTAGATGCCCCTTCCCCTTTTAAGCCAGTATGCCCCCCTGTAGCCAGTAATGCCCCCCTGTAGCCAGAGATGCCCCCCCTGTAAACCCCGTGAAGCCCCCCCTGTACCCAAGGGGAAAAATGCCCCCCTGTAGCCAAATTTAAAGTCCCCCTTGTAGCCAGTAGATGGGCCCCCCGTACCATAAAATGCCCCCCTGAGCCATTTATTTTCCCCCCCCTAGCCAGTAGTCCCCCCTGTACCATGATTTCCCCCCCCCCGTTTGCAGTTTGATGGGCCCCCCCTAACTAAAATTTTAAAATAAAAAAAGAGTTTCTCACCTGGGTCCCCCGCCTCCTGGTTTCCCGGGGCTGCTAGCTGTGTAAAACAGCGTGACTTTAAACCCCGCCGCTTACACTGCCCCACAACTCCCAGGGGTTCCCCCCTCGGCGGGAGAGCTGCCAGCCGAGGGGAAAACAGCGTCGCAGGGGCCCTGGTGAAAGCCCTTTTCGCCTCCCCCCGACGCTGGGGGAACAGGAGGGGGACCGGACGGGAAAAGAACCTCCGCCTCCTCCCTGTGACAACAGCTGCTGCTGGCCCCGCGCCACGTTTTTAAAAACAGTCCGCAAGATCGGGGGGGCTCCTCCGGGCGGGCGGGGCGCGCGGTAGCGGCGCCCCCCTCGGGTGAGCGGAGCTTCGCCCGCCCGTAGGACCGGCCGTGTCTGTTATGTCTAGGGTTATATGAGAGAGGGGAGGAGCTGAGCTCTGTGATATATTGGGGTTATATGATGAGGAGAAAAGCTGAGCTCTGTGATATATGGGGTTAAATGATAGAGGGAGGAGCTGAGCTCTGTGATATATAAGGGTTATATGATAGAGGAGAGAAGCTGAGGTCTGTGATATATAGGGTTATATGAAGAGGAGAGGAGCTGAGCTCTGTGTTATATAGGGCTATATGATAGAGGAGAAAAGCTAAAGCTCTGTGATATATAGGTTTAAATATGTTAGATGGAGAGAAGCTGGCTCTGTGATATATAGGTTTTAATGATAGATGGAGAAAGATGAGCTCTGTGATATAAGGATTATATGATAGAGGAGAGAAGCTGGCTCTGTGTATATAGGGTATATGATTTAGGGAGAGGAGCTGAGCTCTGGGATAATAGGGTTATAAATATAGAGGGGGAGAGCTGAGCTCTATGATATATTTGGTTATATGATGGGAGGAAGAAGCTGAACTCTGATATATTGGGTTATATGATAGAGGAGAGAAGCTGAGCTCTGTGATATATAGGTTATATGCAGTGTCGGACTGGGGTGCCTATGGCCCACAGGTGGAATTGACTCCAGGGGCCCACCAGTTGAGCCATTTCTGGGCCCACTGGTGGAGTTTATTTTAGGAGCCCACCCTACAACTACTGTAAATGACTGTACATGCCTCCTATACTCTACATCTTGCTTTTTGCCTCTCTTAAGGATGTATATGCAGTTAAAAAACAACTCCAGGTCTATCATGCTCAGGGGCCCACCGGGGGTTTTTCCTATTCCCCTGTGGGCCAGTCCGAGCCTGGTTATATGATAGAGGTAGAGGAGCTGAGCTCTGTGATATATAGGGTTATATGATAGAGGAGAGAAGCTGAGCTCTGTGATATATAGGGTTATATGATAGAGGAGAGAAGCCATGAGCTCTGTGATAAAATAGGTTATATGATAGAGGAGAGAAGCTGAGCTCTGTGATATATAGGGTTATATGATAGAGTTGAGGAGCTGAGCTCTGTGATATATAGGATTATATGACAGAGGGAGAGGGAAACTGAGTCTGTGATATAAGGTTATAGGATAGAGGAGAGAAGCGAGCTCTGTGATATATAGCGTTTTTATGATAGAGGGAGAGAAAGCTGAGCTCTGTGATATATAGGCTTATATGACAGGAGAGAAAGCTGAGCTCTGTGTATATATAGGAAATTTTTGATAGATGGAGAGAAGCGAGCTTTGTGATATATAGAGTTATATGATAGAGAAGAGAAGCTGAGCCCCTTTATATATAGGGTTATAAGATAGAGGAGAGAAGCTGAGCTCTATGATATATTGGGTTATATGTTAGAGGAGAGGAGCTGAGCTCTGTGATATATAGGGTTATATGATAGGAGAAAGAAAATGAACTCTGTGATATATAAATTTATAGAATTTGGAGCAGGATTTCTGAATTAAAAACTTAGCGGGTACGTTCACACGGTACTGAAAAAATACCGGTTGGAGTTTCCGACCGATATTTTGTCTTTTTTTGGCACATATGGGGGACGGCTTTTGTCCGCTGTTTGCGGATTCAAGCAATCCTCCTTCACATTCACTTGTTCATGTTCTGCCCAAAAACTGGGCAGAAGTAGGAACGTGTTCTTTGTTACACTGATTTTTTTCTGCTTTTTACTCAGAAATTCAACATCAAATCCCATACCATATATATTACAGAGTTTAGCATATCTGCCTCTTTCACTTCCTGTTCTCAGATAGGGTAATATAAACCATCGTTTATAAATTTCCCTTTAGGGCTTGTCCCCACGGCACGGGTTTTCGGCCGGTTTTTCAGACGGTTTGCGGTTTTGCAGACCGTCTGAAAACCGGCCGCAGACGAGCACAGCAGGGCTCTATGGCAAACCTGTGCAGCAGTCCCCACTGCATGGGTTTTCCCTCCGGCAGTTTTTCCGCCAGCGGGCCGCCCGAAAAAACATTTAACATGCACATTCTTCCGTCCGGTTTTCGGACGGAATATGTGCATGTCTATGTGAAGGGGGAGGACTTTTCTGCGCTCATCGCGGAGAAAAACCGTCCCCCCCGCGGCCGTGTGCACAGTATACAAACCAGACAAATACCGGTCGGATAAACCGACCGGTATTTGTCCATTGCCGTGGGGACATGCCCTTAAATCCACAATAAATTGGTCACACAGCAGTCCATCAGTAGGCCCAAGACTGATTGTATCCTTCTTCTGGAACCTCTGAATTACACAGTGAATTTTTTTTTTTTTTGCAGAAATGCACAGGAATAAAGATAGTTTAATGCTGTGCATTTCTGCAAAAAAAAAAAGATTGCACCAAAAACGCACTGAAAGCAACCTAAATCCTGTAGTGAAAGCACAAATTACGACAATGTTTCCCCTTCATGTTGTCACCTTGAAAAACATTTCCTCCACAGTGAAGGGGCAGGAGGATGTCGTCTCTCCATGCCAACAGCCTACCTATTCCATTATATCATAGAGGCTTTTGCTGATTTCTTTAGAAGCCAGCCGCACAGCTCTCTGGGCCTTTCCTTCCAGCTGCAATAAGGCCAGATCCACTTCGTTAGTCTGTGATAGCCCATATAAGCAAGCTGCACATTTCAGTATCTCTGACCTCTCTACCAAGGGCATGTTTGAGCCATTGTATTTAGGCTGTAATTCAAATCATCAGGAATAATATTGTAGAAAAGAAAGGGTTTGCAACCATAGTCACATTTAATTGTCTGGATCCTGTTCGTGATGCCAAAATTTAAGGGCTGTGCTTCCCTTTGAAATGATCAGAGACCATAGTGTATCAGTAAGACACCCCCTGCCCTAGCTCTGTACTTGCTGTCATGATTACATTCCTGTCATCACCTCTGTTTACATAGTGACTCTTGCGTCACTATGTAAATGGTCCTAGCACACGGTTGCTTTGTACTGCTGTCCTCTGCTTCCATTACTAATATTAATGGAAGCAGAGCTAACAAACCATTTCCTTTCCCCTGTAATCACTTCTCCTGACTGAGGCTGGCAGGAGAGAATGACTAGATCTTTCTTTGCTCAGGTCACAGCCTGGCTTCAAAGCACACCCATTGAGTGATGACAGAACGTTCATTGAGGCCATGTGATCAATGGACGTCACATGGTATGCAGGAAATAGGGGGAGGGGAGTAAAGGGCTCTGCCTGTTTTTGCAAAGCACAACAGATAAATAATTTTTAATGAGTATCGATTACAAAGTTCAATATAATTAAGTAGTGAGAAATGAAAAGATAGTCCTGGAGAACCCCTTTAATTATTCTCCCTGCAGTGTAAGTTTACTTTAATGTGTTCAATAAAAACTCACTTACTGTAGATTGTGTTTCTCTATCACTTTGACATAGATAATAATCAGATCACATTTTATTAGTAATTAATGCAGAAGGTCAGGTAACTGGAAAGCCTTCTTTTACTTTTTCTTAGATAGTAGTAAACAGGTCATTTTTTGATACAAGCTGGTTTTTCACTTATTTATGGGTACATCACTGTGAAATGTAGGTGGATGTCTGAGTGTCACTATAAAACATGTGTAAAATTATTTTTAAATGTTTCCTGGTAAAAAACCATGAAGAAACACTCAGTTCAGTATGTGAAACAGCTGCTAGTCTATGGGCCTCTTCCTGTTAACATTGTGTCTGCACAGCTGCAAAACTGTAAATGGAATTGGCCAAGACGAAGGTGTTTAGCTATATGTGCCTAAATTATTTCATCCCTAAACTTCATATATTGCCTCTGTCGAAGAACTAAGAATGCTAGACTTAAGAGGGGTGGGCAGTGTAAAGGCTCAGTTTACATACAGTGATTACTGCAATGCAACCACATAATGATAGTTGCTGACAATACTACCAGAAAAGACGTTTTCTAAGGGATTTTCCCTTTTTCAAAACTTAGTAAAAAAAAAATCTTTTTAAACCTAAGAAGGGAAAAATTTTTTTAACAGATCAGGACAATTTTTAAAGCCGGGTTTTAGGTGCCAGCTAAAAAATTTTAGGTTTTGGGGGCATAAACCCGGGTTGTAAATTTTACCCAAATTTTCCAAAAAGGGCACACTTTTGAAAATCTATTTTTTAAATCACCCCCAAGCCATGATGTCACATCGGGGCCCAATGTTTCCAAACCATGCCTAAACATAACACAAACATCGGGGGGGGGGCAAAACCATTGGTTATGACAAAACAACCCTGCCTACGCAGATCAGTCCCAAAAAACGGGGGCCCCTACAAGTATGGTGAAAAGCTAAAAAAAAAAAAAATATGAAACATTCTTAAAAAGTTTAAGGGGACTTTTCCCTTTGTCGGGGAAAAAAAAGGGAAAATTCAATCCCCCAGGGGAGAAAAGTCTCTGAATCTTTTGAAACCCGGCCTGCCTGAGGATTTTGGCCCCCAAAAGCAGGAACAGTTGGGGGTTTTTCAAGAAAGGGCTTAGAAAACCTAACTTACTACTAAATAAAAATTAAAACTTTTGTAGCTGTATAAAACACCCTGAATCCAGTCTAATGAAAAATTTTTTGGGTTTCCGCAAAATGAAAAAATTTCCTTTGGGAGCAAAATTGGGTTTTTTTTTGCCTTATGGCCCCTTCATCATTGGGGAAAAAAAAAGTTTAAAAAAACCCACCTTTTTCCCCCCTGCTTTTATCCACATCTTTCCCCCCCCTTGGTTTAAACCCTTAACATACAAAGGCCATTTTTTTTAACCATACAAATTTATTTTAACTATGTAAGGGTAATTTAAAAAAAGGGCTTTTTTTGGGGGCACATTTCGCCACGAAATTGAGACCCGGAAAAACTGCACCTAATACGAGCAAAATGCCCCCCAATTATTAGGGTAATCCACATTTCTCATAAGAACTAGGGATTACCCCCCTCCTCCCCCCCGGGGCAAACAATAGGGGAGGTATTGTATGCCGGGGAAAAATAATTGCCCATGCCCATTTTTTTTTCGTCCCCCGTAAAATTAACATCCCCCTATAGGCCGGCGGGGGCCCGGGCCCCCTTTCGCCGCGGGAGAAACGCACCGACACCCGCGACTTCAAAATTGAAATCACATTTTCCCAAACCAAAAAACCGACAGAAGAATTTTAAATTTCAATCTGATTTTGGGGCCCCCCGGCACCCCCGGGCAGAAAAACGGCCGGGGGAAAACCCATCGGGGGGACTCTGAAAGGGGGTTTTCAAAGAGCTCCTTTGGGTGCTTTTTGCGCAAGTTATTTTTAAAGGGTTTGGCGTTTTGTTGGGGAAAGACCGTGCCTTTGAGGAAACTTTGGCCCTAAAAACAAACGCTTACAAAAAATAACTGACCGGTCCCCCAAAATTTAAGACGGGGGTAAAAACAAGGGCTCCTCTGAAATAAAAAAAATTGTGCCACAAAATATTTTCCTCATATCGGGAGGGCGGGGGGCCCAAAGGGATCCTAAACCTCGAACTTCCAATTTTCCCCGGGGACCACCTTTGGGAGGGAAACGGGGTCCCCAATTTTTTTTTTTTAACTTACAACCAAATACTAAAGACTTATTTCTTCTTTGGGCCCTTTTTTTTATTTTCTGTTTTTCCCCAATTTTGGGTTCTCAATATACAACTGGGGGGAAAAAGCTTTCTTGCCTGCATGTTTTTAAAAACCAGCATTTAGAGAGAGTTTTACAGCAAAATTTAAAGCCCCCAAGGGAGCCCGTGGACCAGGACCCGGGGCCGGGGACACAAAAAGCAGGGGCCCGGCGATGGGCCTGGGGCGCCACCTCCCCCTGTCAGAAAGGGGCGCGTTAAGCGTTTTCCTTTTTACCCATTAACAAAAAAACGCTGTTTGGGACTCAAACAAAAATGAATAATGATGAGTGCTGAAAAGCGGCGCAAGGTCCCCAAAAGCAGCACCCCACTAAACCTCGCACTCAGTCCAGTGGCGCTGCAATTATCCCCCCGCCTACATTGCCCCACCGCTGCTTCACAGCAAAGTCTTCTGGGGGAAACCCCTGCCCTACAAAAGGGCCCAAACCCCAGGGCAAACTCGTCTCCTGTCTAAAAGCCTCCCGGGGCCTTCGAGTTTTTGGTGAGGGCCGACACCGAAAAACATTTCAAAACAAAAAGTCACAGATGGGTCACCACTGAAGCCCCTATTCATGGGAAATCCAAAGAGACAAAAATGAAACAGACCTTTCCTTTTAAGGAGGCACCCCAAACCCCTTTCACTTTGCAAAACTTCCATAGCAAAAAAATCCAAGGGAGGGTCAGCAAAAAATTTTTGCCCCCTTTATTGTGGAAGGCAGCAGTAAAAAAAGTGGGCAACGTTTATTTTCGGTTTCAAAAAACAAAAAGACCCTTTTTCCCAAGCATGGGAAAATTACATAAAAAATTGTCCCCCAAATAAAAGGGTTTTAAAAAAGAACACCACCTACTTTTAAAGCCAACCTATCGGGCCTTCGTGAATAACCCTTTTTATGAAAATTTAAACCCCATAAAACCCACCATCTTTTAGTGTGCATAAAAAAATAACCAAGGGAAACATTTTTCCATTTTTTTTACAAAGAAATTTTTAACCATGGAACCCGGACCGGTTTTCCCGTATGCCAAAAAACACGGCGTTTTCAGTTGTCCAAAATTTTGCGCATGAAAAACCAATTTTGCGCTTTATCAACTATGACCCACTCGTCTGCCCACTTACTGCGCATGTTGTAAGGGAAAACGTACTCCACATGGGAATTTCAAATTTTTCAACGTCGCCAATGCCTTTGCTCAGTCCCCCCAAAAAAAGGCCCTTTGGGAAAAACAAATCCCAGCAGCGATAAATTAAAAGAAAAAACATAATACGGTAAAATGACCAAATTTTTTGGGTTTTTAAAAAGGGAGAAAAGGTTTGGGTTATTTTTTGTTTAGGAAAGCGGGCCCATAAAGGGACCCCAAATTTGCTAATATCCAACATCCCCAAACCAAAAGGATCGATATCATAAAAATGACACCAGCCCCCCTGGATATGAGGGGAAAACTTTTCCCCACCAGGGGCCACAAAACCGTTTTAAGGGGGTAAACGTGCAGGAAAATAAGTGGCAAAATTTTTCCCTAACCCCAAATTTAACCAGACTGATAAAATCTGGACTTACCCAAAAAAACCCCCAATGCAGCCCCTTAAAATAACCTACAAATAACAAATATATAAATATGGGCCCAATAAAATAAAAAGTGGGGGAAAACCATGAAGATTTTGAATAAAACCCCACCCACTTTCCTTTCTTTTCAATTTTTACCCTTTAATGGAAAAAAAAATATAAAATAATAATCTTTGTTTGAAGTAAATTAGTGTAAAAAAAAAACATAAAAACAATAAAAAAGAAAATCATATAAAACAATTTTAAAAAAAGGGGGGCATTTATATCTTGCTATTATTGAACCAATAATTTATCCATTGGGATATAATAAATTTCATTTCAAAAAACCATTTGAGTTCCTTTTTTAAAAAACCCTTTTTCACTTCACCACCCCTTTCTCATACTAGAACATGATAATAAAACCCCCAAAAATTTAAATTGTGAAATCGAATATTTGCATTCTTAAAAATGACGTGCCACGATTAAACCCCACTTTTTTCCTGGGGATGGAAAACTTTTAAATTGTTTTTTTTCATTCGCTCCCTAAACCCCCATGGTATTTTTTTCCCCCAAAACATAGATCTTATTTAAAAATGGCAAAACAATCTATATACCGAATTAACGAGTTGGCCCCTGAAATGAAAAATCTCCCCTCTAAATTTTTAAATTGGGTTTTCCCCTGACATGGGGGTGAAAAAAAGGGAATCCCCCCCTTAATCTTTGTTGGGTTTTAAAAAGTTTTCCACAACCCAGGAAAGGGAAATTTTTTTCCCAAAATTTTGGGGGTCCCCAAAAAAATTTTGTCTTAAACCATTATTAAAGGGGAAGATCAGAACTTCACTAACTTTTTCTCGAAAATTTTTTTATTTCCTCCCAAAATGCCCAACAATAGGGATCCCCAGAAAATTTTCCACAATCTCGGGAAAGGGCCTTTTTTGAAAAATATGCCATTTTTTTCCCTCAAAAAAATAAGATTTTTTTTGGGACCAAACCCTTGAAAAAAGGGTGGAAAAAAAGGGGAAAATCCCCTTGAAAGGGCCCTTCTTATTTTGGGAATCAGAAAATCCCGACCCTTTTCACCTCCTAACAAACGTTTTTTTTTAAAATCGGTTGAGAAGGGGTTTTGGGGTACCCCCCTCGGGATAAATTTTTTTAAAAAAAACCTCCCTCAATTTTTTCCCTCTTATTTTTTATTTCCTCCAAAAATTTTCCCCTTAAACCCTTAAAAATTTTGATTTCCCAAACTTTTAAAAAAGTTTTCAATCCCTTTAGGGTGAGGACGGGTCAAAATCTCAAAGTTTGTTCCGTCATCTCTTTTTAAAAATAAAAAAATCGTCCCCAAAATTCAATTCCTTTTAAATGTATACTTTCGTGTCGAGGAAATTCAATTGATGAGTGAGAAGAAAATTTTAGAAAACCCCTTAAGACCCCCCCTAAAAACCCTTTTTAGAAAAGTAGGGAAAAACATTTCCCCAATTTTTCCCATTGTTTCCCGGGCCCCAAACCCAAAAGAACAAATCATCAATATAACGCCCCCAAAAAGGCGGGAAAGTGCTCCGAAACCCAAATGGTATAAAAACTAAATTCCTCAAGAGCGGGCCCTTTATAGTTTGTTAGCATATTTGGGGGCCACATTGGACCCCAGGGGGCTTAACCCTCCTCTGGAGATAAAAAATTGCCCCCAATGGAGGAAATAAATTCCTCCTGAGGACAATCCCCCAAAGGGGTGGGGGACGAAATTGCGAGTATCCGGGAGCAAAACCCCCAAATCGGTAAGCGCCCCAGAGCTGCAAAAAACCCCCCGCAAAACCAGGGTTTCAATTGACGTTATACCCGAAAACCACTTTCGAATGAAAACCAGAACTGCACCCCATCAGGTAAAAAAAACCAAAAAACTGTAACTTGGGCCCAAAAAACCCCCAAATTTTATCTTTAATGAGGAATGCGCTGCCTTTGGCAAAGGACCTAAAAACCTTGCCCAAAAATATGGCTAATTTTTCTAAGTATTGAAACCACGACCAGGAAAATCGGTCTACCCCTGAGCAAAATCAAAAACTCTTGTAAAATTTAGGAGAATGAACAAAAAGGGGGGGGAAACCCGGGGCGATGTAATTTTAAAAAAAATGCCCCAAACCCTTTTTCATCCTATAAAATGTTTTCACAGATACGTTTTGTCCCACTTTTGTCTTTAAATTTTCCCTTTTCATAATTCCCAAATTTTTTGGATCCCCTTTAAAATTTTGAAATAAAACACCTTCCCCCTTCCCCCTTAAATTTGCTTCCCCAAAACCGGGGGTTTTTGTTTTTCCCTTTTTTAACCCATTCGGGATACCCAGTTGGGGTTCCTCCCATTTCCCTAATTTTTGCATTCTGGATTGCCCGCCGTTGGAGGAAGAAATATTTAGTTAGGGACTCACCTTCTCTGGGATCCCCTTGACGTTTGGGGGGTAAACAAAAAATAAAAATTTTTTGATCAAAAAACCCCTTAAACTAAGGGTCCCATTTTTTTTCATAAAACCTTGGGGTTTTTATTTAGTTTTAAAAGTGTGCCACGGATATTTTTTGGGATAAAATCTATTCCCTTTTTTTAAAGTGTGCACCTATGCTTACTTTTTTCAGAAAAAATTTTAGATTGAAACCAGCTTAAATTTTTTTTTTTCCCAAAAAAAATTGGGTGTAGAGGGGGGCCCTTAAAAAGTTTCCCAAAAGGGTTTTCTCTCACTCATAAAATTTTGAATTTTTCTCGACAAAAAAGAAAGTAAAAAATCAAAGGAAAATAGATTTAGAAAAGTTTTAAAAATATTAAAAAAGACTGCAGGAACAATTTTTCGAAAATGACAGTCATAAACCCTAAAGGCAAAAATGATGAACTCTTTTACCGTGGGGGTCAATTTTTAAGGGTAAGAAAAATTGTCTGGGGGGGGAAAATAAAAGTAAAGGGAAAAGTTTGGGGAGAGGGTTTTTAAAAAATTTTATCCAGGGGGGAAAAACCCCCAAAAACCACTTTTTCTCAACAAAATTTAAAAAAAACCGTTTTTTAAGGAGGTGAAAAAGGAATGGGATTTTCCCTGATTCCACAAAAAAACCCTAACAAGAAAACCCCTTTGTTTTTCCACATTCCACAAGTTTGGGTTCCCAAAATATCTATATTTTTGAAAAAAAGGGCAAATTTTACAAAAAGGCTTTCGGAATTGTGGGAATTTTCTGAGACCCCTATAAAGTCATAAAAGGGGGAGAAAAAATTTACCGGGGGAACAAGTTTTTAAAGTCTGATCTTCCCTCACTAACATTTTTAAGACAAACTTTTTTGGGGCCATCCCCCAAATTTGGGGAAAATTCCTTGCTTGGGTTTGGGGAAACGTAACAAAAAATGTTTAAAAGGGTGATACCTTTTATCACCCGATTCGGGGAAAAACCCATCAAAATCAGAGGGAAAATAAAACATGCCGCACAAACGTATGGGGGTATATATAAATTGTTTGCCTGGGGAAAAAGATCTTGTTGGGGAAACTACCAAAAAAGGGGGAAAGGTTTTGGGGGACGAATGAATAAAACTAAAAAAAACCAAACCCGGGCAGAAAAAATGAGGGAAATTTACCCGGGAAACCATTTTTAATTGAATGCAATCATTATTTTCACAATTTAAATTTAGGGTAAATTGATCATTTTTCCTAGTATGAAAAAAGGGGTGGTAGTAAAAAAGTTTGGGGGGTTAAAAAAGGAACTCAAAAAGGTCTTTGAACGAATTAAAAATTTAAAACCCCTAAGGGACTAAACCCTTTGATTTTCAATATTTAGCAAGAAAAAAACCCCCTTCCTATAAAATTGTTTGTAATATGTTTACTTAAAATTTTTTTTTATGTTTTTTTACCAAATTTTCACTTAAACCCAAAAACCAAAAAACAAACGTTTATTATTTTATATTTTTTTTTCCCCATAGGATAAAATTCGAAGAATCGTCCAAGGGAAAAGGGATTTTCCTTTAATTTTCCCCAATGTTTTCCACAATTATGCGTCCGTATTTTATATATATTTTAATTTTCGGGGTTTTTTTTAAAGGCGACTGCATTGGAGGTTTTTTGGATAGTCCAGTTATATCAGTCGGGTTTTAATCGGGGTTTAAGGGAAAATTTTTTCCCAAATTTTTAAACCTGCCCCTTTTCCCCCAAATTCCTTTTTGTGGGGCCCATGGGGGGACAGTGCCATCAAATCCGGGGACGGTGCCCTTTTTTTATGATAACAAAATCCTTTGGGGGAATGTTGGATTTTAAAGCATTGGGACCCCTAAATGCCCAGTTTAACCAAAACCCAAAATAAAAAAACATACCCCTTATCCTTTTGAAAGCAAAATAAATTTGGTTTCATTTTAAAACCCGTACTTCTTTGGGTTTTTTTAAATTTTACCCGCTGCTGCTTTGATGCCAACCCCCCTATTTGGGGCACTGACCATGCGCATTTTTTGGCCCAGGGTTGAATCAAGACCCCGGGATGTGGGAAGTAGGGCCCCTTTTAACAGCCTGCGAAAAATTTAAGAGTGACAGACGAGGGATCATAGTTTAAAAATGCGCAAAAATTGGGGTTTCAATGCGAAAGTGGACAACTAAGCCCCGCCGAGAAATGGCGGACGGACCGTCCGGTTTCCCTTTATGAAAATTTTTTCTTTTGAAATTTAAAGGGAAACTTTTTTAAATTGGTTTATTGTTTATGCAAAACTAATAGATTGATTTTAATGGGGAATTTTACAAAAGGAAAATTATTCACGAACCTGATAGGTTGGTTTTCCAAAGTGGGGTGGTGTTCTTTAAACCTATATTTTTGGGTTAAAAATTTTATATGTTTCACTATGCTTGAAAAAGGCTTTTGGTTTTTTTTTTGACCCCAAACGTTGAAAAATTTTTTTTGTATTTCTGACTTCCCCCAATAAAAAAGGAAAAATTTTAAATTGCTGACGCCTTTTTGGAAACTTTTCTGCAACCGAGACAGCCCAAAAAATCATTTGACCACTGAAAACAGAAACTTCCTGCTATAATAGATATAAAAAAGGGGAAGTGAAATAAAAAGGGTTTGGCTTTCCACCGAAAAATAGACAAATAAGGGGAGGAAAAACTGCATAAAGTTTTGAAAAAAAAAACATACTTTACATGTTTCCATTTTCATTTAGAAATAGATTATGGGCAACAGGGAAATTAAGGGGGCCCTTGCGCCAAAATTTTTGGCCCCTTTTTTCCAGCCCGACATCTAGCAGACCCCTTTTTCCCCATAAAATTTTAAAAAAAAAATCCCCACACCCCCCCACCTGGGGCAAAAATTACAGAAACGCCCTGGGGAAATTTTGAAATGTCCCCCAAATTTTCGAAGGCTTTGCGGGGGACCGGTTTTAAAACAAAAACCCCCGTACGAAGCAAAATTTTTTTTAGCTTCGTCCCGGGCAAATCCAGGCGAAATTACGGGCGGGAACGGGTAAACCACTTTCAAAGTAGTTTAACCTGGACCCTAAAAATTGGTCTTTCCCCCTTTGCACTAGAATGCGCCTGATTTTTAAAATTGCTGTAGAGCGGGTTTTCAAAAAATTCAGGCCCCCCCAAGCCTTTTAATTATTTTCTTTAAATTTTTTGTCATTTTAAAGGGTGAAATTTCATGCAGGGTCGCCCAAATGTGTTCTCTGAACACATCATTATTAAAGTGGCTGGATTAAAATAATTATTTTTGTCGTTTTGGGGGCCCGTTCAAAAACATTAAAAGGGGTTTTTTGGGGATCCCGTTTTTGGAATCCCAAAAAACCGGTTTCCAAAAAACCCGGGGCAGCAATTAAAACTAAAAAAAGACCCACACGTACCCAACCACGCAGCTGCTTTTTGGGGATGTGTTTTTGGATGCAGCGGGATCACCCCCCTATGGGTTTATTTAGGGGGTTTCCCTTTTTCTTTTTTTTCCGGACCAAAAATTTTGACAGGGAAAATTCTTGGAACGATCCAAAAGATGCGTGAAAATGCATCGGTGATCCCCTCATGTGAACGCTGAGGTGTCTCGAAATTAAAAAGAAATTTTAAAAAAAGCACATTGCAATTTTTTACCCTGCGTTTTTGGGGACCGACAGACGGTTTCCAAACAAAACCAAAAAAAAAACCCAAAATTTTAAAACACAAAACAAAAAAAAACCCACTCCATGTGAACAAAAACCTTTAAATATTTGGGAAACCAAACCAAAGGGGAAATTTAAATACCCCCTTCCCACATTACAAAAAACCTCTGCTTTTAATCACTAACACAGGGGTTTTATATCAAATATTTTGGGCATTTTGCCAAATATTTGACCCAGTACCCTTTTGAAAACTGGCGGGAATCAAAACGGGGGATTTGGGGTGCCCACCGGGTTTGAGTTTTTTTTTTGGGGAAAACCCCAGCAAAAAGAGTTTGATAAAATAGCAAGGGTAAGCAAAAACTGGAACTGGTTAAAATAGTGATGATTGCGGGGTGGGGGGTAGTCCCAATTCAAATTGCGAGAGTGTAAATTTTTACCCTTAAAAATTTGGGTTTAAATTTAATCACCCAAGCTAGAAAAAATGGGGAGAAGAGGGCCTTGCACCCAAGAACACGCGAAAAACCCAAAAGGGAGGGGGGGGGCCCCCTTTGGGGGGCCCTTTTTGTGCCTGGGCAACCAAAAAGGCCTTGTCCCAGCCCTGCCCGGGATCAGTCCCTTTTGTTTTTTTATGGGGGGAAGTTTTTCTGGGCCCATAAATCTGTGACCGGGGAAGAATCAGGGGTGCGGGGAGGGGGAGAGGTTGAACTGGGGTTTTATTTTCAATTGTGACTGGTAGAAACCTTTGTTTTTCTAAAACACTTTTGGGTTTTCTCCTTTCATTTTTGCCCCCTTGTTTGTCCCAACTTTCTAAATCTTTGAGCAGACAAAACTAAAAATCTTTCTCAAACAGAACGGGAAAGTGTGAGACAAATTATTAGGCTTAGGGGGCCAAAGTGAAAACTGCAGGATTTTAAAAATTTTTAAAAAAAAAAAATTGAAGGGATAGGGAAAATGTTTCCAAAAGACAGTTAGTTTTATAGTAAATTTGTGTGGTTCTGGGTTATTTTTTCCCCCCCCCAAAAAAGGCCTGGGGGTCGGTTGGCCAACATAAAAAACCCCACAGCAAAAAGAAAAATTTCCCCCAATTTCCTGGGGGGGTACAGGAAAAAATGTCCATTTTAAAGCCCCTCGGTTTGATGTTTTCACGGGGGGGTTTTTAAAATTTGGGCCCCCCCCTACAAAATAGCCCTTTTGGGGGGTTTTAAAGGGAAAGGGGGGACTGGGAAACCTTTGAGTTTTTGCTCATAGAATTTTGAAGTTTGGAAAATTTTTAGGTTTCCCGCTGGGGGGTTTGGTGCAAAAGGGGAGTTTTTTTTTTGGGTGCTGGAATAATTCCCTTTTAGGGGGGGGGTTTTTTAGGGCCCCTTTTTTTTACCCAAATTGGGTTTTGTCCTCAGCCAAAGGGGGGTTTTCCGGCTGCCCGGGAAAAACCCATTTTTTAAATAGCCGGTTTTTAAAAAGGTTTGTTGTGGTTTTGGGGGGAAGCTTTTTTGAGGTGGGTTTTTTTGGGGGTTTTTTAAATTGTAAAAGGGGGGGTTTTTTTATTGGGTTTCCCAAAATTTTTCCTTGAATAGGAAATTTAAAATTTTTTGGGGGGGAAGTTAGAATATTAGGAATTGAAAGGGTTGCCGTTTTAAATAAAAATATGAGTAAGGATAAATTTTTGGGGTTTTTGGCATTGGATGAACCCCCCTTAATAAATTTTGAAGGGGGCGAATCTGGAAAATTCCTTTTGGGGAAAAAAAATTTTTTAAAAATTTAAAATAGGGGGAAAAATGATATTGTTTATTTTTTTGGGGGATTTAAAGTTTTAGTGGGAATTTGAATCCACCTTTAATTTTTTTTTAAAACAACTTTCAAGGGGGCCCCCAAAATGGGCCCCAATGGAAGGTTTTTTTTAAAAACCCCGGGTGTCCTAATTGATACCAAAAAAAAGGGTTTAAAATTTTTCCACCAAGGTTTTCTGTTTAAGTAAATCCAAAAATGATGGGGTTTTTTTCGGGGGAGCATAAACCCCCACCCGGGGGATAACCTCACCGGGGGATTGGAAATTTTTACATTTTTTAAATTTTTAAAAATTTTGGGTATTTAATTTTGGATAATCTTAAACTCCTTTTGTTCCGGAATAAAAGGGGTGCCCCAAAAGAAGGGGTTTTGTGGGTTTTAAAAAAATTCCGATTTTTATTATACCCCCTTTTTTCCCCCAATTAGGTTGTACCTGTTTTTTCCCCCAAGGGGGGGTTTTTGTTTCAAACGTAAGTATTTTGGCTGCTTGGAAAAAAAGGGGGTATTGTTTTTTGGGGGTTCCTTACTGCCCTCAGAAACCCTTTGTAGGGGGGTTTTTTCCGAAGTATTCCTAACCCAAAAAAATCCCCAGTCATGAGATTTGAATGGTTAGTGTGGGGGGGCGAAAGGCCCTTTGGAAGAGCGGACTTTCGGCTTTTTTCTCAAGGGGAAAGGGGGTTCCCCAAAATTTTTGGGCGGCTTGTTTGGTTTAAGGGGGTTTTGTCATTTAAAATTTTTCTTTTTGTAAGATTTGAAAATGTATAAACAAAAAGATTTAAATGGGGGGGGCAAATGGCAAAAAAAATTTTGGGGAATTCATAAAAAAAAAGAAATTACCCAAACCTTGGAGTGTTTTAGTTAAAAAAAAGGTTTTTTAAAAAATTTTAAAATTTTTTGGGTTTTTTAAGTTTTAGCCCAAATTTTAAAATGGGATCTCCCCCAGGGGGAAAAAAAGTGTTTTTCTACGTTAGTGCCCCTTTTGTTTTTCCCCCAGATGTTCTCGATACGGCGACGGAATCAGCATGGGTTTCCCAAAGTATTCTTTTCCACATTGGATTTGATCCCGGGAAATTATCCCCTTTTGAAGGAATTAAAAAAAATGTCGGATAGAAAATGACGTTGTTTTTGATTTAAAAAATTTTTACCCAAATTCAAGAAAGGGAAACCAACACAAAAACCCCTAATTTAAAGGCCAGCCCGGGTTCTTTCTAACCCGGGGCTTAGAGGTGGGTGATGGTTTGTAATGATCTTTAATAGTTTATTAATTAACTAGGACCCTTTCTATAGGTGACCAAAGGCAGGTCCGACCTTTTCCCGAAAGTCGAAACCAGCAATAAGTTTCCCCCGTGTTTGTTAAATCTCTCTGACCTCTTGCTGCTCATCAAAGGTACCTATGATCCTGGCGGATCCTTATTTATATCTTTTCAAGGTTTTCGGGGCCAATGTTTGTCTCTCGAGTTAAGCAAAGTCAAAGCCCTTTTTGGTTACATTTCTGGATATCCTTTCTCCCAAATCGCTTTTTAAGGTCCAGGGTTTGTTTTATATTAGACACACTCGAGCAATTTTTCCGTAAACGGAAAGGAAATGCCTCTCGGTATCCTTTTTAAGGGGTACGGATGGGCCCCTTCTCCCGTGAAAAGAGAGTTTTGAAGCAGTGGTTTTTCGATAAAGTGTTTTAGAAATTTTCCATCTGGTCTTTTAATGATTTTGACATCCCGAAAATTCAAAGTGTCAGAATGAATTTGGAGGTAAACCGAGTCCAGGGGAAATTTCAGTTTTAAAATGATCATGAATTCAAAGAATTTGATTTTTGGGACCACCACCAATCAAAAAAGTGTCTATGTAACGTGTCCACGAAAAAGACGAATCCGCCCCGGGGGTAAGTTTTATCACAGAAAACGTGGAGGTCCTCCCCCCAGCCCCAGATATAGATTTGATATGATGGGCACAGGACGCCATGCGGCCCCCCAGCGGGGGAAAAAAACCTCCCGTTAAACGGAAAAAAATTCCTGGGGAGGTAAAGTTCAAAAGTTGTAAAACAAAATCTTTTTGGGCCAAAAATGTAAAACCCCCCGGGATAAATGATTTAACGCTTCAATTCTAAAGAATTGGTATACTAGTGTGAGTGCTTTAAAGCGATTGGGAAGCCCGCATCGAGGTGCCCCTGTATCCCATCGAGTCACACAAAAGGTCAGTTGTGTTCCCGGATATAGGAAAGATAATGACCCCGGAAAAAGGAGCAAAAATCGATCAATATATTTACCACAATTTGAGGGAGAGGTCGATCCCCGATATATTGGCTGCCCTTTAAGGGTAGTCCCCTTTTTGAAAAAAAAATTTGGGAACATGAAAGTTGGAATCCTGGGAAATCTGGGGAATAAAAACTGAAATATAGATGTAGAGCCCCCTTAGTTTTTGCATCCGTTTTGAATTTCAATAGATTTTTTTTAATTCACGGGAGGGTAATGGCAAAATTTCTTTGAGAGGACACTAAGTAACGAGTGACAATCTCAAATATTTGGGGTGGTCTAAAGTACAAAATTTCCACCCCTTTTCTGCGGTTTCATAAATTAAATCTTGCTCTAATTGCGGGTTGCTTTATTTTTCGTCTGCATTTTAGTTTTTATAAAAAGACTTTTTAATTTTTTTAAGACCTTAGTGACCCGCGAGACAAAGAAATCAATTGAGAGATGTCTCCCTGCGGTGGAAAATTTTTTATTTTTAGGTTTAAAGATGTAAAGGGGCCTCGCCTGTGTTTTAAAATTTCATCGATATTTCCCTAAGGGGTCTAACACCCTAGTGTTTCTTTTTCCCCAATTCTAGACACTCTCTTTATTTCTAAACAATGGTATTATGCCATTTATTTTGTCCAAAAAAAGGGGGGATATCCTTGATCCATCTAAATTATTAAATTTGGGGGGGACAAAAGATGACAATGGAATATTATTTGTTCTTGTTTTAAAAAGTGTGATGCAAATAACAATCAAATTAAAACATTTTGCCCCCGGATGTTTTTGGTGGGTGTCCCCCTTCTCAATGGTAGGGTCTGTCCCGCTAAAAAGGTTATGCCCCTCTTTGGCGTTGACCCCTCCCTCTCCCCTTTCCTCTATTTCTTTTTGTATCGATGTTTCTGCCAAAAAGATTTCCGGGGGAATCAGAAAAATCGTTCGGTAGGGAATGTACTGTTTTAAACTCTTTTTTTTTTGGGTATCCCTTTTTCTCCAAAAACATAAGCTTTTTTTCTCGAAGTAGTTAAATTCCCCGACGAATTGTTTTTTGTTTTCTACCCTTTATATGATATTGAAATCCCATCAAGTGAAATTTGGCAGTTGTTTCTTTTAGAGTTAGTTCGCGTTCTGTTTGAACTGTCGTGTATATCAAGATGTTCCGACCTTTTTATCAAGGTCTCTAATGAGAGTTTTTGTCTTCCAAAAAAGTTCCATAAATTAAAGAGGGGTTAGTGGTTTTGTTCCCCTTTTTTTAAAGAAACCAAACCCCTAATTAATCCTGGGGAGGGGGATACGAGGCCTCGGGGGACAATTTGATTTTGAATATAGTTTTCCAAGCTTTGGACCTCCAACCAGGTCGAAATTTTTTTCAGTCTTTTTGTAATTCTTTAAAGGAATTTGAGGGAAAGGAAAGTACTTTTTTTGTTGTGTAATTCCTTCTGAAAAAATTTCCCCTTGACTTATTTGCCATGTGCAGTATCTAAACCTGTATTTATAAATCCGGCCATAACACAATTAGTAAACAAATCACAAAAATACCTACAGAAAAGTTAGATAACAATAATAGGTACCAATTCCAAATCCCGCATATACCATATAAACAAACTATTTGGAAAGTGCCTGAAGTTACTAGAATAAAAATTAAACCTTTTTTTGAGATTATTTAAAAAAATATTCCAAAAAAAGAAAAAAAAAAAAGAGAAAAAAGCCACGGCACTACTAGATATATGTGATATTGAAATTAAGATGGAACCCGGGGAAAAAAAAAAAATGAATGTAGAAGGGAAAATGAGTACCAAGGATAAAGGGTGTCCCACTTTTAAACCCCTACCCCAAAAAAAAAGGGGGAAAACGTCCCATAAGGACGGGCCCACCTGGAAAATAGCCCCACATAAAAGTGTATCTTGACAAATATATGAAAGAAAGGATAACGAAGTTATAAATAAAAAACTCACCCAAAAGAAAATATCGCATGAATATGTTACAGTGTATCCGGTGATTGTGGTGAATTTAGTAATGCAGATAAAAATGACACGCTTAAAACATCTCATTTCATACCCCCAAAATCCCGATTATAAATTAACCCCTCACCTAAAAGTAAAGCATGAATATGCTACAATGATCCCCAAAAAATTTCAGCAGAGTAATTGCGGGAGTTTTAATAGTGAAATAATATGCACACGTATAACCTCTCACTTACGATAACCCCCAAAAAATCCCCCAACATGTTTCGGCTCCCACAAAGCCACATCAGGGATAAGTAAGTGGGCTGAAAAATGAAAAGAAAAAACATCAAAAAAATAAAACTAAAAAATATTTAAAAATGAAAGGACATAAAAGGGCAACCCTTAATGAATGCTTTCCCTTGGGGTTGTGCTGAAAAAGTTGTAAAAAGGAGGATGGCTCCAAAAAAAGGGGTTTCAGCATGGTGGGTGCACGTGGTCTAACAAAAAAAACCGCCTTAAATAGCTACCAACCCGGGGAGAGTCCAATCGTAACCCGCCAGCAGGAAACAAAATGAAAACGCCAGTTCCGGGTCCCGGGGGGGACCGGGAAATGAGTATCGGACTCAAAACGGGGGGCTTGGAACTCATCCAACGTACTGATTTGTAAATGATGTGTCTATTTAGTGATCACAGGACGGAAGTGACTTCCCCCACCAGGACAGGCTGCACAGCACATCGTCATGGACAAAGGAAAGTAAGTCATGAAACTTCTTTGGCGGTATGTTTAACGCCGTAAAGAGGAAGAGGAAAAAATTCTTAGTCCCACAAAAAAAACAAACTATGTAAATTTAAATTTGAACAATAGTTAAGTGACAAAACAGATATCTGCCTAAAGCAGAGAATGTGATCAAAAAAGAATGTTTAAAGCATGGGGTAAATGGGATAGTTAATAAATTTGGGAATTTCAAACACAAAAAAACAAGAAAATTTAGTGGGTTTTGGGCCCCTGGGAATGTTTTATGTATAAATCCAAAAAGGATTTTTTGCGAAAGATTTTTAAAAATTCCTTTCGTATGTCTGGAAGTCAATCTTGCCCAAAAATTTTTAAAAATTTGGGTCTCCCCATGATGTGAATAACGTGTCTTGCTACGTTTGTGTCCTTTTTGTTCGAATGTCTCCGATGGCGAGGGGAAATCAGCATGGTCTTCCCCAATGTATTTTTTCCAATTTGGGAATTTGATCGGTAAATTATCCCTTTAGAACGGCAATTAATAAAATGTCGGATAGAAAACTGACGTCTAGTTCTATGATTCCCTTTAAATAGCCAAACGCTTCCTGCCACTGCTGTTTCTTCACCAAAAGCTTCTGCAGTTTCGAACTTCTGGCCAGAGACAGCAGGTACCGCCAATATTGATTGGCCAAGATACAGGTACTATATTATACTGGTCTGCAGCTGATCCACCAATAGAAAAGCCACTAACATAGCCCTTAAATACAAAACTTTTGAACCAAATATGGAGGAATGAGGTGACTGTATAAAGAAGATACCTGCCATAACTTAATATATTATGTCCTGTGACATCATGATGACCCAATATAATGCTATGGGATTCCTTGACATTTTCCTAATAGGCACAGCAGTTTTTCTGTAGTTCCACAGTAGTCACAGAACTTACACATCCCTATGGTCAGATCCCATGTAGTAATAGCTGCCCTTTACTACAATAATCATAGAAAGGATTCCTCACAGCAACAAGCAGTATACAGAGCAGAACTCCACCAGGCAAAGCATAGTGTGTAATAAGTGACCATATAATAACAAAAACATTTCACATGGAAAATCTTACTTGCAGATATCTTACAGTCAATGCCAGTGCCAATAGTAAAAATTATTTTAGCACTTCTTGGATAAGGGTCAAATTATGTGCAATGAGCAGGCACAAAGCCAAGGATACGGTCACTGGCCTCTCCTACCTGGACATATTAAAGAAATGGCTTATGCGATAGGTAGAAGAAAATCTGCCAAACATACTCTATGAGCAGAGTTGTGTATGTCCACATGTTTATGTGACTAGTCTCCGATACCTGAATGAAACTCTACTGAAACGTTAGATTGGCCAGCTGGAATCAAAGACCAACCTATCTAGTGCTGGTCTTTTGCACCTCCAGATCTAACACCTGCAACGTATTTCTTTGTGGTTATATCAAGTACTCACTGTATCTTACCCCAGCCACATTAGCTGACCAAGCGGAGACTTAGGGCCACATGTATGAAAACTCCCTAGGACTAAAATTCACTCTGCTGCCCATAGTAACCAATCAGAGTGCTCCTCTCATTTTTCAAGAGCACTATATAAAATGAAAGGGGTGCTCTAATTGGTTGCTATGGGCAACAAAGTGAGTTTTACAACTAGACAGTTTTCATACATGTGGCCCTTAATGCTAGTCGTCCAATGTTCCCCAATTGGAAATCACTTTAAACATTTGTAGCGTGTTGATAAAACTTGGATAGATAGTGTGTCTTTTCATGTTAATAAATTTGTCATATGTGCTTTTGGTTATGAGAGATATGTAATTTGGTAATACCGCGGCTTAAAGGGGTTATCTCACCACACTGATTCACAGAGCCAAAAGCAGCTTTCATTCATGCATCTGTCTCCTCCTGGTCAGGTTGTGCTTGGTTCTATGGCAGTGATTAGCATATCCGCTAATTCCTCAAGGGTCTGCTAATTCCTCTGACATGAGAGCAGGAGATGTTTATCTAAAGACCAGAGAAACTTCAGAGCTAAAGTAAACAAAAGTAATTAGTCTCCCTGGTTTGTTAGACCAGATAACACTCAAGCTGCCTGCAGTTCTGTGTGATGGCGTCATCCCTGCTATCAGATAAGACAAACAGAAGGGGAGATCAGAGCAGAGCAGGTCGGTAACCTAGAGAAACCTGAGTGCAATCAGAGCTGATAAAATCACTTGTATCTCCTCAACAAAGAAAAATAAACAAAGCACTCTATTTGGAAAAAATCTTCATTTACTGTTACCTACATGTTGAAAGCTAATCTTTGTAGAGACACAACCCCTTTAGATTTTGCATTATACTTTTTGAATCACCCAGTATAATCACTTTTCTAAATCACTCTTTCTGCTTTTTAACCACAACTCACTACTGACACATTTTATTTTGAAAACCACTAACCTTTACCAGCCCCTTCCAGTATGTTTCATGGTAAAATAAGTGTCACTAATAAAATTTATTTGAACTGCAATATATTGTGGTTTAGTATATTATATAATATATAATATATATATATTATATATATATATATATATATATATATATATATATATATATATATATATATATATGTGTCTGTGTACATTGGTTTATCTTGTTGCTTATCCGATTGTGTGGTTTGTGAGTCTGAGTAGTAATATTAATTACTCTGAGGTAAAAAATATGTTACACAGTTGTAATATGGAAAATAGTTTCCATTAACTAGTTTTTCCACCTAGTAGGCTTTGTTCATTTGGTGGAATGTCATGCAGACTTTGATGTGTAACCCACGCACATTCTGTGCCAAAATTTTTCTGCATTTCACTGGGAATCCATGTTCCATTAGACCATAATGGCGATTCGTGATGCAGTTTATACTTTGAAGTACAATGCAAATTTTTCTATTCTCAGAAATATAGTCTGGACCAAAAATAAGTGACCTGTGTCTTACTGACATAGTTTATACATAATCTGTATCGGAAATTATGCTGAAATGCTGCTGCAGTGTGTGATTAAAGCCATACATGAAAACAAGGGAAGTCCATATTGTGTGCTAGCTACCCTCAAAAACAGATAGGATGGGACAACATAAGGCCTTTTTTTTTTTTTTTTTACATTTTTTTGTAAGAAAATCATTTTGACTCAAGCCTTTCGGAATCATCTGAACAGGAAGAAGATTGATGTGTTATGAGGAGCAGAATCGAGGGTGATGAAGCTATATCATTTGCCAAAAGAAAAAATAGACCAGTACGAGGCTGAAAATAATGGAGTACAGCTTTATACAGATCAGCCCTCAAGATGTGGAAAAAGGAAGACACGATTTTAATGTTTTATGTGAACCAGTACTTCAGATAAATAGATGACTATATCATCAACAATTATATTATGAACTTGTACAGTGTTGTCCATTTGTATTGGATCACCTGCTATTCTATCAGATCATTCTGAGTTTCTTCCTGAAATTGATTGCAATCACAAATTCTTTGGTATTAATATATTAATTTATTTTGCTTGGAATGAAAAAACACAAAAGAGAATGAAACAAAAATCAAATCATTGATCATTTCACACAAAACTGCAAAAATGGGCCGGACAAAAGTATTGGCACCCTCAGCCTAATACTTGGTAGCTCAACCTTTGGCAAACTGCTCCTGGTCCCTGAGATTTGAAGGGCGCCTTCTCCAAACTGCCATTTTGAGATCTCTCCACAGGTGTTCTATGGGATTCAGGTCTGGACTCATTGCTGGCCACTTTAGAAGTCTCCAGTGCTTTCTCTCAAACCATTTTCTAGTGCTTTTTGAAGTGTGTTTTGGGTCATTGTCCTGCTGGAAGACCCATGACCTCTGAGGGAGACCCAGCTTTCTCACACTGGGCCCTACATTATGCTGCAAAATTTGTTGGTAGTCTTCAGACTTCATAATGCCATGCACATGGTCAAGCAGTCCAGTGCCAGAGGCAGCAAAGCAACCCCAAAACATCAGGGAACCTCCGTCATGTTTCTGTAGGGACCGTGTTCTTTTCTTTGAATGCTTCTTTTTTTTTCCTGTAAACTCTATGTTGATGCCTTTTCCCAAAAAGCTCTACTTTTGTCTCATCTGACCAGAGAACATTCTTCCAAAACGTTTTAGGCTCTCTCAGGTAAGTTTGGGCAAACTCCAGCCTGGCTTTTTAATGTCTCGGGTTAAGAAGTGGGGTCTTCCTGGGTATCCTACCATACAGTCCCTTTTCATTCAGACGCCGACGGATAGTACGGGTTGACACTGTTGTACCCTCGGACTGCAGGGCAGCTTGAACTTGTTTGGATGTTAGTCAAGGTTCTTTATCCTCCATCCGCACAATCTTGCGTTGAAATCTCTCGTCAATTTTTCTTTTCTAGGGAGGTTAGCCACAGTGCCATGGGCTTTACATTTAGGGAGGTTAGCCACAGTGCCATGGGCTTTACACTTCTGGATGACACTGCACACGGTAGACACAGGAACATTCAGGTCTTTGGAGATGGACTTGTAGCCTTGAGATTGCACATGCTTCCTCACAATTTGGATTCTCAAGTCCTCAGACAGTTCTTTGGTCTTCTTTCTTTTCTCCATGCTCAATGTGGTCCACACAAGTACACAGGAGAGAGGTTGAGTCAACTTTAATCCATGTCAACTGGCTGCAGGTGTGATTTAGTTATTGCCAACACCTGTTAGGTGCCACAGGTAAGTTACAGGTGCTGTTAATTACACAAATTAGAGAAGTATCACATGATTTTTCAAACAGTGCCAATACTTTTGTCCACCCCCTTTTTATGTTTGGTGTGGAATTATATCCAATTTGGCTTTATGACAATTCTTTTTGTGGTTTTCCATTGAAGACAAATTAAATGAAGATAATAATACCAAAGAATTTGTGATTGCAATCATTTTCAGGAAGAAACTGAATATTATCTGACAGAATTGCAGGGGTGCCAATATGTTTGGCCACCACTGTATATTCCCTATATAAAAGTCATATATTCTACTTACTCCACAATTATTTTTTACCATAGCTACACTTTGAAACCAATATCAGCTTGTTAGTTAAGAATTTGTTTTAAATCATAAATTTAGGTTTGTTCAGGCGTAAAAACACATTTATATACAGTATTTTGAATAGGCAACTGGTTATTGTCTATCTTGTATCTTGGTATTTCTCTGTGTAGCACCCAAACACCCGGTCTCATCTGTTTGAATGTACTGTTGTCTCTGCTGAGCAAATAATTGCTTCTCTCTTCATACTTGCTTTCCTTTTTTCTGGTCAGCCAGAAAAATATCTTTCTGGCTGACCCACCAGAGGTAGGAAAATAATATCTATAGCCTGTCGTCTGATATGCATCACATAAAGCAGACTGCTTTGGCACCCTGAGGCCACTGCTGCAGAAAGGAAATAAACAGGTATTGGCCGTGCCTATTTTTCATTAGGTTTGTCTTCTCTTGTTTTTTTTACTTAAGGAACCAAAAGTTGAAGGATCTTTCGTGGAAAGTTTCTATTTCACATTTGTGCTAACTGTGTCGGAATGGGGTGCCTCGGGCGCACAGGTGAAGTTGAGTCTAGGAGCCCACCAGTTGAGCTGTTTCTGGGCCACCGGTGGAGTTTATTTTAGGGGCCCACCCTACAGCTGCTGTAAATGACTGGACATGCCTCCTATACTCTGCCTCTTGCTTTTTGCCTCTTTCTCTGCTTTTCTGTCCTTCCTGAGCATACAAGTACAGTTAAAAAACAACTTCAGATCTGCCATGCTCAGGGCCCACCGGGGGTTTCCCCTGTTTCCCTGCGGGCCAGTCCAAGCCTGTGTGCTAATGAAATTTGCTTGTGGCCTGGAAGGTGTAGGTTATTTTGCATGGAAGGTTGTAATGGATGAAATAAACAAGATTGATTAGAAGGTCTTAAAAATAATTGATTTGCATAAAATGTATTAGGTGAATCTATTATTAGAAAATAAGTAATGCAAGAACCCTTAGCATTCAGATTTTCCTACTGTTTTATGACACTAGTGCGTGCAAATCCAATGAATGACAGATTAATGGCTGCAGATATTTGGATGCATCATCTACACACCGTGGAGTTCTGCAGTTTGGGGATTGGAAGAGGACGGCAAGCATACATTTTGTAGCAATTAATCACAAGACATGACTTGGATCCTGTCTTTCTGTCATGTTATCAGGAAATTGTGCTTTGAGCTACATTAAGGCAGCTGCTTATCTATACAGCATATGCGACTAACCTACCTTTGAATGGCAGAGGAAGCGGATGGGTGAAAGACATGAGCTTTAAAAGGATGATAGTCATGCCAGCCATATACATTTTCTTGACCAAAAAGCAGTATAGAGTAAATGGTAAACTCTATAAATAAATTAAATATTACACTTGACAGAAAATGTCAATTTTTGGGGAATTCAATCGGTTTTTCGGTCTTAAAGGGGTTGTCTCACTATATTGATTCATCTTACCTCAATCCTGTTTTCTTGGTTTCATTTTGAATTCAGGGGCGTGTTTACTGGCTTCTACTAGGCTGTAGTAGAAGCCAGGTCTATAACTATAGCAACCGGTGCTTGCAGCCTATCATGAGAGATTGAACAGGTCTGTAGCTATAGCAACCTGAGGAGCTGATGCAGCCCATACAAGAGGGGATATCTAGGAATAGGTAGGACACTGCTAATGGACACATATTGCAAAGTGACTTGTTTTTGCAAGATCTTTAATATAAAAAGCAATCCTTGTAGTGAGACAACTCCTTTAAGAGTGGTACTTGCATACTCAACTTCTTGACAACAATATTTAGGGATCATAATGGCACTTCAGACAAGCTCTGATGTTATCATTGTGCCACTTGCCTGAATGTACACGCTTCTGATGCTGATGAGTAATCATTATTTATTGGCAATGTTTGGAGCTGGAAGCAGTGATGTGGAAAGCAGTTGCTCCAGATCTTCTGCACATGCCCTGGAGCACTTGCATACTGAGAAGAGAAAACCCAGTGCAGTAGCAGGTACAGGATGGGAGGGAAAGATAGTGCATGGAAATGCAAGTTCCAAAGATACCGGCTAGGGGCACTAAAATACTTTTGCACAAATGAGGCCATTGCTGCTAGAAAACTATGGGTAGTAAACTATAAATCGGAGCAGAGAAAAAATTTAGGTAAATGCTGTTTTTATTTCAATAAGATCAATTTAGGGAAATACTTAATTTTAGTTCTTTAAAACATCATTTGATAAGATAGATTTTCAATTACAAAAAAAATCTGCAAACATTTTTTACTTGGGGATGTATGAACCTTTTAAGACAATTCAATACAACAATAAATTCACCCACAAAGTGATTTTTAGGTGAGAATTTTTATAAAGACCAAATTGTAAAGTTTTGGGCACAATTGCTTAGCTGTAAACATAATAAGCAGATAAAATGAAGGCTTTAGTGGGATGGGTCAGGTTTGGAATCTGCCCCATATGTTTTTGGCATTGATTCAGATATGAACATACTAGACATTTAGATGCATGGACCATTGCCAGAAAACCATAAAAATAACTGTTCGCCCACCCTATGTTAGATGATAGTTTTATAGAATGATCCACTTTATGTTCAGTCTATAATTACAATTCTTTATGAGGGTGGAAACCTTAAGAAGGTTTGAGTGTCAAGAGAGACTTTTTGCACGAAACTAAAGGCTGTTCTATTTTTGTAAAATTACATGAAAGACGGTGCCACGGCCACAGATTTTCTTTTTCTCCAGTAATCTCTGTTCATTTTAGTGCAGATGTGTTCTGTGTGTTGTGTATTATGGAATCTCAGCAGCATAAAGTGTACAGAATCTGAGCTCGTTGTAATCGGCCTGGTGGTCTTTGCATAAAGTTTGTAAAGGGCACGTTTAGAAGGGTAATTTCACATGCACAGTCAAGTGGTGTGTCATCGGATCTGTATGGCACGGTCTGTGAAGTTTGAGGCACTGCTTGTATGAAAAGGCTGCCTGTCTTTTTTACTCTGGGAGAACACTGAAGGCTTTATTTCCATAATGTTAATGCTGTATTTCATAAAACCATCCGACACAGTAAATATTCATAAAACTATAAGTTTGTGCTTATGTAAAAGGACAGGACATGATTAGGATGATCAGACTATAAATCTACAGGCTTCAATTGAAACAGAAAACCTCTGGAAGCAGACCCAGCACTTGGGCATGAGGGTCACCACAACTGTAGGAGGTATTAAGTGTTGGCAGAAAAGGAGCTTAAATATTCACTGCAAGCAATGATGAAAATAGCAATAAAAGTATTCCAATTTATAGAAATAAAGGGACTAATTGGTTATTTCAATGATTCATCTGAAAATGTACACAAATCTACATAGTTGGAAACTTTGGAATTACATGGTTTTCTGCATTGATTACTAAGAAAATGTGATATTTATACAGTTAGGTTATATCTACATGGCATAGAAAAACGATCGCATTGTCGGCGGTTTTAGGATTCTAACACTGCTGAAAATACGATCGTTCAGGCAGCCCCATACACTTTAATAGAAAAAACGACTTTTTCTGGCGTTGGCGTATTATACAACATGTTGTATAATACGCCGGTGTTTTGAGTTTTGCCGTTGGTTTCTTATACAGTCAATTGTATGGGCCGACAGCAATAAAACGAGAACGGACAGCGGTTTTTGTGCAAAACGTGACAAAAAACCGATTTCGTGCATAGGACAAAAAACGGTCGACTTTCGGACGGTTTTCGTCCAATGCCGTGTAGACATAGCCTTATAGACAAATATCTAAATTAATAACTCACAAATTGTTGTACTGTAATGTGTTTTAGTGAACTTATTGCATAAACACACATCATGCAGGGAGAAACAGTGAATCCTTGAATTTAATAACCTGTAAAATCAGTGTCGGACTGGGGGGTCTGGGGCCCACAGGGGAATTGATCTCGGGGGCCCACCCTACTGTACATGAAAATATTACCGGCCTCTCGGACGTAAATGCGCCCATTTTACCACATAATACAGTGTGCAAAACAGAACTGTATTGTGTAGTACAATGTAGTCACACATTTGTCAGTCTAACATATCATAGACACAGGGCTAAGTAGCTCCATCCATATCCCACCACTAGCCGACATACAATATCTCCCTCCATGTTTCCCTTGGTCACGCACCTCACCACCTTCTAAAATAAACACCAGCAAGAAAGTAGAAGTGTAACTCCTATCACAGGGTCAGGTGTTCCCTCACTTTTACAATCAGGGACACATGTACGCTGCCACTATACGAATGCCAATACAATCTCCAACACCGCCATATAGAGACTACATAGAGGTCCAACACCCGTTCAGGTATAACCTACAACACCGCCATATAGAGACCACATAGAGGTCCAACACCAGCTCAGGTATAACCTACAACACCGCCATATAGAGATCACATAGAGGTCAGACACCAGCTCAGGTATAACCTACAACACCACCATATAGAGACCACATAGAGGTCAGACACCAGCTCAGGTATAACCTACAACATCGCCATATAGAGACGACATAGAGGTCAGGCACCAGCTCAGGTATAACCTACAACACTGCCATATAGATACCACATAGTGGTCAATGAAAATATTACCGGCCTCTCGGACATAAATGCGCCCATTTTACCACATAATACAGTGTGCAAAACAGAACTGTATTGTGTAGTACAATGTAGTCACACATTTGTCAGTCTAACATATCATAGACACAGGGCTAAGTAGCTCCATCCATATCCCACCACTAGCCGACATACAATATCTCCCTCCACGTTTCCCTTGGTCACGCACCTCACCACCTTCTAAAATAAACACCAGCAAGAAAGAAAGTCTAACTCCTAGTATTCTAGGCCTAGTATCCTAAGGGGTTGGAGGGTGGGGAGAGGACTAACCCCCCTGGAGATAATGCTACAACTATGGGCTGCTTCCCTCTCAATCATATTACCAGGTAAGTAGGCAAGACCCTAGGTAGGTAGGCAAATAGCCAAGGCCCCTGGTAATTAGATAGGCCCTCTTTAGGTAGGTAGACCCCCGCTGGATAAGTTGGAAGCCCGGCCCCAGGTAGGTTGGTGGGTACCTAGCCATGGGTGGGTAGATAAACAGCCCCCAGTTAGATAGGCAGGCCCCAGTTAGATAGGCATGCCCCAGTTAGGCAAGTTGATAGGCTAAAGTTGGGTTGGTGGACCCCAGTTAGGTAGGCGGTAGGTAGGTGTTGGTGAATCCCAATTAGTTAGGCTGTAGGTAGGTTTTTGCCCCCCGTTAGGTAAGCTGTAAGTAGTTAGGGTCCCCTTTATATAGGCTTCAAGCAGTTAGGGGTCTCCTTTAGGTAGTATACAGGCAGTTAAGGCCTCCTTTAGGTAGTATACAGGCAGTTAGGGGTCTCTTTTAGGTAGTATACAGGTAGTTAGGGGCCTCCTTTAGCTAGTGTGCAGGAAGTCAGGGCCCACCCTTTAGCTAGTGTGCAGGAAGTCAGGGCCCACTCTTTAGCTAGTGTGTAGGTAGTCAGGGCCCCCTTTAGTATTTAGGTAGTCAGGGCCCCCTTTAGGTAGCCAGGGCCCCCCTTTATGTAGCCAGGGCCCCCCGTTATTTAGTCAGGGCCCCCATAGTTAGTCAGGGCCCCCTTTATGTAGCCAGGGCCCCCTGTTATGTAGCCAAGGACCCCCGTTATGCAATCAGGGCCCCCATAGTTAGTCAGGGCCCCCTTTATGTAGCCAGGGCCCCCCTTTAGATAGTCAGGACCCCCCTTTAGATAGCCAGGGCCCCCCTTTATGGAGCCAGGGCCCCCCTTTGTTAGTCAGGGCCCCCCTTTGTTAGTCAGGGCCCCCTTTGTAGCCAGGGCCCCCCTTAAGATAGCCAGGGCCCCCTTTAGATAGCCAGGGCCCCCCTTTGTTAGACAGGGCCCCCCTTTAGATCGCCAGGGCCCCCCTTTTTTAGCCTGGGCCCCCCTGTGTTAGCCAGGGCCCCCCTTTAGATAGCCAGGGCCCCCCCTTTGTTAGCCTGGCCCCCCCTAGGTAGTTTAAAAAAAACAAACAAAAAACAGCCACTTACCTGGCTCCGGCTCCCGCTCCCGGCCGCTCCGAGCTGCCGCTGTCTCTTACTGCCGCCCTGCATAGGCGGCGCGGTGAAGTGACGTCACCGCGCTGCCTACGTCAGCAGTAGGGGCCGGCGCCCGGCAGGCTGAAGGCCTAACGCCTTCAGCCTGCCAGGGAGATCAGCGGAGCGCAGCGCTAGTGGCGCTGTGCTCCGCTGACACCGCGCAGCCCCGGGAGTCGGGGACATTAGTCCCCAACTCCCGGGCCGGTCTCTGGACGCTCGGGACACAGGGCCCGGGCTTTCAGAGACTGGATGCGTGGCCGGGCCCCGGGGAGCGGCGGCACTGCCTCCGGGGCCCACAGCGGCTCGGGGGGGGGGGGCCCACCGGGGGATTCACCGATCCACCGGCAGCCCAGTCCGAGCCTGTGTAAAATACCCTTTAACAACAATCTCCTTTGCCAAAAGTTTCCTTTAGGTGCAAATAAGATTTGTTAAACGTTGAAAGGGATTTTTTGACTACCCCTCCCTGCAAATGTGTTTCTGTTCATCCATATTTCTGCGATGTGTTGCATACACAGCCCTTAGGGCTAATGTCAGGACTTTGACTTATCAGTTTATGTTCTTCCATATTTCTAGCATGCTTTGCATGCACAGCCCTTTTCAGGTCATTCCACAACATCTCGAAGGGGTTAGAGAGTAATTCATTGATTACCTTTAAACATGTAGGCAAAGGTAAACAAAGACTATTATCAAATACATTGCGGTTAAGATTTGCTCTAACTCTGAAATGAAGCAAAATCATATGATCTGCTGTTGTACACAAGCTTCCCTAAGTTACCAATCACCTTTCACTGCTCTAACAGACTCTAGCAGCAGTGGCCGGGGATGGTGACTCCCTGCTGTTTGTTATCAGAAGGAACCTAATGTCCCTCTAACAGGTTTAGCTAGGAATAGCAGAGGTGATATGCCAATCACTGCCTGAAGCTGGCTGTGGTCTGTGAAACAACAGGGCGAGAACACTTTAAACTACGATCGGGCAATTCTAAAATGTTCTTCTTTTTCAGGCATTCCCTAGTTGATATACTTGTGTCCCTCTGGTCATTTTCTTGTTGCATCCTCCACCGTGTCTTCAGATTGAGATTACTAACCTGCTGGCCTTACATTCTTTGTAAAAATTTTCATACTCCTTTGAATTGTTTCATCAATAATAACAAGGCCTCTGATCCCTGAAGCAGCATGGAAGCCCTAAACAATAACGATCTTTCACTATGCATTACAGTTATAGTGAGGTTTTGGTGTTGGTGTACAGTGCTTTTTTCCTCCATACCATTGTACAAATATGCTAAAGAGTTCCACTTTTTGTTTCAGCTCTCCATAAAACAGTTCAAGGGGTTGTCTCACTACAAGGATTGCTTTTTATGGTACAGATCTTGCAAAAACAAGTCACTTTGTAATATGTGTCCATTAACAGTGTCCTACCTATTCCTAGATATCCTCTCTTGTATGGGCTGCATCAGCTCCTTAGGTCACTATAGCTACAGACCTTTTTGATCTATCCTGATAGGCTGCCAGCACTGGTTGCTATAGCTACAGACCTACTTTCTACTGCAGCCTAGTGGAAGCCAGTAAACACTCCCATGAATTCAAAATGAAACCAAGAAAACAGAACTGAGGTAAGAGGTATCCATGTAGTGAGACAACCCCTTTAAGACAAACTGGCTGCAATGATTTGCACCTAGTGGCTTGCATTGTGGTGTCATTCCATGAATCTCCTTGTTCTTTAGTATGTGTTTTTTTTTTTTAAAAAAAATAATGGACATAGTTTATAGATTCTATGTAGTGTTTGTGCTCTTACCACTAGTCTTTTTCTCACCTCTTTGAAGTTTGAATGGTCTCTGCCCCAACTACTTAAAGGGAACCTGTCGTCAATTTTTTTGTTACTTATTAAAACAAGACCCTGCTTCATATTGTTTTCATCTTAGCCGTTTTTAATTTCTGATTGTAGATTTCTCAATTCAGTTGTCTGTATATGATTATAGGGACAGCATTCTCGCTTGCACTACTTTTAACAGCAGTCAGAGAGATATTTTACAGAAGCTTCATACACATAGGAGCCTGTGGACTGGATCAGACCCATTGACTTCTATAGGAGAGTTTTCTAGGCATGCTCTATGACCTAGGAAGAAGTCAGTGTGCAGGGAGGGGGAGAAGGTGAACTCCTATAGTGACTGGTGAATCCTGTGTTATCTATACACATTGGTGTCACCTTTCAGTTTGATCCATGTACTGATCATGAGCAGACAACTGAGAATCTTTCTCTTCAAAACAGGAAGTGTCAGACTATTATTAGGCGTAGTGGCCAAAGTGAAAACTGCAGGATTTTAGAATTTTTTTTACAAAATATTGAAAATTATATGGAAAATTAAAAAATAAAATAACCAAAAATTCTTGTAACATGTGTTTAACATAATGAGTTAAACAAAGTCATTTTTGACAATACATTCCCTTTAATGGGGCAGCACTTCAGCAAATTTTTTCCTACTGTGGTATCAAATAAATGTATCTTCATGTAATAAGTAAAGCTCGAGCTGCTGATACATATGTCCAGATAAACTCTTTACTAATTACAGGCTAAGTTGAAGTAAAGTTTTGTCTAGAAAAAAAATGTTTGGTTTGCACAACCTAAAATTTTTTTTTTTTTTTTTTTTTTTTTTAAAATGAGCATAGATGCACGCTGGTGTGGCAGAAAAATACAAACACAATCCAATATCAGCAGCTCTCTACTAGCACTAAAAAATTTCAAATTGTATGAGGGAGTGGCTACCCCCACTTTTGATTTTGCACTCTGTCCATCTACACAGGTTTTTAAATCAATGCAGAGTAGTTTGTAGCTGGAATCTTCTTTCCCTGAAACAGACACCAAAAGAGGTAACATTATAGAGTAGGTTCCCATCTGTATTTAGGTCGTCTTGTCGAGGGCTGATGGACTTACTACAGTTTTGATAAAAAAGGTACCCTAAGAACCTCAAATTTTCATGTATCTAAATTAGAAGAAATACTTTTCCAATAATTACTATGTTCCTTTTGACTGCTTTTTAGTGCTAGTAAAGTGCCGCTGAAATTGTATTGTGAAATAAAGTTTAGTGGCTTCTATACACATTAGAAAAAGGCCATTTTGGGGGTCTCGCCAATAATTTTGGAGAAAACAAGAATCAAGTATTTCCCTGAAGAAAAGCCACCAACCGAGGTCTTATTCCCCTCTTATTCGGCTGAGTTGAGTGAGAAGGCTTGGAGCAGTAACTACCAGCCAACAACTCTTAATGGTGTTTGGACACCTTTAGGTTGGCTCTTTATTTTGGTCCAACCATGAAAGCAATATAGTGAGCACTAGGGAAATGTGCATTCAATTTTTCCGCCTATTTCTGACAGCAGATATTATCAGCAATCTGATGTTTCCTGAGAATTAACTATATCCTGCACGTTCTGCAGTGAGTAGTCACTATGTTTTCTTCTAAATTCTTAAGGTGTAACCAAGTATTAACTTGTCACTTCTATGTTTTTTAGTAAGGAACATGACAATTTTTGACAGGTAAAAGGAAAAAAAAAATCATTGGGTTATTCGGAGTAATCTGCCTGGCCACTAAAATTACTGTTCCGAACAGGACTTTCTTCATCTTTACAAGGAAATGACCTCATGGTCTATGCACGTTCTGTAACAGAATGAATGAGGTTGTCTATTTCATCAGATGCTGTAAAAATTAAGTTCACAAAGTGCAAACCATATACAGTTCATTTAGAACTTTCCAAAGCAGGTTTATATAAGGAGTAAAGTAAATCAATTTTATTTTCAAGTCCACTAACAGACCAAGAAGCCTGTGGTGGCACCAGTGGAATAGATTCTTGGGTTCACCAGTGGAATAGATTCTTGGGTTCACCAGTGGAATTGATTCTTGGGGCCCACCAGTGGAATTGATTCTTGGGGCCCACCAGTGGAGTTGATTCTTGGGGCCCCCCAGTGGAATTGATTCTTGGGGCCCACCAGTGGAGTTGATTCTTGAGGCCGACCCTATAGCTATTGTAAATAAATACACGTGACTCCTGCACTTTGCCACTTGCTTTCTGCCTCTTTCTCCTTTCTCCATGAAAAGCAGCCTCAGGCCTGCCTTGCCCAGGGGTAGTACGGGGAATTCCCCTCCTTGCCAGTCTGAGCTTCTTCAAGTCTTCAAAGTCTCTGGGAAATGGTATGATCTTGTCTCCCAGAATACATTGACAAATAATTTTTGTACTCATAGCCTGTAGGTTTACAGAAACAAGTGGATGAGATATACTTTGGTAGGACAATTGCAGTTATAAGGGTGTTCTTACCTTGCTATTTCATAGAGCCACAACCAACTTAAGACTCACACTGCCTGGTTAGGCTGTGGGTGGTTCTATAGTAGTGATTGACACATCAACTCTGCTATTCCTGTGACAGTGAGAGGAGTTCTGCAGATGTATAATCTATGGTGATAAAAGCTATAGAGGGTTAAAACTTGTAATTAATTTAGGTACACAAGCTCCGGTGCTAGAGATTAGGCTCAGTAAGGAGTGATTCATTATGGTCAGACAACAGAAGCTTGGGGCAATCAGAAAAGAGAGAGAAAAGAGAGAGGTGGTCGGTAACCAGAGAAATCTAGTTTATCTTCGGAACAAAGCAAAATAAAAGCAGCAATGTGTTTGATAATAGTTGAAATAATGTTGTAATGTTAAGAGCTAATCATTGTGGTTAGAAAAACCCTTTAATGACTACTGTATACTCATGTGCACAACCTGCAGCCTAGGTACTGGTTTACTTTGCTAGAGAGGTTTATATTTAAGACCCCATTCACATTATGTTTTTGGCCTTTATCGGTGGTATGTAGTGGGATACCTTAAAAAGTGTATCCTGACGTATAATGTGTCTGGGCAGTCTATGCAGCAAATATAGTCTCTTTTGGAATACGTTTGCTCTGTTTATTGATTGTATACACTTTGGGCAACATGTACAGTCATGGCCAAAAGTTTTGAGAATGATACAAATGTTAATTTTTACAAAGTCTACTGCATCAGGTTTTATAATGGCAATTTGCATATACTCCAGAATATTATAAAGAGTGATCAGCTTAACAGCAATTAATTGCAAAGCCAATAGTTGCCTAGAAAATGAACTGCCTTAAAAGGACCAGCTAACATCGTTTCAGTGATTGCTCCATTAGGTGTGGGTGTTGATGAGGACAGGGCTGGAGATCAATCTGTCATGATTAAGAATCACACCACTGGACACTTTAAAAGGAGGCTGGTGCTTGGCATCATTGTTTCTCTTCTGTTAACCATGGTTATCTCTAAAGAAACACGTGCAGTCATCATTGCACTGCACAAAACTGGCCTAACAGGGAAGAGTATCGCAGCTAGAAAGATTGCACCTCAGTCAACAATCTATCGCATCATCAAGGAATTCAAGGAGAGAGGTTCCATTGTTGCCAAAAAGGCTCCAGGGCGCCCAAGAAAGATCAGCAAGCGCCAGGACCGTCTCTTAAAAGTGTTTCAGCTTCGGAAATGGGCTACCAGCAGTGCAGAGCTTGCTCAGGAGTGGCAGCAGGCAGGTGTGAGTGCATCTGCACGCACTGTGAGGCGGAGACTCCTGGAGCAAGGCCTGGTGTCAAGGAGGGCAGCAAGAAGCCACTTCTTCTCCAGAAAAAAACATCAGGGACAGACTGATATTCTGCCAAAGGTACAGGGAGTGGACTGCTGAGGACTGGGGTAAAGTCATTTTCTCTGATGAATCCCCTTTCCGAATGTTTGAAACATCTGGAAAACAGCTTGTTCGGAGAAGACAAGGTGAGCGATACCACCAGTCTTGTCTCATGCCAACTGTAAAGCATCCAGAAACCATTCATGTGTGGGGTTGCTTCTCAGCCAAGGGAATCGGCTCTCTAACAGTCTTGCCTAAAAACACATCCATGAATAAAGAATGGTACCAGAATGTCCTCCAAGAGCAACTTCTCCCAACCGTCCAAGAGCAGTTTGGTGATCAACAATGCCTTTTCCAGCATGATGGAGCACCTTGCCATAAAGCAAAGGTGATAACTAAATGGCTCAGGGAACAAAACAGAGATTTTGGGTCCATGGCCTGGAAACTCCCCAGATCTTAATCCCATTGAGAACTTGTGGTCAATCATCAAGAGACGGGTGGACAAACAAAAAAACCAACAAATTGTGACAAAATGCAAGCATTGATTGTGCAAGAATGGACTGCTATCAGTCAGGATTTGCTCCAGAAGTTGATTGAGAGCATGCCAGGGAGAATTGCAGAGGTCCTGAAGAAGAAGGGTCAACACTGCAAATATTGACTTGCTGCATTAACTCATTCTAACTGTCAATAAAAGCTTTTGTTAATCATAATATGATTGCACTTGTATTTCTGTATGTGATAAAAACATCTGACAAACACACATAAAAACCAGAGGGCAACAGATCATGTGAAAATATATGATTTGTGTCATTCTCAAAACTTTTGGCTATGACTGTATGTATTTTGGCACCCAGACGACAATTTTTTTGCGCACATTAGCAGTGGTAGAATGCGCCTGAATATATGAACCTGTTCTACTGTGTGTCATAGATTACATAGTTAGTCAATGGAAAAAAGACACGTGTCCATCAAGTTAAACCAAGGGTGGGGAAAATGTGGTTGAAGAGAGGAAGACAAGGAGTTCAAGCCCAGCGTCCCCACTGGTGAATGCCCTGAAATCCACACGGCAAGAACCAATCTGGTCCCCCATCTCTGACCTCAGAGCCGCCACCAGACAGGATCCAGATTTTTACATGGCTATGTATTAATATTCTCTAGTTTCAGGTAGTTATCTAAGCCTTTCTTGAAACTCCCAACTGTTCCTGCTATGACCAGCTCCTTAGGTGGCTATTCCACAGATTTACAGTTCTCACAGTGAAGAACGCCCTTCTCTTCTGGAGATTGAATCCTTTTTTCTCTAGCCGAAGGGATTGTCCCTGTCACGGCACACGTTGTTGCCGTGGAGGAGCAAGGCGCTACAGGGGTTAATCCCTCTAGCCGGGCGACACACCCAGAGAGAACCCTGGCTCATGAGCATAGGATTGACAGCCCGGCTTCGAATCAGCTCAGAGGGTGTGTCGCACAGGCCAATAGAGGTGCCCGGGCACCTCATTTAAACCTGCTCAGTGTGTTAAACCTTTGCTTGTGAAAGGTTCTCCCTAGTCCTCCTCCTGGTTTCCTGTTTGTTGTTTCTCCTGATTTCCTGACTCTGGCTTGCTCCTAGACTTCGTTTCTGTCCTACGTTTTTGTACCGCGTTACCTACAGCGTTTTGACCCTTGGCTTGGCTTCCGTTATTCTCTTGGTTTCTGATTTGTAGCTTTGACGTACCCGTACCATTATCGACCCAGACTTGACTTCGCGTTTCCCTGACGGCCCTGCACGTAGTAGCATAGGGCTTGTCGTCCAGTTGGTGTCTGCCATTTAGGGCAGTACAACAAGTAGGCAGGGACAGTGAACTGGGTGGCAGTCAGGGCCCACTGCACCTCCTCTGACGTGACAGTCCCTTTGTCTTTTGAGGGAGCTTTACATGAAATAATTTTTCTCCATACTTTTTGGAGGGACCATATATAAATGGTCCCTACAAAAACGACAAATCAGGCTCAGATAGACCACTTTTAACTTTTTTAGACTTTTTGGGCTATCTGTTCCAGCAGTAATATCCCCAGTTTTGCCGTCCTCCGGTCATAGATGGGTAGAATCCTATGGTTGTGGTGCGACACGTCATCAGAACAACCCCTGATCTCAGGCACATTACAAAGTGCCGCGGGCGCCCGATAATGCGCCTAATTTTGGAGTATGCTTGATTATAAATCTAGAGAACAGGACTGTGCCAGTTTTTGGACTGAGAGGACACCAGAACACTGGCGCAGCCCTGTACATACATGTCGCCCCTTATTTGCTGGACATAAAAGATTCGTCTACCATGCTATTGTGTCTGGCACATAAACATGAATCATTGGGAAACAGTGCAAACATATTCCGAAAGAGAATACTTCCCTATACTCCCCTATTCCCCTGAGGTTCTGCCTTAACACTGCCACTGTATATGTCAGATACCACCGATGTAGGCTGAAAATGTGATTTTATTAGGGCTTTAATTATGAATAATAACATACTGTGTAGTTGATCTAAATTGGAAAAACAATAGACCGTTATAGTGAAATTAATCATGTTGTATGTCACTTCACTAATGGCATGTTACATGGGGTTTAATTTGTGACCAATATGTGACTTTCAGCCCCCACAATATGGTTTACACTGATTATGTTGGATATTTCTTATATTTCAGTTATTTATAGAAATCGGTGGCGTGTTTCTTGAGTGGCCCTGCTAAGATTGTGCCCTTGCTGTCAATGTTACATTGGTTGGTTCTGTTATATAGTCTGTCACTTTTATGGGGACACACACTTAGGGCGACATTTCCCAATATGCAAGCGCAGTTTTTTGGTTTATTTTGCGCCAAAAATGCTCTTGACGCCATATTCTTGATGTAATTGAATTGTCGTATACACATTGTAATGCGTCTAAAAAGCCGTATTACATATAGTAGCAATGATACGCTGTGCGCCTCCATAACGCAATGTGCCTATTGGGGTGCATTACATACACTAGTAATGATACGTTACATGGCACGATTTGCGCAATGCGCCTTTGTCGGCGCATTAAGTTTACTATGTCTGGTATACTAGACGCCAGATTTTTTAAAGGGTCGTACCTTCCGGTGCACTTGACACGGACTATATGTGCCTAACACATGACACTTCGATGCCATATTTAGGAAATGTCGCCCATAGTGTTGTGGAAGGACACGTAATGGCCTTGTCATATGTGCACTGGGGGTTGTACTGTTATACGGGCACCATGGCTGACAATGTTATGTTGTCACTGTGGAAAATTGGTCATGCTCAATGTTCAAAATGTACCTGTTCCACTTTCCCATTTACAAATGGTTTGAGGTATGACCTAGATTAATGCTTACAAAAGTGGAAAATACGATCTCCTGGGGGTAGAGTTAGAACAATCCTGGGGGGAGGAGCAATAGCCTCATGTGCAATTGGGGGGCTTTAATGGGATTTTAAAACAAAGTAAAATTGAGGTCAGAGACTTGCAAATTAAATAATATACATTTTCACCATTCATCAATATTAAAAATTCTGCACCATTTTTGTTTTAGCTGCTCCCTTAGTGATCCATAATATACAGCTCATCTACAGGGGATACGACCAGTGACAAGAGCTCCTCAGTCCTGGCCGCACATGCTCAGACATCAACTCTCCTCTTATGCAGCTACTGTCAGTCTCTTCCCTGCCTAGTAATCACACACATTCACTGCTAAGCAAATGTTAAACCCCAGGTTTCTGCAGGGATTTGAACCTAGAACCCCTTTGCTGAAAGGCAGAAGTGCTAATCACTTACAGCTCTTTACAAAAACAGACCTAGTTTGACTAGAGTGAGAACACTGTGGGGAAAAGCATGGTGATGTCAAGCCTGCTGGGCACACGATATCCAGTTTAAACAAATCATACACGCCCATTTTTGAACACACAGAAAGCTGAAGCAGGGCAAAGCAGGCATGAAATGCCTTTGGGGTAAAACCCCTTTAATAAACATGAGGCGACCATGGCAATATAAGAGAAGACTTTTAAAAAAAAATATTTGTACATTTAATCTATTATGTAACGTGGAATTAAAGTGGATGTCCAGCTTATGTCATTTTTTACTTCTTCAGCTTACTTTAGTTTGATCAGTATTTATTAAATGACTGTTATTTAAAATTATGCCTCCTTTAGCCTCTTCTCATTAGTGTTTGCAGGGCAGGAAGTGACGACTTTCCACTTGGGTAATTCCTTACTGTTCTGTTAGGGAGGGTGGGGGAGTGACTTCTTCTCTGTTGGTGCATGGGCACTCCTGCTGTTAGGAGAGGTGGTTGGGCAGCTCCTGCTTTGTTAGGGGAGGTGGAGGGGCGGCTTCTGCTCTGTTAGAGGAAGTTGGTTAATGGGCGGCTTCTGCTCTATTAGGAGAGGTGGGTGGGCAGTTCCTGCTCTGTTAGTGAAAGAACCAGAAGGGTGTTAAGAAGTCTTTGAAAAGAAGAGTCTGGAAAACTCATTTAAATACATATCAATAAATATTTAAGAATATAAAACCTTTTTTGTGCATTTATGCACAAAACATTTACACATGGGACATTTATTTATGCATTTTTAGAAAAATGAAGAGTTTTACACATAATAAAGTTAAAATAGGGGTTTCCCAGAGCTCATATATTCAGCCTCACCCCCTTTCTAATGTTTCTTACAGTAATCTGGACACAGTTTTTCCAGGCAGCTGTAACTCAATTCCTAGATTCCAGAGTTGAAAAACATAATTTTACTGTGTTTTCCAATAGCTATAGGCAGAGGGAACTATTCATACTCGGCATGTACAGTGCTGTATATTTAGCAAATAGATCAGTATTTGACTAGAATGACAGGCGTACAGTTGCCATCTGTTACTCATTTGCAGAAATAGTTCTATTGTAAATATTTGTTCTTGATCAATAAATTGTCCTTACTTTATAGCTGTTTGTAGTAAGTTACTTGTTAATAAAATAATGTATTTAAGTACTATTTATGATCATGCTCCTCTTCATGCCCACTGTGAGTAGATCTTAATATGTTAAATTCCTGTGATGTCATTATGTTTCAAAGAATTTCTTAAAGGCTAGGAGGGCACCTGTACCTTATATGCATTACTTACTGATGATGATTAGGCCATGTTCACACGGCTTATTTGGGCGCGGATTGCAGTCGTATTGCGTGCCGGATTTGCGCTGCAGTACGGCTCCAATCCGTCCCAGTAACTACGGTAATCCATAGTTCTCATAGAGAACTATGGATTCCGTCTCTCCTTCTGGCTCGGCGAATCCGCCGGGCGGGGAGAAAGTGACATGTGAATTATTTACGGCGCGTACGCGCCGTAGATAATGACAGTCTATGGGGCCGGCGAGCTGCCGGCACCCCCCCCCCACCCCGCTGCACGGCTGGCGGCGTATTTGCGGGGCGAAATCTGTCCCCGCAATTACGCCGGCAATAAGCCGTGTGAACCGGGCCTTATTCTCTGAACTGAGATCATTTTTTTGCTAGTTGGCTAACTACAGAGAATCTAGCCGTCCATAACTTTTTCTACTACAGTATGTTAATCAACTCATTGCTGATCTTCCTCTATTTCATTTACTTTTTACCTTTCGGAGCATGTCTTTTTCTAACGATGTTTCCCTTCACTTGATCTGTACAAAGTATAAGACTTGTAGCCTTGTCATTTGAGCATCTAAAGAAGTTCCACTTTTAATCTTTTCCAGTACAGATTTGTTTGTTCTTGTAGTCATCCACAGTTTCTTTCATTAACCTCCTCTCATGGCCTCTCGCAGTTTACTGACTCCCCAACCCACAAGGATGGGAACTCTCTGGATCTGGTCTTCTGTCATCTTTCCTCAATTTCTAACTTCACTAATTCTCCTTATGCTCTTCTGACCACAATTCTTACCCCTTCATTAAATAAACTAATTCTCGCCTTTCTCTGGACAAACCCTGCCATCATCCATACAGAAATATCCTCTCCATTAATACTCAGAACTCACAGACACCATACAGTCCTCACTGCCCCAAATCTCCTCCTCTCCTATCCAGACCCAGGCTGTCAAACGTTACAATGAACTCTCGCAAACCACCCTGGACATGTTGGCACCACTCACACACCGCACCACCAGAGTCGACGCACGCAGCCTTGGACACACCTTCAGACTCGTTTTCTCCAGCGATGTCCAGGTGTGCGGGCGGCTGTGGGGGAAAGTAAAGCTTACCTGCAGACTTTCCCCACTACAAATTCATGCTCCAGGACTTATCACACTGCCCTTCACTGCGCCAAACAAAAATATTTCACCTCCCTCACCCTCACACTACACAACCACCCAAAACGCCTTTTTGAACACCTTCCACCCCCTCCTAAGGCCTAAAGCTCAGGCTCGGTCACTGACCTCTGTGCTGAAGACCTGGCCACTCACTCAAAGACAAAAATTGAAAATTTTACGGCAAAACATCACATCACAATCCCCAAATAATACCCATCCTGTCCTCCCCGCACGTCCTCTAATCTTACTCGCAGCCCTTGACCCGACGACAGAGGAAGAAGTGGTCCGGCTTCTCCTGTCTGCTCGCCCCACCACCTGCTCTACTGACCCCATTCCTTTCCACCTCGTCCAGTCTATTTCTCCGCTGTCCTCTCTCACCTTACTGCTATCTGTAACCTCTCTCTCTCACTGGGATCTTTCCATTTTTCCTTCAAAACACGCCATCATAACCCCTTTACTAAAAAAACCTCTCTGGCCCCGCCCTGTGCTGATAACTACCGACCAGTCTCTAACCTCCCTTCATCTCTAAACTCCTGGAACGCTTGGTCTACTCTCACCTAATCCCCCATCTCTCTGCTAACTCTCTTCTTGACCCGCTGCAATCAGGTTTCGCACCCTACACTCCACGGAAACTGCCTTAGTTAAAGTCTCAAATGTCCTCCTAACAGAAAAATCTCAGGGTAACTAATCATTGTTGCTTCTCTTGGATCTCTCTGCAGCGTTGACACTGTTGATTCACCAAACTTCTCCCCAGCATGCTCAGCACATTTGGCTCCGGACAACGCTCCTCGCTTGGTTCTCGTCCTACCTTCCCGACCGCTCCTTCAGTTCTCGTTTTTGGTTCGGGCCTCTCTCTCTTCCTCTTGCTGTTGGAGTTTCCTCAGGGATCAGTTTTAGGTCCTCTCCTCTTTTCATTGTACACAGCCCCATGGACCAAACCATTTGTAATTTGGCTTCCAGTCCATCTCTAAGCGGATGACACCCAATTATTACACCTCTCCCCTGACATCACTCCAGCCCTTCTACAAAAACCACCAGTGACTGTCTGTCCGCTGTCTCCTGACATCAGTCTCTCTCCATCTGAAACTAAACCTCAACTAAGATGAACTTTCTTGTCTTTCCGCCATTCCTACTAACCCAAACCCCCCCCCCGCTTTTTTTCTGTTTTGTATGTGGTACCACCCTTTCTCCCCAGGCAGCAGGCCCGCTGTCTAGGGTTTTATTTGATTCTGATCTGAACCTTCCCCCATATAAACCAATCCCTTGCCCGCTCCTGTCACCTGCACCTCAAGAATTTTCTCCAAAATCCGTCCATTTTCACTGTGGAAACGACTCAAACTCTCATTATGCTCTTATTCTTTCTCGTCTTGACTACTGCCAAATTTCCCTTTCTTATCGGTCTCCCTCCTGCAAACTCTCCCCTCTCCAATCTGTCCAGAATGCAGCACCAGGGTTGTCTTTCTCTCCAGCCCCTATACTGATGCCTCTACCCTGTGTTAGTCACTGCACTGGTTGCCCATCCAGTACAGGATACAGTATAAACTCAGCACTCTCACCCATAAAGCTCTCCACAGCGCTGCTCCCCTACATCTCTCCCTAGTTCTTTCTACCCCCTACCCGTGCTCTCCCCCCTGCTGATGATATCAGACTACATTCCTCAATCATCCGAACCTCCCATGCCCGCCTACAAGATTTCACAAAGGTGCGGCACCAATTTCTGGAATATGCTAACGCGGGCGATCAGGCACATTCACAACCCTCACAGTTTTAAGAGGGCCCCGAAAATACATCTTCTCGGTCTGGCCACCAAGATCCCTAACTGCTATCACACACATCTGTCACTCCCTGCACTTGGGCACTCACAGGCACTTATCTGTATATAGATGTACTGTCAGGGTGGCAGGTTCATCCATTTTTCATGTAAAACCACCCCTATTTATGAAAAACATGGCTGGACCATTGTAAACTTGGCACTCTTACCGTATGTTTCACCCCATACACCCTAATAGATTGTAAGCTCTCACAGCAGGGCCCTCACACCTTGTGTCTCATTTTTAAGTACTTTTTAATGTGTAATGAACTTATGTCTACCCTTGAATTTGTAAAGTGCTGCGGAATATGTTGGCGCTATAGAAATAAAGATTATTATTATTATTATTATTATCCATGGTACAAGTAGGACTCTTTTCCACACCGTGATTCAAAGGAATCAACCTTTTTCCTCTCTTGTTTCTTTACCGTCCAACCTTCACAACTATATAACATTATTAAAAATGCCATAGTTTGTACAAATTGCATTTTTGTAGTTGAGGACACATCCCTGCATTTGAAAATTCTGTTCAAGTCCTCCTTGGCTGTTCTCCAAAGAGTTGTAACTCCTTGCTGCTTATCCTTTTGGTATTGATTATTGATCCAATTAAAAAAAAAGCAGTCTACCACATTTTTTTTTTTTTTTAACAATGTTTTTTATTGAGAAGAATGATGATACAACATTCATAACAAACATCAATATACATAACCAAGTTTTGAGCAAATGTACACAGTCTATCATGAACCTGGACAAGTCTCTATAAGATTCCTTCTTCTCAAAGTTTTTGCAATTATAAAAAGAAATAGAAGCCGACAATCTTAATATTTCCATCACTTGACCCCTATATAGTATTCCAATGACCCTTTGTCTTGTTGGCCCCCCCCCAAAAAAAAAACAAGCCAACATAATCATTTTAAACTTCAAAAACTCTGGGAAAATATTCTCAGCGAAAATAGAGACCCAATTTATCACTGCCTCATCACTAATCCTTACTATCCTATTCGATTCTTCCCCCAAGCAAAGGGAGAATACCCATACTTAGATGCTGGTTTACCAGAATCTCCCCTCCACTAAATCTTCTCAGTCATCCACTTCCAGTCTACCCAAGGTCCCACATAGTTTTTCCCTATAATAATATTCTGTTTGTTTGAAATTAGCCATCAATGATCTGATCACATCTGTTTCTTAACCATTAAGTGTAAATCACTCATAGATTGTTAAATACTTTCAAAAATAAAAAGGGCAATATTTTCTGTATGTAAATACACAGATAAGGCCTGATTCACATCTGCAGTCGAGGTTCCTTCATTGCAGAGGTGAAAATGGAATCCATGAGATCTGTTCACAATGGACACCCACAGTGTCCAATGGAACCTATTAATTACAGAGGGTCTGTTGGGTTTGCACTATGGTGTCCATTGTTGAGATGGAAAAAAAATTGCACAGCAACCAGCACTATTTTTTCTGTCTCAGACGCCATAGTGGAAACCTGATGGACCCATTGTAATTAATAGGGTCCAATAGATGCCGCAAGTGTCCGTTGTGAAAAGGCCCAATGGCATCTGTTTTTCACCTCTGTGACGGTTCCAAATGTGGCCTTTCTGACAGAGCCCCATTTTTTTAAGCTGATGTGACACTTTATGTGAGAATAACTTTTTAACACTTTTATCTATCCAAGTGATTCAGAGATTGCTTTTTAGTGACACATTGTGCTTTAAGATAGAAATTTTGGTCCATGCAATCCTTGTTTATTTGTGAAAACTCAAAATATCGTGAAAATTTACAAACATTTGCTATTTTCAAACCTCAGAAATTTCTGTGTGTAAGACAGATAGTTATTCCACTCACAATAGTTTATAACTAGCATCTACAATATGTCTACTGTACGTTGGCATCATTTTTTTAACTCTCTTTCTTTTTTCTTTTTTTTACGACATTAGTGGACTTCGAAACATAGTTGTACTTTTTCGCATTTTCAAGAAAATTTGACACATAGATTTTTTTTGTAGGCCGTGTTCACACGGCTTATTCCCGACGGATTTGTGAGCCGTATTGAGCTCACAAATTTTGCCGTGAATAAGGGGGCGGGCCGGGGGCGGGGGCGGGGCGCGGGGGGCGCCCCTCCTGGCCCCATAGCAAAGCATTGTTTACAGCGCGTACGCGCCGTAAATAATGTGAAAGTCACTTTTCCCCCCCGTCGGCGGATTCGCCGAGGGGGGGGAGCGACGGAATCCACTGTTCTCTATGAGAGCAGTGGTTCCCGTAATACTCCAGGATTGGCGCCGTACTGAAGCGCAACCCGGCGCGCTGTAGGGCGCCAATCCGCGGCAAAATAAGCCTTGTGAACGAGGACTTAGGGAACATCAGTTCTGTGACCCTGGTGTTGTGTGTAAGATACTCCAATAAATGACTTGCATTTTAAGAATACTACAACCCTTAAAAAATAAAGTATTTAGAACAGCATCTAGGTATTATTCACGCAGGAAATGAAGCAAAGTGGAGGTAGAAAAGCTCAAAATTTTACTTTTTTTTGTTTTTTTTGCAGAGTTTTCAATTTTTTATCCATTATTCAGGCTGGATCAGAGATTAGAGAGACCAGGAAAATTCAACTCAACATTGATCCCCAGGATCTCGTTTAGAGGATATCTCCGATATGTGGCCTAAGTGCGCTATTCGCTCTCAAACCATAGTAGCCCATATATAGGGGGAGAACATACTGGACTTTGGGGGTCTAATTTTCTATATGATTTTTTTGTAGGAGCCATTCAGGGTTTGCCAATCGCACCATAAGGTGCCGCTAAAACTTAAGGTGCTAAAAAAAGAACAAAAGAAAATACCCACGCCAAACCCTTTTAAACTCGATCCTCCCATATTGAAACTACAACCCTGTGACAATAAGATACGCAGGGGTGCAGTGAAATTATATTGACTCGTAATGCAGTGTTGCGATTGTTTGTCGACAATTTGTTTTAGTGATTTAAGTGGTGAAAATGAAAAAAAAAATAATATATTTTTCCTACAACTCAGCAATTTTAGCTGAAAATGTTTTCATATTGACAGAAATCTGGAAAAAAAAAAGCACCTAAATTTTGTTTGTTCAATTCATTCCGCAAGTTCGGCAAATACCCTATTTATGGATGTTATCTGCTAGTTACGGGCGCACACAGCAGAGTGCATACGAAGGGGGGAGCATATTTGGCTGTTTTGGTACGCAGATTTGGTGTTGGCCATGTGGCATTTGCATTAAGCCCCCAAAGTTACCAGAACAGGTGAAACCTTCCGCAGAAGTCACCTATTTGGACTTCAACATCCAATGCATGGATCGATCATCTAAGGGTGTATTGTGCATTTCAGGCGCACAGATTTTCCATAGTTTTTTTTTAGCAGTGAGCCATGAAAATGGGGGGAAAGAAACATAGTTCTGTCATTGTTTTAGGCTTCAATTTGACAGCGTTCATCTTGCAGTGTAAATGACACCCAAGTGGGAGTTATCTATACATATGCGGGTCAAGTACTCGATATAAATTTGTAGATTTTGTGTTCTGGTTGCTCGGTCGGTCTATGGAGGAAGAGGCGCGATGGTGGGCCCGGCTACCGTAGGGGTGGTTTTGGTGTCAAAATGGGGAAGTAGCGTATATCCTTGTTGTTTGTGTTTGTGTTCGCGAGTTCATTGCTTTGTTTGTTTGTGTTAATTTTTTTAGTTATGTTTTATGTTTGATGTACTTTTACCACATTAGAAATGAAAACTAATAGAAATGTAGTTTATAAAAAAAGCTTCTTTATGTCTTCTAGTCTGCTAGCCATAACTTTTATTTTTTTCTTTTTACAGGAACTGGATTATGGGCTTGTTTTTGCGGGATGAGTTGATGTTTTATTGGTACCATATGGGGTTCTCTGGACCACTTTGATTCACTTTTTATTCAGGTTTTTGTGAGTTGTTTTGAACAAAAATACAGCAAATCCTTGTAGTGTTTTTTTATTTTTATAGTCGCGGGTACATGACGTGTGGTATAAATGAAATGTTCTCTTTACTCAGCAGATCAATATGATTACAGCGATACACAATGTGTATATCTTTTTGTGTTTTATTGCTTTTACACAATAAAAACTCTTATTCAAAAAGGAAATCACGTTTTTGCATCGCCATAGTCGTGAGACCCCTAACCTTTTTTATTTTTCTGTGTAATTGAGCAGTGTTAGGGAGATGTTTTTTTGCGGGATGAGTTGATGTTTTTCTTGGGAAAGACTATTCTGAAAACTATCCTATACTCTTAGGACCAGTTAAGAATCCTTCCTTGTTCATGAGTCTAAGGCTCATGCTCAGAGCCTTAAAGGGGTTTTCTCACTATGCAGTTTCACAGTGTCCACCAGCTTTTCTTTTACTCTGGTCTCGCCACACTGTTGGTGGTTCTATAACAGTGATTAGCATATTTAGCTTCTCTGTTATTAACTAAGCTGTTACACTGGAGCAAGTTGCAGAGATTTTATCCTTCATTAAACCAATTGATACGCATGTTCGCTGAGGAGTGATAAAAATAGTGAATAAAAAAAAGTCAATTGCGCGTATATGTAATTAAAATGCTAAGATATTGTTAGAGATAATTTATCTGCTCAGAGTTAGCTCTCCTTCAGGATAATTCCTAGACTAAATTACACTCAGGGCGGAGTGAATACATTTCTCCTCCTCCCTTAACATGTTGCGCCATACTGTGCCTGAATATTCAGAAAGCTATGTAAGATACATAAGTTGTCCTGTTTGTATAAAATTACGCTAAATTAATAGTTCCTACGCAATTTCCCATGAAGTACCTGCTACACAAACCAGAATTCCAAAGGCAAAAAAAAGCATTATATCCCACTAAGACCTGAATTTACCGATCACCGACTTTAACATGTGAGTCAATCAGGTGGTCAAGATATAATACCGCCACAATATCATTATGTCTCACATAGTGACGAATATCGTCATGGAATTTGTGTGATGTAATACTGTACCCACATAAAAATGTTATGCAGTTTTTATGAAAAAAATTATTTCCTCACTAATTCATACACTCACTCACCTAGCTCTCATTCAAGAACTCTTTATTGCCTTCAAATACAGGCAATAAAAAGTTTAGTAATGTTTGTTGTGTAAACTAAGCACATGCGCAAAGACTTAATAGCCAAAGGCACCATAGGTCAGGTTCTTAATGCCTTAAATATACTAAAACATGTAGTCAAAGGTCACAGCCAGATACTGTGTGCACTTACTGCCCACCTGTATTTATACACTGGACAGACACTGTACACAAGTACACATACTGCACACACATTAACAACTTACCAGACACACTACAATAAAATACACATACATTGCATGTTAAAACACATGCATAAGCATACACACACACACACAGTGTATACACTGGACAAACACAGCACACATATAGACATACTGCACAGCTGCATTTATACATTGAACAAGCATGGTACACAAATATACGCATAATTACACCTTTAACACACCTATCAGAAAAACTACACATTTGGTTACACAGGATACTGAGGTTGTATATATGTGTACTGTCCCAACATTGCTGTTCATGTGCATAGACTGCCTATATATATATATCTATATATATATATCATATATATATACACACATACATACATGCAATTTTATACACTACATAATTGCATATCCATATACATTGCACCCAATGCTGTATACCATAACACACTGAATTCATACACATTTCCATAAATGCACATCTCAAATGCATTTAATTAGGTACATACTGTTTACACACATATTTTGATGCAAGTCATTGTATCCCCTTTTGTTTTTATCTAAATTCCATTTTCAATATTCATCCTATAATCCCCACCGATGTTTGCATTATGGGAAAAGGAGCTGGAAAGCTCTCTGCAACCCTCTTAGGTTGTAACAAATCCTCAATTATACTTTCTTGATTCACTGAATCTTTGAGAAGCAATAAATGGAATAATTGTTCAACCAATATTGCCTCATCTTCATATTGCCGTTTCGGGGTTTTGCCCCTTAATCAGTGTAGAGCAGAGCGATATTGGCTTGACTGGTGGGGAGGCAATGAGTTGGGCTGAGAGAAGGGGACATCTCTCCTTATGGAGGCACCAGTTAAAGGGGTGTGTAGTGTTTTGATGCCTATTAGGCACCACTACTAAGCTCTCTGCATATCACAAGGCTTGCGATGCACTCAAACGCCCTATTTAAAACAATAAGGTCAGGTTTCTGCTGCAGCAAAAATGCATCTCCAAACACATACCTGCGTGTTGGAATGCATTTTAAGCTGTGCTTTTGAATTCGTTTTTCAGATTGAAAACGATCAAAAAACGTAATGAACCGCTATGAAACATTCACCCTTAAAGTATGTGAATGCTGTTCCTGCTGAAGCTTTGAAACTTTGCTAAGTATAAGAGGGATAAGCAGGATGTTTGTAAAGATGCTCAATACATCATCAGATAAGCCACGCATAAGTTTCAGAAGTATACCACATAGTCCTGCTTTGCTTGTAGTCAGATCTCCCTGCTGCCATAAACAAGGTCCCAACAGAACAGCACCTCAAACCCCTGCTGCCACAAGGTTTGAACTGATTGACTGATGGCAGCTCATCTACATAGGAGAAGAAAAAAAAGCTAGAAAAAGTGTAACCTCTATCGTGCCGACCTAGGTACACGCCCATGGGTGCCTGTTTTAAATACGGCCTGAGAGTTAGTTCAGGCTGTTCATTATTTCTGGCTGTCACTCCCTGCTCTAAAACTCTCTGCTCTAATCAGATAGAGTTGTGGAGATAACATAGAAACCTGTGTGGCACTCAGAGCAGATACAATCCTCTTGCATTAAAGTAAAAAACGCACATGTATTTAGAAAAAGTCTGTAATTACTTGTTCCCTAAATGTTGAATGCTAATCTTCTATGTGGGAAAACCCATTGAATGATCATGTGTAAGAACGGTCTGTACAATGATGCTTTAAAATTGTTTATATAGCATTGTATTAGTCACTGTACCATGACATGCATGTAATCTTTCTGATAACAGACTTTTTAAATCCATTTGTGTAGGACATTAGACAATTTAGAACTCACACAAGGTCTGAGATTAAGTAACCTGGAATAACCGAAGAAATATTCTTTTTTCATACATTAGCCTGTCTGTTGTGTACACCGCGAGTCGCCAAGTGCTAGTGAAGCCAGCCTGATTTCCGTATGTGATATCATTGCCTCAAGCAGACTGTTCTTATGAACTGTGGTTTTTACTCTATATGAAGAACAGAAAAACACTGGAAATTACTCAGTCTGGTGTACCTATGCTGGGACAGCATAAGGGAAGACAGGGAGCAGTCTCCCTTTGAAAAAATTCTAGCCTCACTATCAACTATTTGAGGTAAGTATTAAAATCTTATTTCGTCTTCCATGTTCACTTGTTATTGATTTCTTTCTTTTGAGGTTGTTCACGTGTCATATGGTTGTTTACAAATGAGGAACTATGGAACTAACGGGTACATATGTGGCACTGGTAAAAAAATCGCTGTCTTTGCTTAGAATATCTAAATATAGCAGCATGTCTAAATGGTGATTAGGAATCTGTGGCGTGTCACCAGAATTTCCATTTGGAGATACAGATGACATTTTTCCTTTGTTACAAGAGTCTTTTTAATGTGAAACTTTCAATATATGACGGTAACTGTGTTACACTATAGATCTTCCCGTTTCCACATATATATGATTAACATCCCTGGGTGCATTTTCTTCCTGCTTTTTATTCTTATTAGGTCTGTAGGTTTGTTTTGGAAAAAAATAAGATTTAAAGCTCTGCTTACCGGCATTATGGCTTCCATTTCTAATGGCACTTCTTTTCAAATTGATACTGAGTTTCCACATTGACTTTAATAGTCGGGATCTGTCAGGGTTGTGGTATTTTTGTTGCCTACTTTATTATGCTTGATGTCAAACATACCAGGGTGGTTTACAGACCCTCAAAGAAGGCTCTGAACATCAGTGTTAACAAAGTCTTACAGTCTCATGTTAGAAAGGGGAATATCTCTCCTTGGGGAGAGCACCATATAGGTGTGTAGAGTTTTGAGTTTGCCTTTTTGCCCTCTACTAAACATCTTCATATCACAAGGCATTATGGGAAAGGAGCTGAGAGCTCAAGCAGCCTCTATTAGGATGTAAAACAAATCCTCAATTTGCTTCTGACGCAATGAAGCTTAAGATGCAAACGGGATATTAGCCAAGCTGGTTTCAGTGCAGAGCAGAGTGGATACATGCTAGCTGGGGGGGGCGGGGGGGGGGGGAGGCAATGAGTGGCTCAGAAAGGTGAATATATCGTATTAGGGATTTAAAGGGGTTGTCATCGGCTACATTTTAATTCATCTTTCATCAGTCCTGTTTTTCTTGGTTTAATTTTGAAGTCAGGGATGTGCTTTACTGACTTTCAATGGCTGCTGTGGAAGCCAGTGTCTGCAACTATAGCAACCAGTGCTGGCAGCCTATCAGGAGTGATCAAACAGGTCTGTAGCTATAGCGACCTGAGAGCTGATGCAGTCCATATAAGAGGGTATATATAGGAATAGGAGGTACACTGTAATGGAACACATATTGCAAAGTGGACTTGTTTTTGCAAGATCTTTTAACATAAAAAAACAATCCATTGTAGTGAGAACACCCTTTAAAGCTTGCCATGTATTATGTCAAGTTCTTCATCCGGACACCTTGTTATTGGATAAATTTACCTAAATTAACTTGCAAGTGAGGACAGACCAAGAGATTGTGGGAAATAAATAGGGGGAAAATCATATCTCATTTTTCTGTAGTGTCTTTTGTTTGCAAATTTCCACAAAGAGTTAGCTGAATCTAGAAGCAATATGGTTTATAAGTATGAAATTATTATAACGGCAAGAGCATATATGCAGTGTGGGTCAAGCAAAATATTTTTGGCAGTTAATATAGTAAATTAATTCATGACAAAGCTATCGATCATTTCCAAAAAAAGGTCATTTAATGGTCTATCTAAGGCAAGACACTTTGTATATTCAAGCTGGCCCACATCTCTCTTGATCCAGCTGTTAGAGGTATTAAAAGCGGAAAAACATGGGTCTTACCTTGTAAAACGAGTAAGCTAACTCTAGGTCAGAATTTCTCTTTGTAATGCAGATCTCCATTGTGACTAACCACAGTTGGGGGAGCTCCTGTGATAACAACTGCACTAATATCATATTCAAGAAAAATGAAAACAATGCCCTCCTTCTTGGCCTTAAAAGGGTTTGTCTAGCTACAAATGATTGAGTTTTTAATTTAAAAGATTTATAAAAAACAAAGCAGCTTTGCAATATATGTTCATTTACAAATGAAACCAAGTTCATCCCCTGGTAGTAGAAGTGCATCAGCTCCTCAGATCACTATAGCCACGGGACCTGTTTATTTTTCTCTACACTGGCTGTCAGTGCTGGTGATGTCATCGCTTCTCAATGCAGGTCGAGCACGAGCCATTCTGCACAGTATGTGCCACCTTGTGATGCTTCTGCAGGAATAGGGAGGGGGAGGGGCTTATGTGCATGTGTAGCTGTGCTGCCTGGATTATCCCTGTGTGTGCCATGCACAAATCCTGCTCTCTACACAGATTGAGGAGAGAAGAAGTGAGGGCTGATTCTGTGGTAAGAAACGATGTGACAGCAGTGAAAGTGTGTTTACTATTATCATGATGTGTCTGTGGAGATTTGACTTATATCTAATTAGGAACAAGATCAGGGGGGCATGTAAACGGTTCATATCCTCCATGCATTGCGTATTTAGTGACACATGGTGAATTTTAGTTAAAACTTCACCAGCCTGCCCTGTGTCTGTTCTCATGGGAGGATAGCACAGACTGGTTTGTTTGTTGTTGATTGAGATGTCCCTGGAGATTCGTATGCTAAGCAGGGGGTATTAGGAACACTTACATCCCCCCTGCCTCTGCTATTAGCATACACAGCTTCACAGGACCTCTGGACTCATAGCCATCATAAATCAGCCTCTCCCTGCTGTCTCCTGGCTTTCTTTGTGGAGAGGAGCGCAAAGAGCTCGGCCACAGCGAGCCTGCACAGTGCAGCTGATCCAGCAGTGAGCTGCGGAGTGGACCGACTTAGGCAGGCACACACAGGGTTAACTTGGCAGCAAACCCCCTCACCTCCTCAATGCTGTATAGAAGTTACTGCAGTTGGAGGCAGAGAGCTGTCTGCATCGTGCATGAGGGGGGGGTGGGGGGGCCGGAGAAGAGGCAGACAAGAAGCACGCCCCTGAATTAAAAAAAATCCTTGGTGCAGGAACACACTGAGGTTGGCTGAAAACATATAGTGAGACAAACTCCTTTAATGGCTTGAAACTAGATATTTAGTGCATGGTTTTGGTATGTTGATTTGTATTTGGAGAAGATTATTGTGTACCTGGGTGTCCCAGTGCTGTTTATGGATTATATTGTCGTTCATCCCCACCCCCACTTTTGTCAATTCTATCGTCGGAATGTTTCCCTCATTGTCAATTGAATTCACTCAGTTTTCACTTCAGCCCTCTAAAATCAGGAAGCTTTTCCTTAGAAGGAAAGGATGAAATCTGTCCCCAGTATTAAAGGTTTATTCTCAACTCATTTTAATTAGCGATTAACTTGTAGGGACCAGGTAAATGAAGTCTTACCAAATAAATTGCGTTTTGATGTGGTTCTGCTTAGAAGATAAAGGAGATTCTATCTACTGCTTGTGTACACAAGCTTTTTATTGGTTACCGACAACCTCTCCCATGCTCTATTTACCTCTCTTATTGCTTCAGAAGCCCTGTCCGACCATGATGTCACTCCCTACTGAGTCACTCCCTCCACCTACATGGATGTACTACGACTAAGGAAACGCACTGTCTTCTGAAAAAGTGTCAGCCTATTTTACATTTAAGGACTTATATGTCTTAATTGAAGCTTACCTTTATCCACTGGATGTTAACTTTTTAACTGAAAAAATACATTTATTACAATTTGATCCTCCAGAGATAAAAGCCGGTCATCATTCTACATGAATTCATCCCTACTGAGTATTATCAGCTGCACAGGGGATCATTTATTTAGTTTAACCTTTTAGTGCTCGTAGTCTTGTGAAAACTACAGTTAAGTAAACCTCCAGCAGACATGGCGTCTACTAGGAAATAGTGGAGCTGATATGCCAATATTACTGTAGACCCGCCCACAGCCTGACATGAAGTTGCGAGTTGAAGCTGGCTCTGCTTTATGAAAACAGCATGGTGAGACAACTTTCTTTAACTATATATGTACTTGTTCCATGGATAGCTAAATGTTCATTTAAGAATGAATGGTGACATCATTGGCTGATATTACTCTCAATGCCCCAAGCGGATTTTATAAGACAAGGGGGCGTTGTGTGAAAAACTGTCCAGGTCTAAGATTTTTCTTTGTTGCCATAGCAACCAATCAGAGTTCCCTTACATTTCTTATAGTGATCTGAAAAAAATGGAAGTCGGAGCTATGATTGGTTGCTGCCATGGGCAATATTAGCAACAAGACAAAGTAGTCTATAGACTAGGACAAGTTTTGATACATGTCCCCCTTAGTTTTTGTATTTCCTATAATCCCCTACAACAAATGAGCTTTTAAAGTTTTTAGAACTCCCCTTTAAGAATGGAATAAATTATTTACAAAAAGCTTTATTGATTTAGGTTCCTGTAACAATTAAATTTGGTTTAGTCTTTTTAGAAACTCTCTGCACTTCCTATATAAATATGCCAGTCTTCACTTTATTTCTGTGGAATTCCTGCAGCCATTACCCTATGAGAAATCTTTGCTGCATCGTTTTACAACGTTACGTATTTTTCATGAAATGGTTACTTATGTGAATCGGTCTTCTATAGCTCAACAGTTAAAAATAAAGCTGATTACACATAAAATGAAATTAAAACTGCAAGTAAGAATAGTCTTGAATTGATGTAGTCTATGTTGTAATTCAGCTAAACCTTTTACAATATAAATTAGCGTTTAAATTGTTATGCTTATGACGAACAGAGGAACTTCGTGATGAAATCAGACAGTGTGGGGGGGGGGGGGGGGGGGGGGGGGGGGAGGGGTGCGGGGGGGGGGGGGAAGTGCTTTTGTATCTTATCAGACATGAACGTTTGATCATTGTAAGATCATTACATAAAACTTAAAAAAACATGAGATAACTTTTCCATACATATAAAAAAAATTAGATTCCAGATATTCTGTACAGGCTTTGTATTCATTTTTTGACATAATACGAACCACCACTCCATAAGTAGCAAAGAGTAGTAGTCTGACAATTTGTATTGGATACATTAAAATAGATATGTAAAAATATTAAAATATGCACATAATTGGAATTGTGTGAATGTGAAATGTGGGAACTGTGGTTTACATCATAATAATTGGGAACATCACACATACATGCACACAGATATAGGAGTATAATGATCTGATATAAACTACCGTAAAATCAGTGACAATAAATTATATATAAAATGTCATGATTACATTACATATTACGAATATGATAGAAAAGGGTAAGCAAGTGCCACATGAATATATAAGTATAAATAGTTGAGTACATTAACCCCTGATTGAAGCACAGTTTAGCTGGTGAACATGTTGGGGAGGTCACGCATGACGTTTAAATTGTGAATTCTCAACCTTCTGTCTCATGTGGTACAAAGCTTGCAGAGGTTATACAAGGAAAATTATATGTTTTTATGTTTTTAGATTAGGGTTGATCTGCCCAGTTGATGGGGGTGATCCCTTAATGGAGTTAGCTAAATTACTGTATTTGTATGGTTTTACTGTTAATAGAGACTTGATAATAGAAAAAGGAGCTATTCCTTCAGAAGTAGAAAGGGATACATTGAGAGGTTACGAACTCAGGTTTTTAATTATTGTGTGTATAGTGGGTTAAGTGTTATATATAATAAATGTTTACCGTTTTAGTGTTTTACTAGATAGAGAACTCATAGAGGTTTGGTTTGACCTTTGCAAAATATATAAACTATGCTGAGAGGGAGGAGAAACAACTCTTGACAGGATTTCAAATTCAATCTATCATAGAATTATCTGAAGAAGCAACGAAACAGTTCAAATGATAAAACCTCTTTATAACATAACCAAATTTGATGTACATGGGAGTATATACTTACCCTAAACTATGGTTACCACTGAAAAGGAGGCTGTCCCCTCTTACATGTTTCCATTAGGGCTTTGTCAAGATACCTGTTTCTTGTCAGCTTTACAGACGTGCATGCATGAATTAAAAAAAAGTACTATGAGACACATGAAAGGAGTGAGGGTCACATGACGGGAGGTGGGAGATCATCACTGTATAAGCCAATAAGAGTATACACCCAAAATACAATGGAGAGTAAAGTACATAAAGGTCATCCAACAATAGCATACTCCCAACTTTTGGAGATTGCAAAGAGAGGACACATCAGGCACACGCCTCCAAGTACATGAACTTCACCCACAAGACACGCCTCTAACCAGGCCTGAACACATGACATCATACCAGGACTTGCCTCTAACCATGACCAAATAAATGACATCACCCCAGGACTTGCCTTTAATCATGCCCCACCTAACAGAATTATGCCCTGCCCCCTCCAGTAGGGACCAGCGCAACAACAGCGTAGTAGGGTCTGTACAATATGTATTTATGAATGTATATGCATAAAGCATACAAATAGATGTAAGGCAATGTTCCTGTGGATGGATACCTCCTATATTAATGGTATACAGTGACCACATAATAAAGCTTATACAGGGAGCAAATATTACTGACCGTTACTGAAAAAACCCTCAAGACTAATATTCAAGTTACCATATACGAAGACCAAATAATACAGCATCATAATGACCACATATCACCCACCACATAGTAAACTGAATAATCTATCACATCATGACCACATGCACCATCATCATACGTGACTGATTAATACTTTCACATCATGACCCACATATCACCACCACAAAGGGTAACATGTATATGAAAATTGTCGTAGGTCTAAAAATTCAATTTGTTGCCCAAAGCAAACATTCAGAGCGCCTCCCTGCTCATTTTTTTTTTTTTCTTCCAGAGGGAACTATTTGAAATTGAGAGGGGCGCTGCTGATTGGTTGCTATGGGCAACAAAGTGAATTTTAGACCTAGGGACTGTTTTCATACAAGTTTTTGACCTTATAGTCTGAATAATTTACAACCATTACTGTTCCTGAATTTAAATCCATGATACTACTACCAATACTCCTGCAGATGAGGTAATAGAAAAGAAGATTTTGGGTTTCTTTCGTAATGTTGATGAGGACGTTCTGCCAGAGAACTGCCTTTCAGTCTCTGGCTAAACTCCCGGTATCCATTTGGAAACATAAGGAGGTTTTTAAGATTAATAGACTTTTAAAACAGACATTGAAAAATATGAGTATATCATTACCCATTTGCTATGTGATTTTGAAAAAAAAAGAGCAATGATGGGAATTAATTAGGAACGGTTATAAAAATTACTTAATAACCTTCATTATGGGTCTATCTTACGTTCGAACATATTGGGTAGTACCAGCAGTACACAAAGTGCTCTGCAGGTACATTTTATCACATTGATCAGTGACCAATATGGGGGTTAGATTACCAGATGGTGCTACCATGTAGTACATTTACTTCCAGTGACTTACAGGAGACGTTTTTCTATGATGGGAGTCGTTCTCACTTTCCCCTTTCTTTTCCATCCACTTTGGACCGCCATCATGGACTAATCGCTGCCGAATTAATGACACAAAAAATCTTTTCCAGCATCCTCCCTAGCTGTTCCTGCCTCTATAGACCTATCCAAGCACCCCGTTATAAGATGGGTAACATCCACCACAGCAGGCTCCCAGAAAAGCTGGTTGACCTTTGTGGGGGATGGGGCATCAAGCAGCTTTCCCAGGACACGGGGGGGGGGTGAAATTTTTTTTTTTTTAGTCTACTAGCACTCGGAAAAGTGTGTAGAACATCCCTAAACAGCAAGGCACCAGAAAAGGCTAGGGTTACAATATAAACCTTGAAAGGCCAAGTTGGGCAGGGCTTGTTGGAGGGTTCATGGGGAGGACAGGGAGTGATGGGGTAACGGAGATCATTACCTCCCTTTCTGTGCGTGCCAATTGCTGCTAGAAGTAATGTCTAACTGGAGGGGGCCCAGTGCGAGCACCCATGCAGCCAGGGTGGACTTTAGGGGAATTGTCTTATGGCGCTTGCCTGCCACCTCTTGTTCTATACACTTGCAAGGCTCTCACGATGCCGAGTATTGTAAGCGTTCTTAGAGAGCCTGCCAGTATGCTATTGTACTGTGGATTAAGGGCATGGATCTGGACTCCCCAGAAACGTTACCCCACAAAATCAGGACTCCTTACCAACCATCCCAGGACAGAGGGACATTAAAAAAACCCTTAATCCGGAATATCCCGCTGAAATCGGGATGGTTGGCCAGGTATGCAAATCGACCAGAACTAATCATACCACGGATGACCAGCAGTTTCCCTCTGAAGGAGGAAGAGTGTAACATCGACAGGAGGGAGGGACAGAGAGGTCATACAGCATATAAGCACAATAAAGTATAGACCAGAATCAAAAATAAGAATAAAATACATAAAGAACAAAACAGAAAAAAAAGGGATTGCTTGTGTTTAAAGAAATAATATTATAAAATAGCCAGAATGGCAGAAAGCTAATTAATCTATACTATATGAACAAAGGATCCATTGCTCATTTTGTGCCCCAACTAAGATGGTGGATCTGGCATGTCATGTGGACAGGAAGCAAAAATATAGGAAAAAGACAAAAAGTATAAAGTCACACTGATCGTGAGGTAACAAATGGGGCGGAAAGTAATCACTCCACATAATCTGCAGTTTGAAAGTGTGACAAGCCACCACACCCTGACACAGAGAGGGGAGGTCACAGCCGCACCCCCGACCGCCACAGAATAAAAGCCTCCAAAAAAAACCTTATGATCCAATTCTGCAGTATCAGATTTACTATTTTTGTAGCCTTATTTATTCACTCAACATAGAATTTAATTCTCACTTTCACATATCACCTCAACACTAGTTATGCCTTCTTTGCATTCTGAATTATTCCTTTTTTGAATATAATCCTTTTTTTGGGCAGTGAGGCTTTACTCAGTGCGGCTGTGACCTCCTCCTGCTATTGTGAGGCGATGGCTTGCCACACTTTTCACTGCTCATCTCCCTCCTAGACACTTATGTGGACCTGGGTTCAGATCTTCCCCCTGAAGCACAAGGTGGAATCTGGAGGGAATGCGGGTCACACGGTGCAATTGGTCACCAGGCTATTGTTACCTCACTCTCTGGTGTGATGTACACTCGGCTCGGATGGAAGGACACTGAGCATGGTAGACCTGCAGTTGTTTTTTAATGCATATACATTCTTGGAAAAAGCGAGTATGGGAGGCTGGCTACAGTCATTTACAGTAGCTGTAGGGTGTGCCCTTAAAAATAAAAATTCACCGGTTGGGCCCCGAAACTGCTCACTGTGGAACCCTAAAATCAAACTCTACCTGTGGGTTCCTAAGCACCCCAGTCAGACACTGCAACAACTCGTGTCTTTTTCTACTTGTTTTGTACGCTTAACTGTGTGAATGCTGGCATCCCCATTTTGGTTGGGGCATTAGGTGAGTAGTAAAAGTGTTTGTTACATTATAGTATAAAATTTTTTTTTCAGTACCTTTCTGCTTTAAATTTAGTTCTTAATATAGTAGGTTTCTAAAACGCAGGGAATAAATTTTTTGAGATTGATATTTATGTATTCTTCTTTGATTTTTGTTTATTCTCTTAGGCCTTGGCTTTTGTTGTTGTGCACACTAACGTTATTTTGAACGGATGATGGATCTGTTCTGAAGCAGTGTAAAAAACTTATGTGTAAAACTTGTTCATCGATTATATATAGGTGGACAGAAGTTGCAATGTATCAGTGTCATTGTGCTGTTTTTACATTTCCCGTCAAAACATACGTTTATTTTTAAAAGTTGGAAGACGGCAGGGCTCGGCACTTTTTCAAGTTGAAAAAAAAAAAATGTGACGGCTAAAGAAGCTACTTAAATAAAAATATAAAGTAAATAAAAAAGGATGTCATACCCATCTGCTCAAAACCAGTGCCATGTTTGGCCATAGACTTTAGCATATATGTTATAACATACATTATTTAACATATTGCGTCAGACGCAGTGTGCACTAAGCTCTAAGCCTTATTGGCTTATGCAGTATGATTCTCTTCCCTCTGTCATGTGACCATCTCCTCCTTCAGGTGTCTGTAGTACTTTTTAAATTTAATGCATGCACTATATAAAGCTGATAGAAACAGGTCTCTTGACAAAGCCACTATTGTGTGGTGGGCAGTTGGTGCTTCAGTGTATTCATAGGTGCAGGGTAAATATTATACTTAGATGCATCTTATTTGTTTATGTTGATCCACATATGTCATTGTATGCTTAAAGGTTTTATGCACTATGGAGTATATAACTTACTTTATTATCTATTTATGCAAGTGGCATTGATTGAGCTTTTATATTTTATTTTTTATGCAATCTCAATCATTAATTTTTTTGGTTAAGGAAATTCATATTCATTGTCGCTTGATATTAATTTACTTATTTCCAATCCATGATTCTGAATTATACTCATGTGCAGTATGTTATGGTTTCCCAACAATTATGTGTTTCCCACTGTTCTCTGTTCAACTACTTGTGCATATTATTTTTTTTTCTATCTATTTTGAAGTTATCTATTAAAAATTTGTCATATTTTTATCTACTTTTTGTTAAACTTGGAAGTAGTATTTCTTAAGGGTTCGTCACTCACGGCCAGACAAAATCCGACAGCGTATTTTGGTCTTTTTTTGGTCACGCAGGGGCATGTAAATCCAGATCTTTCCCCCATCCCACATCACATAAACCTTAACTTCATAAAACCTTTCTTACTCCTTGAGATGATACTTTATGAAAATTCGAACCCATAACACTCACTGTTTAAACTCAGTTAACTCCATTTTATTGTGTGTGAACGACCCTATATTGCATAAACCACCTATTCATATATAAACAACTAGAGAAACTCAAAACTCCACTTTAAAAATTTATGTGTGCCACGCTCTCTCTCTTATCAACTTTGTACATAATTAACATAAGATAATGAGTCAAGATTTCTACCACACCTTGTGTGCATCACTCGGCTCGTCATCAAAACCACTCTCTCCCTATTCAGAGTATATCTAACAGTCACACGTTGTCCATCTCACTCACCTCACACACGACACTCTCGCGCACAGAACACAAATTGTGTGTGAATATGTGTAAACTAGATAGACTAAACTCTCGCTCATACTCTTCGCACACATACAATCTACCTATCCAACACCTCCATAACACACATCTCAATCATATAATACCTCACACACTGATAAGATATAGAACACCCATCATAGATAGATGTGTGTGTGTGTGCCCAGCACACACGCTAAATATCACTCTCACTCATATGTATTCTTAAAAAAATCAAAATAACCAAGTGTGTACCACTCACGCGCAATAGTTCATATAGATCCCCCGCCGAGAGATATATAACCGCCTCCCAAATGTGTGTGATATGTTTCGCTTCTAGTTACCAAGATGAAGTACGTCCTCACTCGTGCTGTTGTCTCTCGCACTCATCTCTCGGCACACTCCCCAGTATACCCCCCTCATTTGTGTTAAATCCCTCACTCTCTCATCGTCCCATAACAAAACCCAAATTCAAGTAAGTTCAGACCATCCAAAAAAATCCAAAAAAACACACACTCTCACACATACATTGATGAGAGAGTAAATCAACCCATGTGTGTGCACTCCCCCTCCATTAAGATAGAGATATAGAGTCCAACACAAAATACATCCCTCACATCCCCCCACTACACCAACACACAACAACCACAAACTGTGTGTGTATCATACACCCTGTCTCGATAGAGCTTAACCTTAATCACCAATTACCTTCAATTCTATCTATACAATAATTTTTTCAAAAACCAACTCACGCGCACAAACTAATCCTAATTCTCTACCACAGTCCAATACTATAAGTGTAGATCTCGAGTCTATGTACCAATAGTAGATAAACATTAAAAATGTTGATGATATTTGAGTGTGAACACAAGAGATAGATAGAGAGATTACACTCACACCAACAAACCATCACCTAGTATAGCACATCTAGCTCTAAACCTATAACTAAACCAAGTGAGTTCAGGAACTCTCTACGTCCACATTTAAACCATCTTTAATAGACTGCTTACACTATCCAAGCTCTCGCACGCACTCTTAGGATATATACAGTGTGTCAATTCATCAATAGTGATATAGAATGATGCCCCAATATTTGATGAGTGTCTCTCTCGCATATACTTTGGAGCTATCTCGCTCGCTCTCTCTCGCGGCACCTAGTTCCCAAGACATTTCAAAAGCGTTCTCATGCTCACTGGATTTGTTGCCATAATCGATAGAGGAGCGCACACGCTCTCGCGCTCTGGGTCTGAAGAGTGGGGAGGAAGGTTGGTTTGTTGTTGATGTAATGTGTGTAGTGTTCGTGTGACTCTCCTCTCTTCTCACTGATCCGTCGCTACAGCGCACGCACACTGTGTATAGGGACTCCTGGAGTTTTTATCCTCCTATGATACGTGGTGTGTGTTGTGTGTGTAGCTCTAGTTGTGAAACTCCATGTGCCGCAACTCGCGCTCGGATATCTGGACGTGGGTTTGTATCTGGATCGGTGGCGCGACGTTCACTCGCTTCGCTTGGTGGATAATTTCGAATTTCATGTAGGTCGTGTGACGTAGTTTGCTCTGGTTGTGGTGTGTACAAGGGGCTACGAATGCTAGTTGTGTGTGTGTGGGATAAAACAAGTGCACACTCCGCGTAGGCATAGAGTGATGGCCTTCGTCTGGTTGTCGACCATCGCGAAGGGGATTTGGAATAAACAGCAGCGAATACTCGACGGTCTGTTCTGAAGCCGGAGGTGTTATGTATATTCCACTTGAGATATATCTCTCAACTCGCAGAGACCATCTAATCCCTTAAGATGTATGCTATCACACTCGCTAAACGCGCGGTGTTGCGGGTGTGTCTGAGAGACAGTCCCACCATATATGTGGGTCGCACTCGTCTAGGCACGACTCGCTAGATAGCATCTCCAGCATTACCTAGAGACGGGGGAACGGCCACGACTTCCGGCCCCCCAGGACGAGAGGGGCTCTTTAGATTCATCGCGACATTCTGATGTGTGTGTATGGGGGAGGGGAGGAGGAGTGGGTGCTGGGGGTGTGGGGGTGGTGTGTGTACCGGCAGAGAGCGCTCGCTAAGAGCTTTGAGAGGAGATAGAGACATCACAGATTCTGTGTGCTCTTCTTATACTCATCGCGCCTTCTGCTATAGAGTACTGTGCCCATAGTCGAGTAAGATATAGGAAATACCTGCTGTGTGTGTGTGGCTAGTTGTGCCCTGATATCTCGCTGCATATGCTCGGCGACACGCGCCTGCAAGGGAACGGAGAGAGAGAGGCTTGCCTGTCACACTCTCTCGCACGCGCTACGCACGTGAAGTTGTAGGGTCGGGGCGTATAGTCCCTGTGTTGTGATTAAGCTTCTGGTATTGTGGTTTCTGGATAGAAGTGTGGCGATCTGCACTAATACGTGAGCCTGTTATGTGCAAGGGCACCGCGCAGAGGACAACTTTCTCCAATCGCAAGTAGAGATGAAGATGTGATGGTCCATGAAAAAAAACTAGGTTTTTTTGACGCAGGTTCTAGCTTTGCAGTTTTAGCAAGGTTCCCTAAGTCCAGTGCGGGGTTGGGGAGCACCGGAGTCTCAGAGGGACCGTAGGAGTATATAGGTCCATATGCACGCCATAGGCGTGCCAGTCAAGCAGGGAATGCTGCACTACCAGTGGGAGGACAAGAATATCTGTTTTACGTAAGCCAGAAGCATGCAACCAAGGGAGGTTAGACAAAGGTGCACAATAAATCTGTTCTTCCAAGCCAACCCAAAGTTTTGAATCCCTACTATGGTACCAATTAATAAATCGCACTGCCACCGAGGCGACATAGTACGCCTTGAGGTCCGGCAGGGCGAGACCCCCCTCTTTTTTTGGCCTATTTAGTGTCGATCTCGCAATCCTAGGTTTCTTACCCGACCATATGAAGTCTCGGATGTGCTTGTCTGAGGATTGAAAGAAGGACTTAGACAGCAAGAAGGGTATGGCCTGGAACAGGTACAGCAGTCTCGGCAACACGTTCATCTTAATGATGCTGACTCGGCCCAACCAGGAAAAGTGCTTTTTATTCCACCGAACCAGATCAGCCACAAATTACACTCAGAGGAGATATAGTTAAGATATTCAGTTAGGATGGAGGTCGCAGGGGTGGGAATATGAACTCCTAGATAATTAAAGGAAGTGGTCGACCAGACATAATGGAAAATTAGACCCTTAAGACCGTCCACAATGGCGTCCCCCAGACCCAGTACTGAAAGAAGCAGTGCATTTATTTAGATTTATTTTAAGTTGGAAAAAAAAGGTTCCAAAGAGTCTCAGGGAGGCCATCAGGGACCTCCACAGGGAAGTAATCAGAGGTTCGTGACATATAGCAGAATGTCATCTGCATATGTCGCACACTTATATTGGGCCTGTTGGAAAGCCACACCCACGTGGGGGGGGGGGGGGGGGGACGAATGTATGGAGTTACGTCTAAATGTCCTGCAGTATGCGCTCAATGACCAAACACATAGAGAATGGCGACAAAGGGCACCCCTGCCTGGTGCCATTTCGTATCTCCATGGGGGCAGGACATGAGCCATTAATTCTTACTTTGGGCACTGGGGATTATGATTTACATTGACATTAATTAGTTGTATCATAAGGGGGCCCAATCCTAGACTATTCCAGCGACGCTTGGTTATGATAGGACAAATATCAACTCTTTCAAAACGCCTTTTCGGCATCCTGTGATAGCAACAAAATGGGCACACCCCTTTTCTGCTCTTAGGATATTCGAAAATGTCTTAAGGGTGGTTATCCCTGGCCTCCCAGGAAGGGACAAAACCGCCTGAGTCTAGATTCGAATTAACTCGCCCAATATTGAGTTTAATCGTGTGGCTAGCAGTTTCGCAAAGTGTTTTATATCTTGTGTTCAGGAGCAGAGTCGGTAAATACTAAAACAAAGCAGGGGGTACTTCCCCTCCTTCGGGATTACAGTTTATATGCTTGAAGCGATTTGGGGAGGGGAAGGGGAGAGACGGGCGAAAAACCGAGTTGAATGAGTTAAACAGCGGATTTAGCAACTCCTGTGCACATTAGTTTGTAAAATTTGGACGTATAACCATCCGGGCCAGGGCTTTTACCCGACGGGAGAGCCTTTATCGCGCTTTCCAATTTGTCGTGGGAGAAGGGGGCCTCTAGTGTCGAAAGTTTTTCTCTGCCAATCTGAGGAAGGGCTGTACGGGAGAGGAATTCAGCCAGACTAAGAGTTTGAAGAAAGAGGAGCTTTTGGAAGACTATAGAGCTCTGTATAATATGTCCGGAAACTTTCTAGAATTTCCGAGGAAGTGAACCTCCCTTGTTCGACCTATTTTAAATGATGGAAATAGAGGTGAGGCCCTCTTATCATGCAAGCCCTAGCCAGCATTCTACTGGGTTTATTTGCTCCCATTTGTAGAATGATGATAGCACCAAATCTGTGGATGCCTCTTAGTATATTTCTGGTCCAGCAATCGGCTGAAGATCCACTGCGCAATTGGAGCAGTTCACTATACGTGAGGTCTGTTACATGCACGTTTATGGGAGGCATTACAGTAGGTAGCAGTCTGCCAAGCATATCTGTCAGTTTTGCTCCAGACCTCCCGCTTTAATTCCTAGCTACCATGCTTGATTAGTACGCCTCGAGAGGACGCATTTCAAGCTTCCCACTTAACTTGAGAGGGCAGTCGGTCAGTCGTGTTGATCTTCCACAAAATTGGCTGGACAGATTTCTTACAATTCCGATAGGCACGTGCATAATTGAGGTGAGGACTCATTCAACTTTCCACAAAAACGCCTTGCGACTTGTATTCGGGACCGCATCACGCAGTGTAACGGAGCATGAATCAGCAACAAGATGGATCAATTAGTGGTTGTCTTCACATTTGGAAGTAAAGAATGGTGCAGGAGGACATAGTCAATGCGACTATATCTCTGGTGGGGAGGGGAAAAAAAGGTGTATTGTGATGCATAAGTCGCCATACATCACATAATTGCATGTCATTTTGATTTTATTTATTTTATTAAGCTTGGACAGACGATCTGCCTGTGGACGGGTCCAGAGGAGGGTGAAGCGGAAACGTTAAAGTCGCACATAAGACGATGGGGCATTTGAGCCGAAGGCCCATTCAGCTCATCTAAGTCTTCGCAAGCGCAAAGCTCAAATTTGACCATGGTTGGGGGAGTAAAATTAGCTATGGTATAAGTTGTGGCCCTGTATGTTGCATTTCACAAGGATTTATCGGGCGTCGCTGTACATCCCTAACCTCCAGATTCGGCGGGCAGTGATTTGTGAAAAAGCACTGTTTAAAACTTTATCTTTACATCAGAAGCAATACTGTAGGCTCCAGGCAGGGTAGTAACCAGCGTTCCTCAATTGGGCATGCTGATTTGCAGATGTGGGTCTCCTGTAGGACCACAGTATGTGTGCCCCAGCCTTGTGCATATGGTACAGTTTTGGGACCTCTTTCTCATGCGTGTTAAGCCCTTTCACATTGAAGGAGGAAATCTTTATTTTTGTCTGGCGATTCGAAGGTTAACGGCCGAGTCGTATAGAAGAGGTAGCGGCATCCTCTTTCCGATCAAAGAGTGGAACTGATCAGCGAAGCATATATAAACCAACATGAGAAAAGAAAAAGGTAGCAGAAGATCTAGAAATGTCTCCAAATGCAAAACCACTAACATTCGCAGCATAGGCGCTGCCATGGACCAGCAACCAATAGGGCTGTCCATTCCTATGTTGGGGACTAGGCTTGTTGCCAGTGCTGGGAACAAGGAAAAGGACCTGCAGGAAAAGCGAAGGGGCCAAGTAGGCCCCACTCTGGATTCATAATGGCCCGTCTACATAGCCATCCAACGGGCATTAATATAGGCATACTTTCAATACAGAAAATAATAAAGAGGAGCAAACTCTAAATAAAAAACAACATGCTCCTGTGCTAGAAAGGGAGTGAAGGGAGAGGATAGAGGGGTAAGAAGATGGGGGAGGGGAATGGTGATGAGGGGGGAGGAAACACAGGAGATGTAGTTATATACGATACCACAGGCATATGAAAAACGGGACCTTCACATTTTCCTCAAAAACTTGGATCTCAGGTATCTCAGCGGGCACCAGCATCACGCGATAGGGTCCGCTGAGAAGAGGGGCAGTTGGATGCTACCACCACCGCCGCCTCTGTGACCCCGGTTCAGGCAGAGAAAAATGGAAGACTGATCTTTTGAGAGTCTCTAGGAGCACCTTCATCCATCTCCTTTTGGGAATCTTTGAGGTCTCTGTGGGAAGGGGCCCTCAAAAAGAGGGTCTAAACGCCCCCGTGGTGATGACTGTGAGACAAAGAGAGATTTCCCAGTTGGAAGGGTAGTTTGGGAGGCAAGTGCTTTGAAGAAGGCCCGGGAAATTACCGGAGAAGGGAAAACGGGAAAAATATATCACCCGTGGCGCCCCTGGAGGGCGAACGGGAACCCCCATTTAACGGTATGTTGTGAGCCTGAAAAAAATGAGTCAGGGTGGCTAGAGAGGTCGGGAAAGAGATTTTCGCGCCGTGTCGAAAAATTAGGGGCAAGCTTGTTTTTTTAGATGCCTCTTTAACCGTAATAGTTTTAGACAGTAACTCGGTGGGTTTATTTGTCAAGGTGGCAGGTCCAAGGCTCTGTGTCCCCTGCCCAATTTCAATGCGCTCTTCCCCCTTTTCCCCCAGTAAGTTTTAAAAAAGTTAGTCAGCCCGTGGCAGGTCTAGGATTTCACGATTCAGGCACCCCCCATTCCGGATTTTTTTTCGCCTGTTTTGTTTTTAAATCATTAGTGGTTAGAAAAATTTTGGGGGGAAAAATCTCGGTGAAAAGAGAGGCCTTAGATTGCTATGAATTTTGCACTGAGCTTTGAAAGTGTTGTGCTCCTGTAATTGGTTTAAAAGCTGGGTGACATCTCTTTGCCCAGCTGGGGCCCGGGCGCAAGGCCGTCCTCAGCTCCTGCGCCATAGCTGTCAAGTCACTTTTAACTGGTATAAGCACAAGCAGGACCCGTAGCTCCGGGTGCCCTTGAAGGGGTGCATGTCTCCCGCCGGATGGGACTGGGAGACAGTCCGGGCAAACCTGTGGAGAGGTTTGGGGGCCCGGTGTGCTCAGCTCTGTTGTCGGTGAGGCAGTCATGGTCCTGTGGGTTGTGGGATTTTCCCCGCGAAGCTTGGGCTGATGGCCTTTGGTGCAAACCGGATAGGGCTTGACTCTGGGTCCTCCAGGGGATCAGGGACCAACGATATTGAGGATGAGAGAGAGTGTGGCCCACCCACCTCTGAAAAGTCCTGCTGCCTTTTGCGTCCCCCTCGTGCCTGTGAGCGGGCTAGGATCCTCAGCTGGCTGCATGCCCCCCTGATGGTGAAGGGCAGCCGCCAGCCTGCCCCGCGCGCGGAGGGGTATGGTGGTACTCCCTGGGGCCCCCCCGAGGAGAAGCTCCGGCCCCTCCCGGCGGCCCCCCCCTGTGTTTCCGTGGCCCTGTGGGAGCAAGTCTGAGTCGGTCACCGCTCCTCCCGGAGAGCACGCGTTCTCCTGCTGCCAGTGCAGCCCGGTCACGTGGGTCAGCTGCGTCAAGGGAGTTCGCGGGCTTTCTCCCGCCGTCCTCCCATCGCGATCCCGCTCCGGGTTGTTGTTACCCGAGTGCCGTCTCAGCCCTCGAGCTCCGTCTCCCCGTGGTGAAGGTTCTCCAGCAGCCGGAGTGTTCTGTAAGGCTGCTGGCCTTGCGCGTTAAGCCCGACCTCGCGCTGCCGCGGGCACCCCTCTCAGTGAGGGCCCGCCACTCCCCCTTGCGGTCCGCAAAACGGGGGCGAAAATAATTAAAATGGGGACACATCTTCCAAGGTGAGCCCCAGGAGATGTTTGCCCCTTTTTCTTGGCGCGTCTGGGTCCCATCTTGTGCTGCGTTTGCCCCTCTAGGTTACAAGCCCAGGACAGAGCTCACTCACACGCGTCTGTCCTCCAGCTTGGCAAGCCACGCCTCCCACCTTGAATGGCATTTTAACATTGGTGTGTAGATGTAGCTTTATACTCTTCTGATATATTTGTTTAGAGCTAGTTTTACGGTTTGTCCTTTTTTTTTAGTTATTTGTTGTACATATACAGATGCAACATTTTGGCATGATACAAGCCTTGCCGTGGTTGTCTGAGAGGCTTGCTCCAAGGTGTTGTATCTTTATATGTACTACATTTTTTTTTTTTTCTCAACAATGTTTTTATTGACTATTTCAACCAAAGGGAAATGTCATACAAGCTAAGGGACCAACAGTGTCCCTTCAAGGTTTTATTAAAATTGTCAAATTAAACAATATCCATTTATTTATCAGGAAGTGCATAGGAGAACATGTATCAATAAACGTAATTAATAACATAAGCTTGTGTGATATGTTCTAAGTTGCGCCGGTCAGTAGAGGGGCTGTCATCCATAAATAACCTATGTGTAAATTCTGAGGAGCTGGTTGGAAGAGGGTCCCTGGGCCTCTCCGCGGGTGCATATCCGCACCAGAGGTCGGGGTACCACTATGTATACCCACCCATGTCCTCCAATGATGCAAGAATCCCACCCATTGAGCTCCATCCCGGGGGCCCCAAGTCCAACCTCTCCCAAACCCCTCTCACCTGATTGCGATCCAGAAATAGGACATGGATGAGAAGTATGTGCCATTGTTGAACAAAGGGTCAGTATAACCAATCCAGCTCAACTAGGGAGTTCCCAAATCCAGTCAAGACTCAGGCGAGCTAGTGAGGAACCATCCTAACAGAAAAAAGGGGAAAACCAGAGCTTCGGTTGATGCCCCAAGGTCCCTCCATGACAATGGCCGGAGCATGGTGAGGGTGTGCTCATCGCATGGCAATCGACATGTCCCGGGTGATTACCTCAGAAGCAAAACCCAGCTAACAGTGCAATAAAACAATAAGGTAAAAGACAATTGGGACAGTAATACAAAGATGGGGTAATGGGTACCCCAGTAGGAGCGGTTAGAGTGGACACTCGGCACGTCTTCAGGACAGTTGAGTCAGCAGTCAGGTGAACACAAGTCTCCATTGTCAGAGAACCAGGGGGGTGCCTTCCAGTTGATTCTCTAGGTACCATGTGGTGAGACTAAAGCAGTTCTTAAGTTTGATGTGAGGTGAAAGAAAAGCAATAAAAAAAAAAAATTTTTGGCCTCCTGTTCCTTATGGACAGCAGTCTACATCCAATCCATTCGAAAAATATGAGACTGTTTATCAAGAAACTGTCGTATAGGTGGCGGGTCAGGTTGTATCAAATAATGTAAAATTAGTTTCTTGGAGGTTTTAGATGTGTGAAAATGCCCCATGGTTCATCATCTGGACATGAAGGGAATGGATGTGTTGTCACAAAATTGCAAATTTTGGACCAGAATTGTTGGATTTGTGGGCATGACCAGAGGCTGTACTAAGCTTTTAATAAAGAGGAACAATAGGACATGCTGACCTTTGCTTTATTTATTGATGTATATTGACAAGTAGCGGCAGCCATGTTGGTTGTTGTTCAGGTCACACCTGTTTACAGTGCCTTGCGAAAGTATTTGGCCCCCTTGAACTTTTCAACCTTTTGCCCCATTTCAGGCTTCAAACATAAAGCTTTTTTTTGTGAAGAATCAAAAACATGTGGAATACAATTGTGAAATGGAATGAAATTTATTGGATATTTTAACTTTTTGTAAAAAAAAAAAACTGAAAAGTGGGGCGTGCAAAATTATTCAGCCCCTTTACTTTTAGTGCAGGAAACTCACTCCAGAAGTTCAGTGAGGATCTCTGAATGACCCAATGTTGTCCTAAATGACTGCAGTACGGCGCCAATCCGTCGCAGTAATTACGGTAATCCACCGTTCTCATAGAGAACAGTGGATTCCGTCGCTCCTCCCCGCTCGGCGAATCCGCCGGGCGGGGAGAAAGTGACATGCACATTATCCAGGCGCAATACGCGCCGTGTATAATGTAAGTCTATGGGGCCGGCGGGCCACGCCCCCGCACCCGCCCCTTATTCAAGCCGGAATTGCGAGCGCAATCTGGCTCGCAATTACGGTTTGAATAAGCCGTGTGAACCGGGGCTAAGGGTTCTGCTTAAAGAGCAGAGCATCATGAAGACCAAGGAACACACCAGGCAAGTCCGTGATACTGTTGTGGAGAAGTTTAAAGCCAGATTTAGATACAAAAAGATTTCCCAAACTTTAAACATCCGAAGGAGCACTGTGCAAGCGATCATATTGAAATGGAAGAAGTATTAGACCACTCCAAATCTACCAAGACCCGGCCGTCCCTCTAAACTTTCAACTCAAACAAGGAGAAGACTGATCAGAGATGCAGCCAATAGGCCCATGATCACTGTGGAGGAATTGCAGAGATCTACAGCTGAGGTGGGAGAGTCTGTCCATAAGAAAACAATCAGTCGTACACTGCACAAATCTGGCCTTTATGGAAGAGTGGCAAGAAGAAAGCCATTTCAAAGATATCCATAAAAAGTCTGGTTTAAAGTTTGCCACAAGCCACCTGGGAGACACCAAACATGTGGAAGAAGGTGCTCTGGTCAGATGAAACCAAAATCGAACTTTTTGGCCACAATGCAAAACGATATGTTTGGCGTAAAACACAGCTCATCACCCTGAACACACCATCCCCACTGTCACACATGGTGGTGGCAGCATCATGGTTTGGGCCTGCTTTTCTTCAGCAGGGACAGGGAAGATGGTTAAAATTGATGGGAAGATGGATGGAGCCAAATACAGGACCATTCTGGAAGAAAACCTGTTGGAGTCGGCAAAAGACCTGAGACTGGGACGGAGATTTATCTTCCAACAAGACAATGATCCCAAACATAAAGCAAAATCGACAATGGAATGGTTCACAAATAAACGTAACCAGGTGTTAGAATGGCCAAGTCACAGTCCAGAGCTGAATCCAGTCGAGAATCTGTGGAAAGAGCTGAAAACTGCTGTTCACAAACGCTCTCCATCCAACCTCACTGAGCTCCAGCTGTTCACAAACGCTCTCCATCCAACCTCACTGAGCTCCAGCTGTTCACAGGAACGTATCCAATTCCAACCTCTGCTGCAGCTGTTCACAAACGCTCTCCATCCAACCTCACTGAGCTCCAGTTGTGCGCCAAGGAAGAATGGGCAAGAATTTCAGTCTCTCGATGTGAAAAACTGATAGAGACATACCCCAAGCGACTTGCAGCTGTAATCGCAGTAAATGGTGGCGCTACAAAGTATTAACTTAAGGGGGCCAAATAATTTTGCACACCCCACTTTTCAGTTTGTTTTTTTTTTTTTTACAAAAGTTTGAAATATCCAATAAATTTAATTTCACTTAACAATTGTGTCCCACTTGTTGTTTTTTTCACAAAAAAAATAAATAATCTGTTTAAAGCCTGAAATGTGGCAAAAGGTTGAGAAGTTCAAGGGGGCCGAATACTTCGCAAGGCACTGTATATAACTAAAGAACCGAATGAATGTTTTTCCTAACCATAACTCTTTGTAATATGCAGCTAAAACTGTAAAAATTATTGGGAAAAAAATAAATTTTAATTGTTATGGCCAAATGCTAAAAAAGTATTCCTTGAGGAGTATAGTTGCCAAAATGAGGTGTGTGGTTTTTTTTTGTTCAGGAAATTTTAGCACCTGCAAACCTTAAATTGGGGCCTAAAACTAGGCTGAAAATTTGTTGCGTTGCATTACTTTAACATTTTGTAAATACAAAAAAATTTTTATAATCTGCAAAAATTACTTTAAATTTCACTTCTACTTTGGTTTAATTCCTGTTAAACACCTAGGGCGACATGTATGATCGGGCTTTTCATCCGTTTTTTGGCGTATACTGCGCCTCCCACCCCGAATCCCGCTGTCGGACGCGGGGATTCAGTGTTAGGCGCAGCGTTCGCCACTTTCAGCTGCGCCCCGCATGAAGGGGCAGGCAGTGGGCGCGGTGTGGGCGCGAGGTAGGCGTTCCGGGACGCGGCGCGCTCAAACTCCGAGGCATGTACGATGGCGAGTCGGCAAAGCGAGGCGCAGTGCGGCGCTCGGCAGCTCCGACAAGCAGACCTGTTTTTTTTTTTTTTGTCTAAATCCTCCGACAGAGGCGAAGTGAAGCAGGATCCGAACATGCGAGGAAGCAGATCGAAGATCGCGACAGAAATCTCAGCGCTCCGCTCCGGGCAGCAGGAGTATGATTCCGAAAAAATCGCCTTTATAAAGGTGGAAAACAGTGTCAGAAAAGAGCTGAACGTAAAAAATAAACAGAATTAAAAAAAAAACCACTTTCCAAAACTCTAGAACGGCGTAATATCAAGAATTAGGATATTGGAAATTGCCGGGAAAAACAGTAATTCAAATTCTGAAACCTATTCTCATTGGTCGGCATAAACCAGCCAATCAGAATAGGAGCGACAGTGAACCATTAAAACCTATGGGGAAGTTTAGACCAATCAGAATCCACGGCGGGATAGATCAAAATACAGTAAAAATGCTGAAAAGAGCTGATTGGTTAAGCTACCGGGGACTCGCCTAGCACAGCCAATCAGAATAGGAGCGACAGAGACCCATTCTAGCCTATGGAGAATTATTGACCAATCAGAATAGGAGCGACAAAGACCCATTCTAGTCTATGGAGAAGTTTAGACCAATCAGAATCCACAGCGGGATAATTCAAAATACAAGTAAAAAGACAGAAAAGAGCTGATTGGCTGAGCTAGCGGGGGCTTGGCTATCCCAGCCAATCAGAGCGCGAGCTACTTCTCCCATTATAGTCTATGGAGAGATGGGCGCTCTGAAATCTCGGCGCTCAGCGCCATGAAGTATTAATAAAAAAATCATTTTTATTAATGTAAAATATTATCAGATAAAGAGCAGAACCCTTCTTTACAAATAAAGCAGTTGAAAACCCGAACGCGTTTGTCGCCGAGACCGGCGCTACATAGAGAATTGCCGGAAAATACAGTAATTCAAATTGTTTAAGCTATTCTCATTGGTCGGCATAAACCAGCCAATCAGAATAGGAGCGACAATGTCCCATTATAACCTATGGAGGAGAACAGGGGCGTTGCTAGGGTCCTAAAACATCCGGGGCTCGGGCCCTTTGTGTTTTTCCCGCCTCATTGTGAACTGCGGATGTTTTTTTACAGAGAAAAAGCTTCTGTTCCTGTCACTAATTTTCTGCACATCCCACACAGATCCCATCCATCTCCTCAGCAGTCACTGTACAGTAAAAATCACCAATGACAAAATTTACTTTTTCAGAACTTCTCACCTTCATATGACAATAACCCTAAACAGTCACCAAATAATCCACCGATACATGGAGCAAATCTACCAGACAATTGATTGTGACTAAAAACACTCCTACAAAAGCAAGACCCAAAAACTATTACTACTTAAGGCTCAAATAATCCTGCCAGACCCTGACCGAACGCGACCCCCACATGTGACTACCAGCTGTACACAGGCTCTGATTACATATACCACCGCCATACAGGGGCCATATAGTGGTAGATACTAGTTGTATGTAGACTCTGCAGACATATAAGTGATTACCCTGCTGTTACATTTAGTAACTCACCGGAGACGTCTTTTCTGATCAGCGTCGTTCACTTTCCCTTTTCTTCTCCATCCGGTTCACACCTTCATGCTGATTGCTCCCGGCCAATACTCGTCCCTGAGGATTTGGACACAAATATCTTAGAATCCTCACATTTCCAGCAACTCCTTAATTTTAGGTATAGCAGTCCCCTCAGTTAGGTATATAGGGGCACTGAAGCAGTATATGGGGGCCACAGGCAGGTATATGGGGGCACTGAGGCAGTATATAGGAGCACTGAGGCAGGTATATAAGAGCACTGAGGCAGGTATATAGGGGCACTGAGGCAGTATATAGGGGCCACAGGCAGGTATAGGGGGGCACAGGCAGGTATATAGGGTCATTGAGGCAGTATATGGGGCCACAGGCAGTATATGGGGGCACTGAGGCAGTATATAGGGGCCACAGGCAGGTATATGGGGCCAAAGGCAGTATATAGGGGGCACAGGAAGTATATGGGGCCACAGGCAGGTATATAGGGTCATTGAGGCAGTATATGGGGGCACTGAGGCAGTATATGGGGGCCACAAGCAGGTATATAAGGGCACTGAGGCAGTATATGGGGGCAATGAGGCAGTATATGGGGGCCACAGGCAGGTATATGGGGGCCACAGGCAGGTATATGGGGCCACAGGCAGGGATATGGGGGCCACAGGCAGGGATATGGGGGAACAGGCAGTATATGGGGGTCACAGGCAGTATATGGGGGCCACAGGCAGGTATAAAAGGGCACAGGCAGCATATGGGGGCCACAGGCAGGCATTATAGGGGCACAGGCAGTATATAGGGGGCCACAGGCAGGCATTATAGGGGCACAGGCAGGGATATGGGGGCCACAGGCAGGCATTATAGGGGCACAGGCAGTATATAGGGGCACTGAGGCAGGTAAACGCTATAAAAATAACAACATTAATACTCACCTTAACTCCCCCGGCGAGCGCGCTCCGTCCTCTTCAGCCCGCGCTCCTCGGGCGCATGGCCTATGACGCGCTGTGCGCCCGAGGACAGGCAGCGTCGCGATGACGTGATGTCACCGCGACGCTACCGGCTGAGGCGCACGGGGCCGCGGCGGGTCCCCAGCGCTGTGAGGACCCGGCAGCCTCGCGGTGTAGGACCTGCGGGTCCGACACTGTCTGCAGGGCAGGGAGCACATGCAGCTGAAGAGCCAGTCGGTGCTCCAGGCCCAGCGCAGAGGCCTGGAGCCCGGGAGACTCGGGGCACAGGGGGTTTTATTTGGGGCCCGAGCCCCGAATAAAACAGCCTAGCGACGCCCCTGGTGGTTAATTGACCAATCAGAATAGGAGCTACATTGTCCAATTATATCATTTGGAGAAAAATTGACCAATCATATTCAAAGGCGGCTTTTCAAAATACAGTAAAAATGCAGAAACGAGCCGGGGGCTCGTCCAGCTTAGCCAATCAGAGCGCGAGCTACTTTCTCATAGAGTTCTATGGGGAAAAGAAATTCTGAGCGCGCTCTGTGATTGGCTAAGTTAAAAGAGGCGCCGTTATTTGGACCAATGGGAGAGCGAGCGACGCTCCTATGGGTTTTCTAATGCAATCTGAAATAAAACTGTGCACGGCCGAAATCAAATTATAAGACTACAGAAGTTGTCCTGATGTGTATATAAAATGAATAATAATATGGGGGTAACGAAAAAAAAATATTAAATCAATAAAATCATGTTTATTTCTTTATTTTCGTTGCACCCATACTATTGATCCTTGGCTAACGAAAATAAAGAAATAAACATGATTTTATTGAATTAATATTTTTTTTTCGTTACCCCCATATTATCATTCGTTTTATATACACATCGGGACCACTTCTGTAGTGTTATAATTTGATTTCGGCCGTGTACAGTTTGATTTCAGATTGCATTAGAAAACCCATAGGAGCGTCGCTCGCTCTCCCATTGGTCCAAATAACGGCGCCTCTTTTAACTTAGCCAATCACAGAGCGCGCTCAGAATTTATTTTCCCCATCGAACTCTACGAGAAAGTAGCTCGCGCTCTGATTGGCTAAGCTGGATGAGCCCGCGCCGCTTCAACCAATCGGCTCGTTTCTGCATTTTTACTGTATTTTGAACTGTCCCGCCTTTGAATATGATTGCTCAATTTTTCTCCATAGGATATAATGGGACATTGTCGCTCCTATTCTGATTGGTAAATTCTCCTCCATAGGTTATAATGGGACATTGTCGCTCCTATTCTGATTGGCTGGTTTATGCCGACCAATGAGAATAGCTTAAACAATTTGAATTACTGTATTTCCCGGCGATTCTCTCTATTGCAATTCCCTATGTAGCGCCGGTCTCGGCGACAACGTTGTTCGGGTTTTTAACTGCTTTATTTGTAAAGAAGGGTTCTGCTCTTTATCTGATAATGTTTTACATTTAATAAAATAATTTTTTGATTAATACTTCATGCCGCACGGCACTGAGCGCCGAGATTTCAGAGCGCCCATCTCTCCATAGACTATAATGGGAAAGTAGCTCGCGCTCTGATTGGCTGGATAGCCAAGCACCCACGAGCTCAGCCAATCAGCTCTTTTCTGTCTTTTTACTGTATTTTGAATTATCCCGCCGTGGATTCTGATTGGTCTAAACTTCCCATAGGCTAGAATGGGTCTCTGTCGCTCCTATTCTGATTGGCTGAGCTAGCCAAGCACCCGCTAGCTCAGCCAATCAGCTCTTTTCAGCATTTTTACTGTATTTTGAACTATCCCGCCGTGGATTCTGATTGGTCTAAACTTCCCCATAGGTTTTAATGGTTCACTGTCGCTCCTATTCTGATTGGTCGGCAGAAACCGGCCAATCAGATAGCTTTCTGAATTTGAATACTGTATTTCCGGCAATTTCCAATATCCTAATTCTTGAATTAGGATATTGGAAAGTGATTTGTTTTATGTATTTTTTAGTTTTCAGCTCTTTTCCTGAGAATGTTGAACGCCTTTATAAAGGCGATTTTTGATTCATAGCTCCGCACGACATGTGGAATGATTTCTCGCTGTTCCAGCCTGTCTGGCATCGGAACTGTTTTTCGGCGCAGCCCCGCACGGCGCCTCTGTCCCCGCACTGCGCCTAACACACTGGCCAGGCGCAGGGAACTTTTCCCCGCATGTATGAGTGCGCTACCTCCGGGGGCGAATCATAGGCGCAGCGCCGCACTGCGCCTAAAACACAGGCGAGACGCGGCGGACTTTACATTGTATGTATGAGTGCGCCCCGACATAAATCAGGCGCAGATTCCGCCGGAAAACTGGCGGAAAGGTGCGCTCCGACCCGGCGGGATTCATACATGTGGCCCTGAGATTTTAAATTTTCTAAATGTTTTGAAACATTTGACTTATGGGGGGTGTCTAACATACAGGTCCCTCAAAGCAAAGATAGAACTGAACCCAAAAAGTGTTTCAAATGTTCTTCTACACTTAAAAGCGCCCTAATGTCCTAAATAAAGACAATTAAAAATTGTGCAAAAATAAAGTAGACATAAAGTATATGCTAGTTACAAACTATTTTGTGTGATATAATCTGCCTTACACAAAGACATTTGAAAATATTAACTTTTCAAAATTTTATCAACCTCTTTGATATTTTTCATAAATCGGCAAGGACATTATTGACCATTTCTTACTAAGTTAAAGCACAGTGTGTCATGAGCAAACCATCTTTAAATCGCACGGATAGGCAAAAGTATTAAAGTTATTCCCTGATAAAGTTACACATCAGATTTGATAAATAGATCCGTGTCTTATTATTTTGAGTGGCATTAATTCCAGGGTGCTGTACAACCAAAGGGGTATGCATACATGAGACCAGGACAAATACAATATTAGCACTAAACAATAAACTGATGCAGAAGGAGAGAAGATCCAGTCCACGAGTGTATATAATCAACAATGGAGGAGGAAGAAGACAGAAGGTTGGGGATGGAGATAGGTGTGTGTGTGTATTATAGTGTTGTGCAGCAGGGTTATTGTAAATTGTAGGCCATAATGAAGAGACGGGTTTTCAGGTCCCTTTTGAAAGTTGTGAGGGAGATTCTGTTGTGGTAGTGAGTTCCAGAGTATGGGTGTTGAACTGGAGAAATCTTGGTGGGAGTTGTGCGAGTTGCTGACAAGAGGAAAGCCGAGCAGAAGCTCTTGTGCAGAGGAAAGATTGCGTGAAGGGAGGTGTCTGGGGATTAAGGCAGAGATGTCTGGGGGTGGGGGGGTCTGGTTATATATAGCCTTGTAAGTCATGATTAGTAACTTGAACTGAATTCACTAGGCAATGGGTAACCAGTGAAGAGATTGGCAGAGGAGTAGCAAGAGAAGAGGGGGATCAGCTGGGCAGTGAAATTGAAGATGGGAGGTGGGGGTCCAAGAGCGCTAGACAGTAGGCCATAGGAAGGAAGTTACACTAGTATAGATGGGAAATTAGGAGTGAATGCACAAACATTTTTGCAGAGTCCAAGTAAAGAAAGGAGTGGGTGTGGGAAATAGTTTTGGGTGAAGGTGGTCAAGGTTTGGAGGAGAAGGTGCATATGGGCGACAGACCTTCTGTGCTAACAAAACTCCACACCTCTGGCCATATGTTAACTCACTGATTTCCAGGATTCCAGGAGGAGTACTGAAAGCAATGTGATGCTATGATTTCTTAGGCCAAAGGCATATAGTGGGCTCAGGACTAACCCCTTATGGACCTCAATAGGGAGGGTGAGAGTGGGAGATGTTGTCTGTGAGATAGCAGGAGATCCAGGAAAGAGCCAGGACTGTGATTCCAAGAGAAGAGAGAGAATTTTGTAATGGTAGGGAGTGATCAAAGGTCAAAACTGACTGTGGCAGAAGGGAATAAAGGATATTTTGATTAATTTTTGAACTTGGTATGGGAAATTTCAAAAACTCTAACTTTTTTTTAATACTAATTAAGATTAGCTGGATAATGAAAATCCTGGAGGCCAGAAGCAATTTACATTAACTCTACTCAAGTATAAGGGTTATCTGAGAGCATATTTGGTTCTAGGCTGTCATGTGGCCATAAAACTTTATTAAACCTGTAGCTTTTAGGGGGGCACAAATTTGCTGGCATTGTGGTCAAAAGTTTATTTGCATTGTTGTTTTTTTTACATCAATTAAACATATATAGAGATTACTTATTTAAAATATAACCGCCAAATTTATAAGTGAATTGAACAACCACACCGTCCTGTAGAGAGCCCTCTTGTCTTTTTAAGTCACTTAAAACGCACAGATCATGTGCGGTGAAACATACGTAAGTATTTAATCAAACGAATCCTTGTGCATACAGATTAAAACACTTCCAATGCTCCCAGCATTTTGATTTAGATATGTGGTATAGTCAAATGTCCGTGTCGTGCCGTTCATTCAGCCATTTAAACCAGTCCATTCTATTGACTGATGTCCCAATGTACCCAGGTTGCTGGGAAATCGGATGGACTAGTTTGAACAGCTGAATGAATGCCGCAACACGGACACTTGACTATACCACATACCCTGTTTCCCTGAAAATAAGACCGCGTCTTATATTAATTTTTGCTCCTAAAGATGCACTATGTCTTATTTTCAGGGGATGTCTTATTTTTCCAAAAATAAATTATAGCATGCTATACTAGTGTGTGGGTTTGTTTTTGTGTGTGTGGTGTGTTTAAAAATATTATTTTTTTTTTTTGTGTGTTTTAGTTTCATTGCTCCCCCCTCTTCCCTCTATTACTTACATGTACTTTCTGTCTCCTGTACTGGGATGTTCGGGACCTGTGGTGATATCAAAGTCACATGACCTCCCTGCACAGGTCCTTCAACACTCAAGTGCTACAACAATATGTCCCAGAGCCGTTTCACAGGGTGAACGGGGCTTGGGAACACCCGCCCCCCTCCTCCCCATTCTCTCTGCCCACCTTTAGGGACGGCCCTGTGTATGGGGAGCTGCAGCAATGATTTCCGCCATGTCTTATTTTCGGGTGGTGCCTTATATCCGGGAATTCAACGAAATCTCTGCTATATCTTACTTTCGGGGGTCTCTTATTTTCGGGGAAACACGATATCTAAATCAAAATGCTGGGAGCATTGGAAGTGTTTTAATCTGTATGCACAATGATTTGTTTGATTAAATACTTACGTATGTTTAACCGTACCCGATCAATGTGTTTTATGAGATTACTTATTTAGAAATAAATTGCCAAGAAGTCAGTTGTAGCTAAAATATACTGGTATCTGTCACATAAAGCATATGGTATTGGGAAATTAAGTAAACATAATCCAAGCATGACTGTTTTCCCTATATATACCTATAGCACTACTGCAGTATACATTTAGGTCCATATATATTTGGACACTGACACAAATTTTGTTTTTGTACCTGTTTACTAAAACATGTTCAAGTTATAGTTATACAATGGACATAAAGTCCAGACTTTCAGCTTTCATTTGAGGGTATCCACATTAAAATTGGGTCAAGGGTTTAGGAGTTTTAGCTCCTTAACATGTGCCACCCTGTTTCTAAAGGGACCAAAAGTAATAGGTCAAATGAAATAATTGTAAACAAAATTTTAATGTCTAATACTTGGTGGAAAACCCTTTGTTGGCAGTGACTGCCTAAAGTCTTGAACTCATGGACATTACCAGATGTAGTTTCCTCCTTGTCAATGCGCTGCCAGGCCTTTAGAGCAGGGTTTTCAGTTGCTGTTTGTTTGTGGGCCTTTGTGGTTTTTTTTAATTTTTTTTTAGCAAAGTCCAATCTAGCCTTTTTACTCTTGAGGCTTATGAGTGGCTTGCACCGTGCAGTGAACCCTCTGTATTTCCTTTTCAAATATGTACCGCATAAACCGAATAACGTATACTTATATGCACTGGGTTGGTATATGGGGTTACCTCATTCCCCTGGTAGTTTCATGTTACATCAGTATGAAATTCAACCCATATACAGCCTTTATTTAAAAAGGCATAAAAATGTTTTTTTGTGGTATAAAGATGAAAAAAAATTTAACTAAGCAAAAAGGCTGTATATGGGTTATTTCAATGATGAACCACTCTGTTTTCCCTTTTCAGCAGTCGTCTTGTTAGTTTTGGTTTTTGATGCCTAATCCTGTGGGATTATTCGGGACTATGGTGCTAAATCCACCCAAATTGAAACCAAATGATTGGGTGGATTTATATTACAGTGGCATAACCCAAAAAAATAAAGCCAAGCAACCAGGAGTTTATTTTTAAAACAAAGAAATGGAATTTTCTTGAAGACCAAGTCGTCACCTTTATCTCCCCCCAATTGAGCAGTATTTACTTGTTAAAGACTAAGGGGCATTATGATTCGCGGGTGGAGGCACTTTTTGCCCGTTTCAAAAAAGCGCGCCCCATTATGTGGGCCCAGGGGCAAAATCATGCGGTGAAAAATCCCCCCGGGCCCGCCGTTGTGGGCGCGTGCTGGATTGGCGCAGGCGGGACTGGCCTAAATGTATTCCGATTTGAGAACAAAAAACGGAGAAATCATTAACATGTTAGTGAAAAGCAAAAGGTTGTCTTTAAATGAAAATGAATGAATAAATGAAAAAATTTAAAAACTATCTAAAAAACGAATAATGTTTGTGAAAAAGTGGATCTCTAAATTTTAAAAAGGAAAAAATTAAAAAGCAAAAAAAAAATAAATCTCAGCTCTCGCTCCGTGAGATGGGGTTTGAATAAAAAAAAAAAAGTTTTTATTTGTGTAAAACTTATTGAAAAAAGCTCAAACCTTCTTAAAAAAATACTAAATAAAATCATAACAAAAAATCAAAAACGGGCAAAAAATAGAAATTTTTGGGTATTGAAATTGCCCGGGAAATCAGTAATTCAAATTCGTAAGCTTTCTCATTGGTGACAGAAAACGCCAATCGAATAGGGCACAGTGACCCTTTATAACCTATGGAAGTATTGCCCCAATAAAATGAAAAGGCGGGACAGTTAAAATACATTAAAAAAAGGCAGAAGGAAAAAGAGCGATTGGTTGAACTAGGGGGGGGGCTTGGCTTTTCCCGGCAATCAGAGCGCGAGTATTGCCCCTTGTAGTCTTGGAGAGATGGGGAATGAAATCTGGCTTCGGGCCCGGGCATGGAGTATGTTTAAAAAAAACCTTTTTTTTTTTAGGTGTAAAATATTATTAAAAAAGAGCTGAAACCTTTTTTAAACAAAATAAATAAAATCAAAAAACGCGTTTGTAAACCGGCGCTACATCAGGTATAGGATTTTAGAACTGGGGAAATACAGTTAAATTCAAATTCTGAGCTATCTATGGGAGGAAAACCAGCCAATCGAATGGGACGTAACATTATAAATTATGGAGAAGATTGACCAATCAAAATTTCAGTTCAAAATACAATAAAAAAGGGAGAAAAAGAGGATTGGTTGAGCGGCGGAGATTGAATCACCAAAAACATATGAGTGCGGGGCTATTTTTAGTGGGAAGAAGGGCGGATAGAGGGCCCCCTAAATTTATTACTGTCTATGGGAAATTTTTAGTACTTGATTGGTTGGGGGGGGGGGGGAAACCCCCCACCCCGGGGGTGAGTACTTATTCGAGTTCTAGGGGAAAAAAGAATGCAGAGCGAGCTTGTTTGTTTTGGGTTAGTTAAAAGGCGGGGATATTTGGGCCCAAGGGAAAGGGTGCGAGCGCGTCTATGGGTTTTGGGGAAAAATTTTAAAAATAAACTGTACATGGCAGAAATCAAATGATAAGACTCACAAAGTTGTCCCAATCCTATATAAAATGAACAAAATTTTTGGGGGTAAGGGAAAAAAAAAATTTTTAATAAATTCATTTTTATTTTTTTTTTCTTTACACATACTTTTGATCATTGGCTAAAAAAATTAAAGAAAAAAATTTAAATTTTATTGTTTGGTCAATTATCCCTGGGGTTTTAAAAATGGTTCAGTCGTCTATTCTGATTAGGGTTTCTGACGACCATGAGAAGCGTTTAAGAATTTGAATTACTGTTTTTCCCGTCAATTTCAAAACCCTAATTCTGAGTTGCGCCATTCTAGATTTTTGGAAAGTGACTTTATTTTTTTATTTTTTTTTAGAAGGTTTGAGCTCTTTTTCCGATAATGTTTGAACACATAATAAAAACGATTTTTGGAATCATACTCCATGCCTCACGGAGCTGAGAGCCGAGATGGATTTCTTTTGCGATCTTCTATGTTTCCTCTCATGTTACGTTCTCGCTCCACTTCGCCTCCTCCGGCTCATTTAGACCACATTCAACTAGGTCTGCCTGTCGGAGCTGGCGAGCGCTGCAATGCGCCGCACTTTTCCAAGCCGCGATCATGCATGCCTCGGAGTTTTCGAAATGGCCGCGTTTCCGCCCCAGAACCCCCACACCGCGCGCAATTGCACGCTCCTTCATGTTAGGTGCAGCAAAAAAGTGGCAAAGGTTGCGCCTAACATCGCATCCTGGTCCGACAGGGGTTTCGGATCGGTGAGGCGCCGTTTTCGCCAGAAAAGACGCAAATCCCGATCATACATGTCGCCCTAAACTTCAGGCAGAAAGGCCACAAACAAACTGCAACTGAAAACCGCTGCAGTAAAGGCCTGGCAGAGCAATAAAAAGAAAGAAACGCTGCGTCTGGTGATGTCCATGAGTTCAATACTTCAGACAGTCATTGCCAAGAAAGGGTTTTCAACCAAGTATTAGAAATGAACATTTTATTTAAAATTACTTAATTTGTCCAATTACTTTTGGTCCCTTTAAAAACAGGGTGGCACAAGCTGAAACTCCTAAACACTTGATCCAATTCTAATGTGGACACCCTCAAATGAAAGCTGAAAGTCTGGTCTGGATATGTGTCAGTGTCCAAATATTTATGGATCTAACTGTACTTACAGATACGTTTTTAAAGATATGCCAGTGGATATCACCAACAGATGCTGAAACCATGAAGTGAATGGGGGCAAACCAGTTACAGTATATAGTATGTAGCTGTTATAGAATGCAGAGACTTCTTTGAGGAAAGCAGAAATTGGCAAACTACAGGTTTCTGCTACTGTCACAAGACATTTCTATTGAAATGCACATTAAGGGGCCACATGTATGTCTGGGTCTAAAACACTGTTGCCCATAGTAACCAGAGTGCTCCTTTAATTTCATATTATGCTCTGGAAAAATGAAAATTGAGCTCTGATTGGTTATGGACAGCAAAGGGTTTTTACCCAGCCGTTTCATGCATTGTGGTCCTAAAATGTCTGTCCCACAGTTTTGCTGCTGTCAACTGGTTACTTTTTATAAAGGGGAATGTCAAATAAATATGTTCTGCATTTTTATTAGGTATATGTCTACGAAGACCATCATTTTAAAAAGTGGTAAATAAACACGATACACGGGACTAGTCTTGTTAATTGGGGTTATTCCAACTTGACAACCCTTTTTGATAATGGTCTAGGAGACAAAAAAAAAATGCCACTGCCATTGGGCCTGGTGCTGAACTGCTCCTGCTACATCTTAACTTGCTTTATCAAAAGTAGAACAAACAAGATAATATACAAAGTATAACATTCTTCAGTGAAGGAGGTGTAATGCGGCTTGGATTGACATCCATTGTTTTTGTGAGTTTCCAAAAGGTACTCTCTAATAAAAGGTAGCTTTACCCCTTCAATAGATATCAGTTAAACAACTGTTTGGGTAACCACGACTCCTCTTGACCCCCCTAATACACCTGAGCATGCAGTGGACAAGAGCAATGAGGACAAGAGGGAGGAATAAGGGATGCCAAGACACCAATTTCCCTTGAATACAAATGCAGTGGTGCTTAAAAATGCATTTTTTGATTGGTTCCAGGATGGCCATTGCACGTTGAAACCATAACTATGAAAAACAAGTAAGTGGTTTTGAAACCCCCAAAATGTCACCCAACATCTATTAAAATTAAGTAGATACCTATTGCATATGAAGGATATATTTACATGTAATAGAAAGAGCTGCTGGAAATATTTTTTTTCTATTTTCAGGACAGGAGCTTCTTTGGGTCATGCAGTTTATACACAATGTATCAGCAAATATAGGAAATGGGGCCCTCACCTGGTGCCAAAAGGACCAGTTCATCCTGGCACATATTTAAAAGAAGGCCACAAGGACTTGTAGTACCCGCAGTGTACTATAGATTGCGGCACTTACTAAATCACCAATTTGTAGTGCTGCAGCCTGCAGGTTCATTTACCACTAAAAAGTTTCCTAATAAGTGGTTGTGATCTTCCCAGTTCAGATTATACATGAGCCCACAGATCAAGCAGTGTCTCGAGACATTCTGAGAGTATGGATGTAGTAGTAGACTCAATTATATAGACAGTTCCAAGAAAGACCATTGTGTGGTGAAAATATTGTAAAATATATCTTATTTAATATTATAGCTTAAGGGACCACTGTTTGGTTCTTAATACACCAAATTATACACAGTAATCCTGGAGGTAAGCACTACACCTCTCCCAGAAAATTCAAAACCTAAAAAAAGTTGTGTAGTCCCACATTCTGAACAGTAATTAGGAATATCTGATGTCGTTACTTGTCTAGGGAATACAATTAATACTATGATCCACTAGCGCACTTAGTCTTATAGACAATCTGAGCACTAACATGTAGACATCCACCCTGATCTAGACTTTTTTCTATGTTTGCTCTTCAAATAATGTGTATATAAAATAAGAAGCTCTAATTAAAATCTACAAATAATACTTACAATATTGAATGAATATATTAACGTAACTTAGGGCCTTCCACACACGCGAGCAGTTTTTTCTAAGTGAGTCACATCATACGCTAGGTTAAATTTAGCAGCAAGTAATGGTAGACCAATCCTAACTACACGTCTCATCCACACACCAACCCACCAAACCCTTCACGAGCATGGCGATTTACCACTTCCTCAAAAACATAATACACCGAGATATATGATGCGAGTCGAGAAGCTTTGCGTCATAAGACCCCCTATTATACAGAGTCGAGGTTTATGGGGGAGAAATAGCTTTAGTTTGTTTATTAAACTCTTGTACCTAAATAAAATTCACATTATGGGTGTGTAAATAAACAAAAAATAGTATTATGTAGACACCTAATTGCAACATATATTTTACATTTGTCAAATGTTCATTCATCTTAGCTTAACAGTAGTAAAAAAAATTGACTTATGCAAACCTATTCCTTTTTTGTGGGACACAAAAGCATGGTAGACTACGCTTTTGTGTGCATCATAAAAAGCTGTATGGAGCCAAAAAGTCTGATTGAAACAGAGTCAAATCAAAGCACTCTTTTGACATAAATGTGTAATTTATTCTAGGAGTAACGGGTCAACACTATAGTGTGTTGGATATCCTTTCTTAATAAACCAAATGTATAAACCAAATGCTGTGTAAACAACCTGTAATTGGCAAATCTTAGTTAATTCCCCAAAGAAGAGTCCATACTGAGCCCTCGGCCTATCATGTACCATTGAAAATACTAGTATCTGCTGATGTGTCAGAGAGGTGTACAATGGTCCTTGAGTGCGCAACTGGCTATAACCATTTGCACGGCCCTTTATATGATACGCTATTTTCCATCCCAAAGCTATTCTAAATATACTCGCGAAAGTATCTAAGTGTATATTTCCATTTACTTGCGTGGATTGTGTATTTTTGCCTCCCATAGTGATCACTCAACCTCATAGTACAGTATATAATACAGTATTGTCCTTCCATAACAGAAATATAAATACACCAGCTGTATTCCGAATTTCTGTGGACAGTATTTATTGCGAGGTAGAAGAGCTGCTGCACGTCCTTTGACAACGCGCCACAGACAACCGAGAAACCATGGACACAGACAAGATGCCAAAGTCATTTCATCGGACGTTTGCCGTTGATTATACTCTATCATATCTATCTACCCTCAAGGTCAACTAATTCACTTGCATTTGAGTCCCGGCTAACTAAGGTAAGCGCAATGATAAAGTATTGTAGCTAACCACTAGAGTATATCAGCTCAACATATGTTACCCAATAAATCTCCACTTTCATGACAATATCCTACTGCATGCGCTGAACACTGGCTTTTCTAACATAGGTGGTCAAAAATAATATTTAAGGTGTATCAATTCATGGAACAAAGTAGTTGTAGTTCACTTGTTTTTGTCAGTACAAAGGAGGATAAAAAGATAACGTTCTGTTTACATTCAACACTGTTTTGTGAATACATCCTGGCTTAAAGAGAACCTGTCACATAGTTTATGCCCCCCTTGCTGAGGCAGCACAAGCTAGTGTCCAGACGTTCTGGTCTCTTCCCAGCCATTGTGCCCCTATATTCTTTAAGATGCTGTATTTTTTAGAGCATCTAATGCGCAAATCTTCTGCAGTTTTTTCAGCCAGAAAAGTCATACAAAGGAGTCCATTTATATTTTCAAAACGTCCGACCGCCCACCTGAGCTAAAGCCCCCCACGCTCCTCACTTGATACAAACCCTCTTATTACTTCTGAGAATAGGTAGAACATGTGTAATAACAGTGGGAGGGGCTTGCCCTTTGGTGGGCGCCGTGGCTAACACCTTGCTCATTGAATAGATTTGAGGGCTAAAAGACTCTGAACTGCGGCATCTTACAGAATAAAGTGACCAGCACTGAAACAGCAGCCATCCTGACACTAAGCTTGTGCAGTTCCTCTCAGAAAGGGTGGCCATAATCTACTGTAACAGGAGTCCCTTTCAATAATAAAAGCATTCATAAGGCCTTATGCACCCGATTGAAACTAAAAAAATTGTTGTGTTGGCCTCCCTTTTCTATGCTCAGGTATCTTTAAAAAAAAAAAAAAAAAGTATAATGCCTAACATTAATTTGTGGTAGCCAAACTTGAGAGCTATTCCACAGGCAATACTCTCTATGTAAAATTTATAGCCTGTGTGGAAAAAGAGTTACAATAAGAATGCTTAGGGCGCGTCCCCACAGCACAGGACAAATACCGGTCAGTTTATCCGACCGGTATTTGTCCGGTTTGTGTGCTGTGCACATGGCCGCAGGGGGATGGAAGAATGAACATGTACAATGTTTTTTGGGCCACCGGCAGTTTGAAAAGCTGCCGGGCGGAAAACCCGTAGTTGGGACTGCTGCACGGGTTTTCAATAGCGGCCCATGTAAAAGTTGGCGGGCGGTTTTTCAGAAACGGTTGCGCAAAATCCCTACCGTCTGAAACCATCCACACACACCTGCGCCGTGAGACATGGGACCTTATAGAACAGAATGTTAAAGTACAGGTTGTCCATTTTTCATTACAAATAAGCATCAAAATCCAGAGTGAATAAACAACATACAGCCAATGTCAATTAGCGCCATCTTCATCCCAAAGAAGAAAAAGGAGTCCTATTGCCCTAACAAAGCCCTGATCTCAAAATTATCTAACCTGTCTGGGATTGCAGGCAGAGATAGGAGGATCTAAGCAAGCCGTCATCCACAGAATATATGTGGTTACTTCTCAAAGATGTTTGGAACAATCTCCCTGCTGAAATCCTTCAAGAACTGTATACAAGTGTATCCTTGAAGACCAATGCAGTTTTTGAACGCTAATCTATGGTCAACCAAATTTGCAATTTTTACCTATCAATTTTTTAATTTTGTTGTTTGATAAAAATAGACTAACACATTTATTTTTTTAAAGCATTCTTATTCTGCAGCATTTTTTTTTCATAGTGCCTAAAACTTTTGTACAGTTCTTTTTACGTTTGACAAAAGGCTGTAGCATCATATGAACAGAGCCTTTTTCATGCAATAAACTCTAGTAGTAAGAATATGAAACGGCTCTGGTATTATATAAAAGGCCATTTTGAACTCCTTGTAATTTAGTTTGCAATCTGCATGACAGTCCATCAACACATTTACTAAATTTGTAGCCAAACAGGGATTCAAAATGTCCACAGAAAAGGTCCTATATTATGCATCTGTCGGGGTCAGTCTGCTATGACCTCCTCTGGTTTTTGAAAATGAAGTACCCTATTTCATTGTAATAAAAACTGCTGTGAGGGAAAGGAGAAAAGAGAAGTGTGGGGAGTAATACATGTGGGACAGTCTTTAAAGGGATTGTCTTCGAACAGACATTGGTGTATGGCTTGTACTCCTTGGCTGACCATGTGACCTCTAGAGGATAAAGTGGCATTGATGCCACTTCATGCTAGCAACCTTCTGAGGGACTTTGATATTCTAGTGATGTGCTATTAATATCTTGACCTAAGACACCCCTTTAGTTTGCCTTTTTTTTTTATTTTAGTAATAACTAGAACTGTCCCATTTACACTGACTAGAGTAGACATGGACCCCCAGGGCAGACTAGATCCTTCTGTGTTCATTAGAAATTCCTATGTTATGATCCATATGTGAAACAGCATGACATAACAAGTACCCATGTAATGCTAAGTAGATAACTTCAACAGATTGTCAGTGGTTATGCTAACAGTGTCTATTATAACCAAAGGCCAGTTTCACATACACCTAAAATGGGCACATTTTGTGCACTCTTATTATGCCTACTAGCCATACAATGGTATAGGCAAGGTAGCTTACCACCTTAGGGCCCACTCCTCATACCCATGGCACAAAAAGGGGGGACACAAGCGGAGGTCTGGAGTGTGGCTAAATTACGCACCTGGAGGGGCAACCTATATGCTTATTTGTCCCATCGGGTCAACCACACAAATCATGTCCCATCCTCTAGCGCTATAGCACTGGAGCCGTAAGCCAGATTAATGATCCTGAACTAACTGCTACAAAGATCCCCCTTTTATAATGTGACAAGCAAGACAACCTGCTTCTCATCGCTTACAGATTGTTTAACATGAGCAGCTAGTTAACTGTTTTTAAGTGTACCTTTGTTTTTTGCTCTGTTTAATGTAAATGGGTTAAAATCCGGTGTTAATTAACAGTAGATTGGCTTGCAGAAGTATTCATACCCCTTGTACTGTTCCTCATTTCTAAATGTTATAGCCACAAACTGAAATTTATTTTATACGATAGAGCAACACAAAGTAGCACGTCTACGGTCATTTGTTGAGAGAGTGATACAATATTTCTTTTCACAATTAAAAACTGAAGTGTGGCGTGCATATGTTTTCAGCCTCCTAAATTCTGATACCCCTATTTTAAAATCCAGTGTACAATGCCTTCAGAAGTTAGCTAATTAGTAAATGGTCTGTCTACTGTCATCTTTATTCTCAGTACTAACCTACAACTTGTTTTTCTTGTGTAAGACCTAAGAGGTTTGTTAAGAACATTATGAACAAACGACATCTTGAAGACCAAGGAACAAACCAGGACCACTCAGTATAAAGTTGTGGCAAACTGTTGTAGTCCCAATATCTCAGAACAATCTCATGGGATAACACAGTTTCATCTATCATCTGTAAATGTAAGTAGTATGGCACACACTTCTTAACCTACCAAACATGGCTGTCCACATAAATCTTGACATTGCCAACATAGAAATACAGAGAGACCAGCCAAGATCGATCCCACAGGGACAACGCTGGATAAGCCTGCAGAGATTCACAGCCCGGGTGGGCTAATTGTCCATCAGAGAACACTGGTAGGTGACAACAGGTAAGATTGGACAGCCTAGCGGCGGCAATACAAAAGGGGCCGCAGGGCGGCTTATGCAATGTCTGAATTTTCCATTTTGGCTAATGTTAAATACTCTATGTTGAAGAAAGCCAACATAGCACATCACCGCTTAACACACCAATCCCCACCCATGCGACTAGGTCGGCAGCAGCATGCTGGTATGCCATGCAATTGGCTTTAGAAGGGACTAGAAAGCTGACCATAGTTGATGGGGGGGGAGGGGGGAGTGAATGGATGGCGCTTAATATAGGACAATCCTGGAGAAAAACTTTTTAGAGGCTACAAAAGATCTTTTAGTCCCGCGGCGTAAGGCCCTGACTTTCACAGCAGGCCAGACTAGATCCTAAACATAAGCCATCTAACTAAAATTGTAATGGCTTTAAAAATCAAAGCAGATTCATTGGCTAAAATGTGACCCAGAGGAGCCAACATCCAGAACTAAATTCCTTCTGATAATCTGTCCGCAGGACTGGAAAATTGCTTGTTCACAAACATTCACCAACCAATCTGACTGAGCTACAGCTATTTTGCAAAGAACTAGCAAAAATGCCACAGACTTCAAGATGTATCAAAACTGGTAGAAACATACCGCCAACATATTGCGCGCTTTCATTCAGCTAAAGGTAGTTCTCAAAAGTATTGACTCATTGGGGCTGAATACATGAGCAGGCCACACTTTTCAGTTCTCTAATTTGCAAAAACTTGAGAGCACATTTTCTTTACACTTAACAAATACTTGCTACGTTGTGTTGCTTCATCACGTAAAATATCAAAATACATTTAAGTTTTGTGGCTGTAATGTTTAAAATAAGGAACATATGAACACTCTCTTGCAATCTATTTCAGGGGTGAAACCTAACTTTTTGTGCAACTTTTAGTCTCCAGCTTCTTTCATACAACCACAGTTAGGGCTTGTCCTCACTGCATGGGTTTTCACCCGGTTTTACAGACTGTTTTAGGTTTTGAAAACAGTCTGTAAACCAGTTGCCAACTTTTAAAATGGACCGCTATGGAAAACCCCACTGCAATGGTTTTCCGCCGGACGGTTTTTCAGACCGCTGGTGGTCTGAAAAACATTGAGCATGTTCAGTCTTCCGCCCGGTTTTCGGGCAGAATAATGAACAACTTCAAAGCGAGGGGGTAGTCTTTTCGCCGCAGAACAGGCTGAGAAAACGCCCGCCCCCTGACGGTACCCACCCCAGCGGCTATGGTGCCTGGCCCAAAACAGTTGCAAATACTACGGGTCGGTCGGAATTTCCGACTGGTATTTAATGCAACTGCTGCCGTGGAGAACGCCCCTAACCATCGTATACTCCGAAGCATTAGTACAATGTGTCTTGCTGTGTATGATCCATCCATACAAGACTTCATGTTTACCTGTGGCAGCAGGTTAATGGGCCCAAATGTTTACTATCGTTACATTGGTAAATGGGCTAATTTTCCAGCACATTTTTATTAAAAAAAAAAGAAATGAATGCAGTGCCTGATGGCCACTTTCGCTAAATAGTCAGGAACTTAAAAAAAAAACTGAACGCTATCAGTGGGTCATTTAATGTAAAATTAGTTTTAGATTCTATGAATTTTAAATATATTTTACAGGAGATTTTACAATTTTCTTTTGGGGACTATTACACATATATTTTTATATTTAATTTTTTATAAATATATTTTTAAATTTTAAATCTAATTCAAATTGATATATCTTTGATAATTACTTAGAAATTATTAAAGCAACCTGGTGAGTCAGTTGAGAAATAAGGGACATTTTTGCCCTAACCGCAAATATCAACACTTTTTAATGCAACTAATATTTGGGGGCGTGTCGCACCACACTCGTACTATTGGACACATATGAATGTGGTTCAGCAAAATCTCTAAGTTTGCACATTAACTGCTCGAACGAGGCAAGCCTATGTCTATGTGGTCTGCCCTGAGGAGATCGAGGTAGGAGCTAAAGTTTGCTTTTAGTGCAAAAAAAGTGTCCCTTATTTCTCAAACTTTCAACCATGCAACTAAAAAAAAAAGTTCTAATTTCTGATAATTATTCAAACTATTAAATAAAATTATAATTAAAAATATCATATAAATTTAATATAAAAATGTAAAATATACCAAAATATATAAAATTATCTCCTATAAATGTATTTACAAAAATAAAAGAAACTAAAACTAATTTTACATTAAATAACACAATGATGTTCAGATTTATTTAAATTTTTACTACATTAAAGGGTGAGAGAAGCAAAAATAAATTTAAAATTTATTCTACATACAGCAAGAGCCAGCACAGGCACAGGTACTTCTAGCGAGACCTGTTGGACACCGAAGCCAGTATCAAGTACATAGTTTCTATTCATCCTGACATCCTATTCTAATGACTTTTTTTCATTTGAAGCCTAATCCATACGCCTTTATACATGTTTGGTTTGGCGCATTACAAATGCAGCAATGTTTCGTTATGAGCTCAACCTAACACACAAGTCCGAGGTGCAATGAAGTTTAGACTCCATTTATGAACGCACAAAAACCACTTTCATACATCAGGCACATTATACACTGAATATTAGATGCAATAATTCACTTCAAAGCAACTTCCTTCATACGTCTCTCAAAGTTCGGCGCATTACACTCTATGACCCATACAAGCTCAACAAAGTTTTGGCGTCATTACACATGGGTGCCCATAACAAATTCTTAATAACTGTCGTATTCTACGCCTATCTTGCACCTGAGGGCGAGGGAGAAAGTTTTTCGCTGTCCTGGACCGTGAGGGGAGAGGGAGATCGCTGTCTGGACCGAGGGGAAGGGAGATCGTGCTGTCCTGGACCGAGGGGAGAGGGAGACATCGCTTGCCGTCTGGACCCGAGGGGAGAGGGAGATCCGAGCTAGACTGGACACGAGGGGATAGGGGAAATCGCTAGTCTGGGACCGAAGTGGATGAGGAGAATCGCTGTCTCTGGGACCGATGGCAGCAGGGGGGGGGAAATAGCTTGCAGGACCGGATAGGGGAGAGGGTGAATAGCTTAGCAGGACCGTGGCGAACGAGGTGGCACAAGCTGTCAGACCGAGGTGGAAGCGGTAGATCGTCTTCAGACCTGCAGGGATAGGGAGAATCGCTGTCTGGTACCCGAGGGGAGAGGTGAATCGCTGTCGTGGAACCGATGGGAGAGAGGAGAGGGAGATCGCTGTCTGGACCGAGAGGAGAGGAGATCCGCTGTCCTGGCCCAGGGAAGGGAGATCGCGCTGTCTAGACCGAGGTGAGAGGTAGGAGATCGCTGTCTGGACCCGCGATGGGAAGGGAGACTCCCGCCTGTCCGTGGACCGAGGGGAGAGGAGATTCTGTCTGGGACTCTGAGGGGAGAGGAGATCGCTGTCAGGACACCCGCTGAGGGGATAGCGGAGATTCGCTGGTCAGGTTTGACCTACGAGGGGAGAGGGAGATCGCTGTCTGGACCGAGGGGAGAGGGAGATCGCTGTCTGGACCGAGGGGAGAGGGAGATCGCTGTCTGGACCGAGGGGAGAGGGAGATCGCTGTCTGGACCGAGGGGAGAGGGAGATCGCTGTCTGGACCGAGGGGAGAGGGAATCGCGTGAGTCTGGACCGAGTGGAAGGGAGAATCGCTGTTCTGGACCGAGGGAGAGGGAATCGCTGTCTCTGGTACCGAGCGGGGAGAGGGAGATCGCAGCGTCTGCGACCGAGAGGGAGAGGGAGATCGCTGTCCTGTGACCCTGAGGGGATAGAGGGAGATCGCTGGCATGGGAGAGAGCTGGGGGGATCAGCTGCTCAGGACGAGGGGAGAGGGGGGGATAGCTGGCAGGACCGAGGGGAGAGGGGGGATAACTGGCAGGACCGAAGGGAGAGACCACAATGCAGGGGCCATGAGAACATAGGGGAGAGATAAGGGCATCGGGAGCAACATTATGGAAGTATGGGAAGGATTACGCATGTGCGGCGATACATGTTCCGAAGGCCCGGCCATCACAGAGAGAAGATTCAATTGAGGGAGCGCTTCCAGGGGTAGAAGAAGTGAAGGTGCGGGTCGAGCAGTACACAACTGAAACTTGCTTAAATTTGCATTTCGGATCTTCCCACGTCAATTTAATATTGTAGCAAAACTCTTTTTTTAAGTCATTCAAACCCTAGACCAGTTCTCTACATTCATTCCGACAAACTAGACCTGTAAAACTTATTAAAACCCCAAACCAGGACCCTTAAATTCATTCAAGTCCCCGAACAGAACCCCAAGATTCCTCAAACCACAGACCCATAGAATTAGACCCCAGATCCTCAAACTAGCTCAGACCCCAGACAAACAAAAAGAAAAGTGTATATAGATATCATTCCTGGGTTCTCTTCACTTCTAAATGCTGCCACTTTGAACACTGTAAGGGTATGTTCACACGGCGTGTTGGGTCCATGTTAACATACGTTCTTAGATACTTGTTTGGATCCGTCTAGACGGGCCCAAACACGCATCTAGCAATGTGCATTGTGATTTTACATTGCTTTTAATGCAAAACACATGTTGGTGTTCAGACGAGTGATTGCCGATGCGTGTTTACTTGCATCTTTCAGATCTGTTCTAAGAATTTATATGTCAATTCTTGATCTGAAAGATGCAGCCCTATTTTAAACAATAGGGTGCGATCCTGCTGCATCCAAACACACAGCTGCATGTTGGATACGTGTCGGATTCAATCAACAATGTGTTTTTGGATGCCTTTTTTTTTTATTGGATCCAAAACGCCATGTGAACAAGCCCTAACACTGAATGCCAGATCCTTGAATGTACTTGAGTTCAGGATCTTGTGTACTAGACCCTTGTTTGCTTCTAACTAGAAATTGTCACGGATGCATTGGCTGAGACACTAACATCACGTATGGGTTTATCTTCTCCATTTTGCTTAGATTTCCGTTTTAATTAGTTACTACTTTTTTTTCAGAATCTATTTTCTCTGAAAGTGTATGATCGTGTATGTGTGTGGTGGTGGAGGTATTATTATTTATTTATTTTTTTTAAGGTAGTCATGCCCAAGGTTTCTGTCTAAAAAAAATATGATCACACAGGGAGTTTCCATTGGTCACAGAAAAGCAGAAAAGATTTTATTTAATATTTTACCAATATTTATTTAGCATGTTCTATGTCAGTTCATTTTTATCTGTTGCGTTTTGTGTTGTCCTCTACATAATAGGCCTCTGAGACCAGAATAAAGGGATTTGTCTCACCATTCTGTTTCACAGAGCCATAGACTCAAAATTCCTCGTCAGGCTGGGGTGGTTCTACAGCATTGTTTGGCATATCCGCTCTGCTATTCCTAGCTGAGCCTGTTAGAGGGACATTGGTAATGGAAGGGTTTACACAGCAGGGCAGAAGGCAACAGAGCTCTAAAGGGTTAAAGGGGTTGTCTCACTACATTGATTCATCTTACCTCAGTCGTGTTTTCTTGGTTTCATTTTGAATTCAGGGGCGTGTTTACTGGCTTCTACTAGGCAACCAGTTCTGGCAGCCTATCATGAGAGATTGAACATTTCTGTAGCTATAGCGACCTGAGGAGCTGATACAGCCCATACAAGAGGAGATATCTAGGAATAGGTAGGACACTTTTAATGGACATATATTGCAAAGTGACTTGTTTTTGCAAGACCTTTAACATAAAAAGCAATCCTTGTAGTGAGACAACCCCTTTAAAGTTTGTCAGTAAGTAATGTAAACAAGCTCTGCCTGGCTGTTAAACAGCAGGATATGATTTCCCCATTCTGGCCATTGCTGGTGGAGCAGAGAGGTGGTCGGTAACCTAGGGAAGTTTGTGTAAACAAGCAGAAGATCAGAACAAGTTACTAACCATGACCTACAGGGCTAACCATAACCTCTCTCCTCCATACATCTCTGCTTTAATCTCTAGATACTTTTCCTCACACAATCTCTGCTCCTCACAGGTTCTTCTTCTTCGCTTTCTTCTTGTCAGCTCCTCACACAACAGTCTCCAAGGCTTCTCCTGTGCATCCTCCATATGTTGGAACTCACTGCCCCAACACATCAGATCACATCAGACTCTCTCCCACTTTCACTAGCCTCAAAAGCAACCTGAAAACCCATCTCTTCAGGATAGCCTATAACCAACAATAACCCCGCTGCACCTTCACCACCCCACACACATGTCTGCCCCTCACCTTCTGACTCTTTCCCCCTTCCTTGTAAATTGTAAAGCTTCGTTGGCATGATCCTCTCTCCCTCTGTACCAATTGTTAGTCATTTAGGGTCAGTCCACACGGCAAGGTTTTTGGTCAGACTTTCAGACCGTTTTTGGATTTGAAAACAGTCTGAAAACCGAACAGCAACCTTCTACATAGACTTTAATACAAAATCCGTTGAGTAGTCCACATAATGGATTTTTGAGCCGGACTTTTTTTTACACCACTGGCGTTCTGAAAAACTGTTTCCAGGCAGAAGATGTGCATTTTAATGGTTAAGGAGGATAGAGAATCCACAAACCAAAGACAGAACCGTCCCCCGGAGCCATCCAAAAGATGACAAAATACCGACTGGATTCTTAACCCCTTCCCAACATAGGATGTACCGGTATGTCCTGTAGATTGTGCGGGCTCACAACTGCGCCCCACACAATCGCTGAAGTGAGCTCCAGCTGTAGGTGATTAACCCTTAGCTGTCACGATCTATTACGATCGCCACAGCTAAGGCGCAGACAAGGAGGGAGCGCCGCTGCTGTGTCCATTCCTGACGGCCCCCTGACAACCCGGATGTAAGACACAAACATAAAATAAAAACAAGTACGCCACACTTTTCCCCTTTAAAAGCCCCAATCATCCTAAAAAAGACAAAAAATAAAGTACATATTTGGTATCACCACTGCAAAACAACCTGCCCTATATGAACACTGTTTTGGTTTTCTTTTTTTCAATCACAGAATTGCGATTTTTGTTCATCCTGCAGCACATAAAATGGTATAAAAAGTGATCAAAAACTCATATAAACGCCAAAGTGGTACCAATTTGAAAAGTCATCAGTTCATCCCACAAAAAAACAAAACAAACCTTATATAGTTCTGTATACAGAAAAATAAAAAAAAGTTCTGGCTATCAGAAGATAAATGGTGCATAAATATTGTTTTACAAAATAAAAACACTTTTTTTTAAAGTGCTTAAAGGGGTTGTCTCACTACAAGGATTGCCTTTTAGGTTAAAGATCTTGCAAAAACAAGTCACTTTGCAATATGTGTCCATTAACAGTGCCCTACCTATTCCTAGATATCCCCTCTTGTATGGGCTGCATCAGCTCCTCAGGTCGCTATAGCTACAGACCTGTTTGATCTCTCATGATAGGCCGCCAGCACTGGTTGCTATAGCTACAGACCTGGCTTTTACTGCAGCCTTGTAGAAGCCAGTAAACACGCCCCCGAATTCAAAATGAAACCAAGCAAACAGGACTGAGGTAAGACGAATCAATGTAGTGAGACAACCCCTTTAAGCCTAAAAAAAACAAAAAAAAAACTATATAACTTGGATAGTGCCGTCATCATCTCAACCAAGGGAATAAAACTAACTTGTCACATATACTGCATGGTGATCTAAATAAAATTAAAAAACTCTACTGGGATTGCAGTATTTTTTTCACCCTGCCTGCCCAAAAAATTATTTAAAAACGATCAAAAAGCCTTGTCCCCTTCCAAAAATATTATAGCAATAAAAAGTCAACTCATCCCGCAAAAAAACAAGCCTCTACACCGCTCCATACACAGAAAAGTAAAAAAGTTATGGTTCTCAGACTGGTGATGCAAGAAAGTGTTTTCCTGTGTTCAAAAGTGTTTTTATTGTGTAAAAGCAATAAACCTTAAAAAAAATTAAGAAATTGGGTATTGCTGTAATCGTATCGACCTGCCGAGTAAATCTAGCATGTCATTTATACCACATGGTGACTGCTGATAAAAATAAAAAAACACTACCAGGATTGCTCAAAACACCTCACAAAAACATTAATAAAAAGTGATCAAAGCTTTGTCATCGCTCAATAATGATACCAATAAAAACGTCACCTTATCCCGCAAAAAACAAGCCCATAATCGGCTCCTTTTACAGAAAAATAAAAAAGTTATTGTATCAGACTATGACGATATAAAAAGTGCAATTTTTTATAAACGCCTTTCTATTGTGTAAAAGTAATAAAACATAAAAAAATATAAAATTTATATCCTTGTAACTACACTGGCCTGCATGGCGAAAAGTTATGTCATTTATACCGCATGGCGAAAAGCCCAAAAAACAAACCATGGCGGATCTGCGGCCCCCCCACCCTCCATTTTCAGGGCCTAATGCTAAAAAAACAAAAAAATATGGAACACCTGTGTGCCCAATATGAACAATAAACCCATAGATGAGACCCATAAGGGGTGTTGAATCCAAAATGTGGCGACTTCTGCTAGGTTTTACTTTGCGTTCCAAAAGCTAAATAGCGCTTCCTCCCTTGTACGCCCTGCCATGCATCCAAACAGCAGTTTACACCCATATACAGGGTACTACGGAACTTTGAAAAAATTGTGTAACAAAATTTGGGGTGCTTTTTTTTCCCCCAGAATTCCTTGTAAAAAATGAAACCTTTTCAGCTAAAATTGCAGATTGTTGTAAAAATTTTTTTTTTTCCTTTTCACAGCTTAACGCTAACAAAAATGTGAAACACCTGTGGGGTCGATATACTCACGACATCCCTGGATATATTCCTTAAGGGGTGTAGTTTCCAATATGGTGTCTTTTTATGGGTGTTTATTAAGTTTTAGCACCTTAGGGTGTCCACAAACCTGTAATGGCACCTAAATAAAATGTTGTTGAAAATGAGACCTTCAAAGTGTGGTAGGTGCTCCTCCTACTCTAAGACTTGTGGTTGAGCCAAATAGCGCACTAGGGTCACATATGGGAGATCTATAAAAATGGCAGAATCTGGGGAATCAATATAAAGTTGCATTTCCTTTGTCACATCTACCAGGTTCCTGTGAATAACGGATACAAATTTAAAATCTGCAAAAAAAAGTGAAATTTTACCTCCACTTTGCTTTAACTTCTGTGAAATACCTAAAGGGTTGACATACGTCCTAAACACTGTTGTAAATACTTTAAAGGGTGTAGATTCTTTGAAGTCCTTTTTGGGGGTATCTAACATACAGGCCCATCAAAGCCACGTCAGAACTGGACTGGTCCCTAAAGAAATGAATATTGCACATTTTCTAGAACATGTGAAAAATGATGACTACTAAGTTTCTAAGCCCCCTAATATTGTTAAAAAAAAAAACAAAAAAAAAATAATTTTTTAAAAATGATGCCAACCTACAGTAGACATATGGTAGATGCTAGTTATAAACAATTTTGAGTGGAATAACTATCTACCTTACACGCAGAATTTATTGAAGTTTGAACATAGCAAATTTTTCTCAAAATTTTTGGGGATTGTTTGGACCAAAATTTCTTACTAACTTAAAGCACAAAGGGGCACATGTATGAACCTGTTTAGGTCTAAAGCTCACTTTTTTGCCCATATTAACCGATGGGCAAAAAAGTGAGCTTTAGACCTAAACAGGTTCATACATGTGCCCCAATGTGTCACGAGAAAACAATCTCTGAATCACATGGATAGGTAAGTGTCAAAAAGTTATTCTCACATAAAGTGACACGTCAGATTTAAAAATGGGGCTCTGTCAGGAAGGCAAAGACTGGCTGCGTCAGAAACACTCCGACCAGTATTTTGTCACTGCCATGTGGACAGATCCTTATCACCACCATTGTACTTATTTGACATATGTTAGGTATGTAACCCCCCTCGAATCTAAGGTGCCCTGGAACTAATGATGCTTTAAAATAACTGCTCTAGCTCTGGAAGGAAGCAAAATCACAACAGCAATATAGTTGGAAATCTTTTATTTACATTTACCTACATGTTTAAAGCTAATCAGTGAAATGGGAAGATCCCTTTTAATTGGCCTTGTTTATTAAAACTGTTTAGCAGAAAAGCTACCTTATTGCCCATAGCAACCAATCAAAGCTTAGCTTCATTTTCTTACATTATTCTAGGACAATTAAAGTTGAAGTGTGAGAGGTTGCTGTATATATTTTATGCAGTATCTTGGCATCTCATCTGTTTGCATAACAGTGTTTTCCTTGTGTTTTTTTTTTATTATAACTTTGTTGGATTACATACTATTTATTTGTTTACTACCACTGACTATGTTTTTAAGCCTTTGACAATGTTTGTTTTTATACCATGAGTAGCCGAATGCATTTATTGGTTAATAAACAAGGCACGGGCATGCATTCCCTTTAAAATGATAAAGATCTTTTACTTTCAATAAACAATTAAATTGATAATTTTGTATAGGATTGAGCAGCAAGACCTATTTTTGTCAATTCCAGTTAAAAAGAGCGAGCAGTGATGACATGCTTACAAAGCCAGGGGGCAGCACAGCCATCACCGCATCCAGGCTGAAGAAGACTATTACAACAGGAGGCATTTCCGAGCTGTCGGAGAGCAGATTCAGGACCAGTACAGGTACATCTCAATTGTTTACGATGTTAATGGGGGTTTACATGTATACAGCTCTATAAGAAGGGTACAACAGGCTTTATAGTGTGTGGTTTTGTTTTTTTCCCCACTATATTTACTTATAGTGTGGAGAAGTCGTAAAACATAAAAACTATACATATATGTATCACCATAAATGTAACAACATGTAGAATAAAGCTATTATATCACCTAGTGAATGATATTAAAATAAAGTGGAACTGCAACTTTACCACTCTGGGGGAAAAAAAAAACTAAAATGAAACTTTATATATGTGTAGAGAAAAAGGTGCCATTAAGAAGTATAACGCATCACCCAAACATAAGCCCTTATACACTTAGAAATAAAAGGTTCTGGCTCTCAAAATGTGGTGGAAAATGAAAAAAAAATCATCATATTAAAGGAATGTTCTTATCAGACTTTGATGGCATATCACTAGGATATGCCATCAAAGTCTTATAGGTGCGGGTCCCACCCCTGGAACCCACACCTTTTGGGGGGATGGGCCCCCTAAAATTCTGGACAGAAGGAAGCTGGCTAAAAACCCCCTGGGAAAAGGGAGAATGGAGCAGATAAAATTGCTGAACCATGGGGGTACTCCGTTGGTGGAAAGGGAGGAAACACCCTACCCCAGTGCCCTGAAAGATCCTTTGTAACCGGGAGTAGTTAGATATTAGAAAATTAGCCCCATTTTTTAACCTTTAAAAAAGAGGGAAATTCCCTTATTCTCTAAGGGGGGAGAAGCGAAACGATTGTAACAAAATAACAAATTACAATCTTCAGGCACCAAAATTAATGGGAAAAAAACCTTTACTCTACCAGTCTTTTTTTTTTCTTGCTATTTCTGGGATATACAACATTTGTAAAATTTCCCCACGCTTTTCGGGAAGAGACGAAAAACTCAATCAATTGTAGGGGCCCAAGGCAAAAAAAAATGAAAACGCCAGGTTTTTGCTTAACACTGAAAAAAACCCAGTCCGCACGGAAAAAAAGATAGAATTTTTTGGGCTTTTTTTTTTTCCGATGCAGGTAGACTAGCCCCAAGGAGATTGCACAATGGCGTTGATATACCTCTCTGTATCCTACCAAAGGTTTCCCGGGGATTGTACAAATCGTCTTCGGGTGAGTGGAATCACCTCTTCGGTACAATGACCCTTTTTGGGAGTTTCCGGGAATCAAAAAGAAAGCTGCAGGGGGGTTAGGGGGGAGGGGTGCCCGGGCAAAAGGAAAGGGCGACATCAAAAGAACTGATTGTTTCACTGGTGCCTCTTCCCCGGGCCCGGTGGACACCCCAATTAATACCCCCGGGACAATGAAAACACAGGCCCTGGGGCCCAAATTTATTTTCAGTCTTTTCAAAAGGTACAGTCCCCTTTCCTTTTCTGCCCGGGCCCAAACCCATTATTTTAAAAATTTTTTTGGGTTTGAACAAAAAATTTCCAGTCTTTATTATTTTTAAACATTTTAAAAGTGTTTTCCCGTGGCCCTTGTGGGTTTTTCTTTTTTTAAAACAAAAGGGGAAACCAACAATATTGTCCATGGGGTTTTTTGGTTTTTTGTGAAAAATCTCATCGGAGCTGTGAATCTAATCTAATGCAGATGTGAAACTTTTAGTATACATTAGGCTTGTTATGGGCTATAGAAAACATTCACTGTTCTATTTAGTGACCAAATCTTCACTGCAACCTGTGATTTGTGACGTTGCCAGAGTAGCAGGAAATTTGTGAAGCTATTTGTAAAGTAATAAAGTAGCTCCAAATCATGTTATTTCTGAATATTTTGTTAAAATAAGAAATTTAGTCATCCTCTGTCTTCAACCCTGAAGTAACATCTCTCAGTATACAAATATACATGAGGTAGATCCATGAAACTCCAGAATTCTACCTCTGGTCTCCTCTATTTTTCAGGGACTTTTAAAGGGGGAAAGGGTTAAGGGGGTTTTTGTCATAAAAAAAAATGAGTAAATTGTTTAAGTCCCATTTTTTGTTACTTTGAAACCCAAAGAGTTTTTTATCTATCTATCATCCATAAAAAAAACTTTGGCTCTCGGTTCCATATTTTGTTTAAAAAGATGTTTAAGCCCCCCTGCCCACGATTTTTCAACGTGATTCAGTTTGGGCAGCCCCTATCCAAATCTTTACCTCTCAACGAGCCAATAGGCCTCTCCCTGGGCCCAGGAACCCCAAATTTTCCCCCCCGGAGAAAAAATAAAAAAACCCCCCAACCTGGCAAGCGGGCCCTTTTTTATGACACCCGTGGAAATGGGGGGGGGGGGGAAAAAAAAACCCCCAAAAATGGGGGGGCACCCCTTCCTTCCCTTTGGGGGTTTAAAAAATAAATGTACACCAAAGGTATAAGAAATTTTTTCGCACAAAAAAAATTTTCGAAAAAAACGTATGAAAACCTGGGGCCATGGCAGGGGGGGGCGGCAAAACTTTAAGGGGTTTTTACATGTAAAAACCCAGGGCCCCCGCCGGGGCCCACACTACGCAAAAAGGGAAATTACATACTTTGGAAACCCCTAAAGAAGATTTATGCTATTTTTTCCTACATGAAAAAATTTTTGGATTCTCGGTTCAAATTTTTGTGTGCAAAACATACGTTAAAATTGGTGTACGTTTTTAAACCCTATATGGGAAGGAAGGGGTGCTTGCTTTTTTGGGTTTTCTGTCCCCCCCACTCTCACAGGTTTGCATAAGAAGGGCAGCTTGAAGGTTGGGTGGTTTTTTTTTTTTTTTCTCCCTGAATAAGGGGAGGTGGGGTGCCCCGTGAGAGGCCGATTGGCTCGTTTGGGAAAGGGAAAAGATGCATGGGACTCCCCGGGTTTTTTGGACCCCGGGTTAAAATTGGGGGGGCCGTTTTTAAAAATTTTTTTGGACCCAAAATATGTAAAACCGGGAAAAGGTCTCCAAGGGTTTTTTTTCATTTTTAGGGTTAAAAAACATTTTGTGGGAATTAAAGGTTTTTTTTTTTTTTCCCATATCATTTCAAATATTTTTTGAAATAATTCTTAGGGGGTTTCCTTCCCGTTTTCATTTTTGGGGCCAGGGGGGGGGCCTTGTTTGGGGGGCACGGGCTTTATCGGGCGGGTAGGGGAGATGCGTTAACAGTAGCTTCATGCACATAGGAACTAAAGGGGACCGACTCACCCCTTTTCATTCCCTGTAGGGGGTTTTTTCTAGTCATCCCCTTTTGGTGCCCGGGGAAAAATTCAGTTTTGGCAGGGGGGGTAAAAGGGGTGAATGAACTGTAAACTATCTCCTTTTTTTCTGGTGGATCTTGTGAAAATTCTATTCACACTGGGTCTCCCTTTCAGTTTGCCCTCTTTGTGCTTAAAATTTTAGCAGCAGTGAGAACTTTTCCACAGAACAGGAAGTGTCAGACAAATTTTTAGGTTAGTGGCCCAAAATGAAAACTGCAGGATTTAAGAATTATTAAAAAATATTGAAAGTCATATGGAAACTTAAAAAAACAACAAAAATTCTTAAAAAAATGTGTTGAACATAAAAATGTGAGTTAAACAATAAGTCCTTTTTGACACATTCCCTTTAACTATAAAGCACATAGTCTGTGTGAACTGCAGTAATCTAAAGAATTATCTTCCACCCCTGTCTCCCGATTAGCAGCTGTCATTGACCTCAGCTCGTTGGCCTTTGAACAGATATTGATGCTGGTGGCAGTGACGCCTTGCTAAGCAGTGAGTCAGTGTAAATGCTGCTTACATGTTGTACACGTAGGCTCTATTACCTGGGTGTACACGCCGGCACTAGTACCAGGGTGTAATATTTTCTGTATGATAAGCACATCAGAAATCATTCTTATTTCCTATAATGATAAGGTTTCTAAAATTGGAGTCCATGTTGGCTTGTTATACTGTAGCTTACTGCCTATTTTTTCTTCCTGACCAATTTTTCTGTGATCATCTCAAACTAGTAAGAAAATGCGGAAGGCCATGTGAAATCATGTATTGAAGTGCCTTGTAGGCTCAGCAGATGGCAGTAATGAACCAGTCATTTGGGCTTTTCAGAATACATGCAAAGTAACCACACCAAGACACCTGGCAATGAATGTGAATGCTATGACGTACTGCTAATATTAATATGTGTGCCTGACCAAGGTTATTTACTAAAGCTGATTTCACACAGTTTTGCAGCATTTTTTTTGGTGTTTTTTGCTGCACTTCTTTGAGGGCAGATGTTTAAGAGTGTGTAGTGAAACATAAAACTACATGAACAGCAGTTTAGGACTTATTACCACTCCAGTGTACAGGATCTTATTAGCTCTGCCAATGCGTATCACTGGTTTAAGTCCTATTTTGTTTTTAATTTGCAAGCTTTTATACACATGACGTTCTTTTCAATACACAGCATCTTGCAAAGTACCATTTGTAACCTATAGAAGTCAGTGGGATGAAGTTAAAAACGTATATTCTGTTTTTGTATAGTTCACATGTCCTGATCTGTTCAGTTTTTCTATATCCATATTTAAGAAATATTACTAAATCTGCAAGAAAATTAGTTAACAGAAGCAGAGTTAATGGCGTTACCACCATAGACGCTGATGGCCTATTGATCTATGCCATCAAAGGTTGATAGGTGGGACCGACACCTTTCTTGGCAAGTTGCCCCTGAAAGTGCGGCTCTGCAGGGAGTCGGGTGCACAACTCTCCAGTCTGTTCCTAGTACAGCCAAACAGAGCGCTCATCTGTACTCGGAACTTCCATACAATAGAATGGAGAGTCGTGTGCAAGTGTGAACGGCTTTCCATTCTGAACCGCAACTTTCAGGAGCACGTTCCTGAGATGTGTGGGTCCCTCCTCCAATACCTGCATTTTGATGGTATATCCTACCAAATGCCATCAAAGTCTGTTTAACAAAATTCGGTACAAAACTGAACAACTTGTAAAGAAAATGGCCTCACCAATTGACTGCAACTTCATGTGAATGATATAAGTGACAGTGGGGTACTGGCATGAAAAAAAAACACCTGTTACTAGTGGGGTACCACAGGGCTCAGTATGGGGCCCTATCCTCTATAACATTTTCATTAATGATCTTACACAGGGAATACACAGTAGAATATCGATCTTTGCAGATGATACTAAGCTCTGTAAAGTAGTCAATGCAATAGAGGATAATGTGTTATTACAATGGGATCTGAATAAGTTGGAGGCCTGGGCAGAGAAATGGCAGATGACATTTAACAGTTATGCACATGGGGAGGAAAAATCCATTACATGATTACATGTTAAATGGAAAAACGCTGGGTAAAAGTGACATGGAGAAGGACTTGGGAATCCTGGTGGACAGTAAACTTAACTGTAGCAGCCAGTGTCAGGCAGCAGCTGCCAAGGCAAATAGGATTATGGGGTGTATTAAAAGGGGCATAGATGCACATGATGAGAACATTATTCTCCCATTGTACAAGTCACTAGTTAGACCCCAAATGGAATATTGTGTACAGTTTTGAGCACCAGTTCACAGGAAAGACATTGTAGAGCTTGAATAGGTACAAAGGCGGGCGACAAAAATAATAAAAGGACTGGGTGGACTGCAATACCCAGAAAAATTAGCAAGATTAGGGTTATTTAGCTTAGAGAAAAGACTTCTGCGTGGGGTGGGGGGGGGGGGGACATAATAAATATGTTTAAATACATTAAAGAGAACCTGTCACATAGGTTATGCCCCCCTTGCTGAGGGAAGAACAAGCTAATGTCAGACCTGCTGTTTCCAGCGCTGTGTCCCTTATTCTGTAAGGTGCTGTAGTTTTCGTGTATTTAATGCTCAAATCTGCAGTTTTCAGCCAGAAGAGTCATTCGAAGAGTCCTTCAAAGAGTCAGTTATTTTCAAATCTGGCCAATGAATACTTATGAATAAGATTTGAGCATTAAATGCTCTAAAACTACAGCATCTTACAGAATAAGGGACACAGTGTTGGAAACAGCAGGTCTGGCACTAGCTGGTGCTGCACTCAGCAAGGGGGGCATCACCTATGTGACAGGTTCACTTTAAAGGTCAATATAGAGATCTCTCCCAAGATTTATTTATACCCAGGACTGTATCTAGAACAAGGAGGCATGCTCTACGTCTTGAGGAACGGAAGTTTCTAAATAAACATAGAAAGGGATTCTTTACTGTAAGAGCAGTGAGACTGTGGAACTCGCTGCCAGAGGAACTTGTCATGGTGAATTCAATAGCAGAGTTCAAAAAGGGTTTGGATGCATTTCTGAAGAGTAATAATATAACAAGTTATAATGACTAGGATTCTGGAGAAAGGCCATTGATCCAGGGATTTTTCCGATTGTCAAATTGGAGTCGGGAAGGAATTTTTTTCCCTCAAATGAAGACAATTGGCTTCTACCTTGTTGGGGTTTTTTGCCTTCCTCTGGATCAACACTTTAGCACAACAGGCTGAACTGGATGGACGTCTTGTCTTTTTTCAGCCTTACAAACTATGTAACTAGTCACCCTTGTATTTCCTAAGTCTTCTGCAGTAGGGTGTTTTTGGATTCAAAATTTGTATTAATTTTATAAAATATAACCGAAGATACAATCAAGGATCTTTTCATACAGTAAGTAATAAATGAAACAAATAGATGGGTATATGCTACCTGATTTATCCTTAAATAAACATTTATAAATGATATTAACATTGTTAAAGTGAAAGTTATGATATGCAAATTCCCGCATCATTCACTAATAGGTCATATGCATAGAAACATAGGGCAACATGTCCGAAAATTGATGTTGCCGTGGCAGTTTTTAAGTGAATTTAATCAGTGTAAAGTATGTCAAAGTACGATTCTTTCAAAAATCTGGTATACCTTACATAGTAAACTTAATGTGCCTAAAAAGGCGCACTGTGCCAAAAAAGGCACATGGCATATCATTGCTAGTGTATGCAATGCGCCTCGATAGGTGCATTGCGTTATGCAGATACACAGCGTATTATTGCTACTATATTTAATGCGCCTTTTTAGGCACATTACAATGTCATGCCCGGCATATAATGCGCCTAGGTTTGGTTTATTACAGTTCATTTATATCGAATTTGGCGTCAAGAGTATTTTTGGCGGAAAATACCAAAAAAAAAGGTGCTTGCGTATTGGGACATGTCACCCATAGTATTCTAAGATTAAATAAAACACCATGGTTATATTGAAACCACAGACCTCTTAGAAGATACAAAATTAGTGCACATTGCAAAATAAGGCACTCGGCGAATAAATAAATGAATGAGAAGAGAATAAACAGAAAAAAAAAATATCTGTACAATTTAAAACCAAAAATAGACCGCAGGAGGAAGGGGATTGGTCATGAGGTGAAGACTAAAGGCTAAAAATCCCCTACTAGTTCTGATACCCTGATCTCAAACATCATACATTTTCAAACAAATCTCTGATAGCCCCTGCTTTAACAATTAGTAGCACAACAAGCTGGGTTTAGGCTTACTATAAGCAACATAATGACTATCCCAGGCAAAAGGGATTTAAAAAAAAAATCCTGGACACCCCTTTAAAGGGGTTGTCTCACTACAAGGATTGCTTTTTATGTTAAAGATCTTGCAAAAACAAGTCGATTTGCAATATATGTCCATTAACTGTGTCCTACCTATTCCTAGATATCCCCTCTTGTATGGGCTGCATCAGCTCCTCAGGTCGCTATAGCTACAGACCTGTTTGATCTATCCTGATAGGCTGCCAGCACTGGTTGCTATAGCTACAGACCTGGCTTCTGCTGCAGCCTAGTGGAAGCCAGTACACAAGCCCCTGAATTCAAAGTGAAGCCAAGAAAACAAGACTGAGGTAATATAAATCACTATAGTGAGACAACCCCTTTAAGGGTATCAGTGCCTGGACACATGGACCGACGTGTCTGAAGTTCTTCAAAAGTTTTTGACTGTTTTGAGAAATCAAGTAAGTGTTCAAGGCTTCCCATCCTTCGGCTATACAATTTTAGGATGAAGCCTTTGTCCTTTTCCCATCATTATTCACTCATGAGATCTTCTTGTGTGCATGACTGTCAATTGTATGTCCTCTTCTCCAAACTGCTGATTTTGGTGGGACAATCCTGCAATCCAGTCCACAAAGGGGTGACATTTATGACGGTTATGATTTTTTTGGCCACTTCTGGCTGCTTCAGGGAGTTCTAAAGACAGGGCTTAAAAGTCATTCTTTTGCAGAAAGTTGCCAAGTATGCTCTGAATAACTGCTGCTGATCCTTTCATCTTGTTGCCAGTTGTACTCTATTTTTTTTATTTTGATATGTAATGAAGTTGTAAAAAAGGATTAATGTTGGTGAGTCTTGGGGCTCATGCATGCTGTAGAGCACTGTACTAGGAGACGGTAGGGTAAAGGCGGTATGTCTTAAAGGGGTTTTGCCACAATCTCATTTCATACCTCTTGCATCCAGCTCTTAAGCTCTGTGTGCTCAGAAGGAGGCGTGTGTGATTTGTTTGAAGTGCATATCATGTTACCCAACAGGATGACATCACCAGGCCTTTCCTCTCTCTAGTCAAAGAAAGGTCTGTTTATGTATAGAGCTGTGAGTAGCTACAATGAAGCTCAGAGGTGAAGTTTTTGCCTCCAGGCACAAGGGTCCTAGGTTCAAATTACTGCAGGAATCAAACTTATAGATTTTTTTCTCTTTATCAATGCACACACCTCACTGAGGTTTCTTTCTTTTATTTATTTACACTGTTTGACTAATTACTAAGGAGTAGAGAGGACAGGAGTACAATGACAGCACCTGGGGTTTGAACACTCAGTAGCTGCCTGAGAGGAGAGGTGATGTCTGGCCAGGACTGAAGAGCTCTCAACCTGGTCGCATCCCCTGGAGATGAGCTGTAAACAATAGATCACTAAAGGAGCAGCTAAAACAAAAACAGTAAAAAATTTTTTAATAATGATGAATGGTGAAAATGTTTATTATTTAATTTGCAAGATTCCCAGGTTAAATTTTAGTTTGTGGCAAAACCCCTTTAAGAAGCAGTATAGCTTCTGTGCACTGTCTGAGATTTAGACATAGTCTACCCTGGATTCATATTCACCTGATGTAGCATGCCATGATTTCTTTTTCTATCAGATTCCTCCCACCTTAATATACCATGAGAAATTGGCTGTGTTCTATAATCTCTAAATTGTACAGGTAAAAGGTTTTTTCCTTGAAAGAAAAAATAAACATTGTAATGAAGTTTTTGACAATCCGAGTATATGGGAATAAAATCGCCATACAATTAAGCTTAATATCAATAAAAAAGGATCTATGACAACATAAAGGCTACCATACAGGATAATAACAGTAACAATACATGAAGTGAAATATTAAATCTACATAAAGTGACCATAAGCATCAGAATTAAAGCCAAAATAGCATAATGCTAGGGAGATAGAAACCCCAGTAGCATGCCCAGTTTGTTACCTCTTATATAATGTGTATAAGCATTAAATACTGTTATGCAACCAAATTACTGTACATTTAATAGTAGCCCCCTGGTGTAACACCATTTTTTTACATATTTAAAGTATTTTTTAATTGATTCAATAAAGTTTTTGGGTATTATATTGAAATGAGTCTAATGTGGTTGTAAGAGTAAGGCCTAGTTCACATCTGTGTCGGAGGTTCTGTTTGGGACCTCTGTCGCAGAGGCAGCACCAGTCCGTTAAACACTGGCACCCGGAAAACCCCGTTGACTGCAAAGGGGTCTGTTGGGTTTCCGTTGTGGTCATTTTAATGATAAAAAATAGCACTGCATGCTGCTCTGGTTTTTTTGTTTTTCCATAATTTATGATGGAATCTGTGCTGGAGGCTGTAAATGGTTGCATCAAGAAAATCAGGACATACTTCTGCTAGATTTATTTATCACCTTGTTAGACTTACCTCAGATTATAATCAATCTCTTCTTTTTCTCTTGCAGTCTGCTGTGGTCTCAAGCTTTTGTTATTTCTAAGTTATATTTCCTCTGTGTAGATAGTTGTCTCTTCCTGTACATGATCAGACATTCACAATCTTTTTGGTGGTCCTTCTAATTCATATGGCTTGATTTCTATTTAAAGAACATAATATCTAATGTGGTCTATTTCAGGTTACTATATGTACCTGTTGAGAGTAGTCCATATATAACCCATACAGAAATCCCTTGGCTAACACCAGAGATTTCAAATCCCCTGTTTCAGAGGAAGTTGAGTGGAGTGGGGGTCACCCATGCGACCTGACACTTCATTTAAGGTCTGTAGCACTGACCGATTGCCCAGCAGTGTAGTGGTTACTGAGGGTCCTAATGACCCATCTGCCACATAACCCTATTATAAATTACACATAGCAGATGGAGTTCTAGAATACATAAAACACTGCTCCTGGGCCTTGCAAAATTTATATGAAGTCTATGCAGGTCTGAGATTAATCTGTCATCTTCTTTTTGCATCAATGACCCATTAGATCACGTGTTTTGGATTTCCCTTTACTTTGCCTTTGATAAATATAGCCCATATTGAATTGTCTAACCATATCTCTTTCTAACAATTATATGAACGTGAGATAAATAGGAACCTTTAGACGGACAAAGATTACTGCCATTTTAGGGTAAGTTTTCCCAATGGGTACATTAAAAATGTTTTTTTTTACAGTGCCACTAAAAAGGCCCCTTGCATTCAAACCGGTCATCATTGATGACTTTTTTACATTTTTTAAACAAGTGACTTTACCTACTGTAATTGCCTGCTTCTTTGGGATTTGGATTATGGCTTTGATCTGTTTCTCCGATAGATAAAACTCAAATGACTTAAGCTTTATATATATAAAAATTTAACACCACCACTTGTGACTAGCAGGTGTACGCAATTCGGCCCGGGCCCCCATGATGACTTCTTCTAGCCCCTGTTACTTCCCTACCTCCTGGGGTTGGGGGTGGCTATTATTCCCTTTCCTCCTAATGGGGCTTTATTAAAACGGTGATCCCCTATCCCCACAGAAACCTGCTTTCCTTTTATGGGAAAGCCGGGTGCCTGCTGGGGGGAGGGGGAGTCACCCATTGTTCTGTATAGGGGGCCCGTTAGATGGAGGGTATGACCCGCCATGGTAGGGTGGTTGTGCACTTTTAGGTAGGTAATAGAGTCCATTGTCAGTGCTAGGTTATGGGCCCCACCTCAGTAGGTAGAAAAATTTTTAATTGCCCCCTGCTGTATTTTATTATCCCCACTAGCAGGGAAGTATTATTTAGGAAGTAAAGCCCTACCTACTAAATAGGCAGGTAGGTAATGTCGCCATTAAGGGGTGTATATAGGTCCCCCGTAGGATGTGGGTTTTTTTATTATTATTTTTATTATTTTTAAAGTATTTTAGAGCGCCATTAAATCCAGGGCGTTGAAATTGGGGGGTAAACCATACATAATAAAACGATACAGTGTAAGGGTTAATGACAATTGGCACGACAGAGGGAGAGAGGCCCCCTCCCCGCGAGGGCATAAAATCTACAAGGGGGGGAAAGGAAGGAGGTGAGGGGCAGACATGTCGTGGGGGTAGTGACAAGTTTATGAGGGGTTTTGGCAAGCCTGAAGAAAAGGGGTTTTTTTGGTTGTTTTTTTAAGGTGGGAAAGTGGAGGGAGTCGATGTGTTGGGGGGAGTGAGTTCCAGAGTGTGGGGAAAGCACGGGAGAAGTCTTGGAGGGCGGTTTTGTGTGAGGAGTGATAAGGGGAGGCAGAGGGAAAGGGCCTGAGAGGGGCGGAGTTGGTGGGGGGATATTTGGGAAAATAGGGAGAGATGTATGGGGGGGGAGAGGTCGTGGAGGCCCTTGTAGGCATGGTTTTGTAGCTTGAAATTATTCGTTGGGCGATGGGCGCCATGAAGGGGTCGGCAGAGGGGGGGGCAGGAGGGGGTGCGAGGGGAAAAGTGGGTAAGACGGGCAGCAGAGTTGAAAGGATTGGGGGGGGAGCAGGGTGCTAGACGGGAGGCCCCAAAAGAAGGATGTTGCAGTAGTTAGGGGGAGAGACAAGGGCTGGACCAATTTTTGTTTGTGTCGAGTTTTAGGAAGAGCGGGCGAGAGATGTTTTTTTAGGTGGAGGGGGGGCAGGCCAGGTGGGGTTTGGATGTGTGGTTTTAAAGTTAAAAATATAGGCCCCCCGAAAGTAATAGGTAAATAGGGCCCCTAAGTGGTTTAAGGTTGTTAGATACTTTGGTCCTTGTATAGGTTTATGGGGCTATAGGTTCCCCAGTAGGTTGACATGTCTACTCGTAATAGGCAGGTCTATAGCCCCCCCCCCCCCGAAACAAATTTTGTTACTTACTGCCAAATTTTTAAAAACAAACTCATTTTTTATTAATTGGGGTAACTAAAGTAAATCCCGGGAGAGAATACTCCCAATTTTCCCTTAGGGTAAGGGGGACATTATGAAAAATGTGTGGGTTAGACTTTCTTTGACCATAGCAACCAATAAGGTCAGTTTTATTTTTCAGAGCACTATATGAAAAAATTTTTGGGTTTGTTATGGGCCTTTTGGGGTTACTGTGAGTTTGCTTAGTGGCTAGGGGCCCTTGGTTAGTTGCCATGAGCCTCTGACTGGTTGTATGGGCTCTTTTTGGGTCCTAGGGGTTGGGGCGCTAGGGCTCGGTTGGTCGCTATGGGCTTGGTTGGTTGCTATGAGCAACCAATTTTTTGCGTTTTCATAGATAAGCCCAAAAATTCCCAAAAGCCAAAAATTTTTGGGTTTGGATTTTTTTTTTCCGTAAGGTGTTTTACCAAGGAGTTTAAAATATAATTTTATCAGACGGGTTTTAAAAAAGCAGGATCCCAATTTGTGTACCTTTTTTTTTTTTTTTTTTTTTTGTAAAACAAAAGGGCGGGATTGAGACTTTAATCTTTTTATTATTTTTTTAGTTTTTAAACCCTTTTCTTTTAATTACAAAATTTACTCCATGGGGTTCGGGAGCAAAAGGGGGGCACAATTTGCAATACATGTTTGTATTACACACAGGTGACAGTTCGTATGATCAGCCCTGGGGTCAGCGACATATGTTATTATCTTTGTTTTAAACTTTTATTTTTTTAAAAAATTTATATATATATATATAATTTATAAAAAAAAATTTTTATGAAAAAAAAAGGAAAAGGGGTACAAAGATAATTACAATTTACGCAAATCACAGAGCTGATCTTTTTCTGCAGACTGCGTTGGGGGGTCACACTGACTCACACTGCTGAAAATCTAAGTTATACTATAGCCCGTGGGTCAGAATATAATACTGACCCCAGATCTGATCAATTTATCTGTAAACCCCGAATGTAGTCTGTGGGTCAGAGCACGAGTGACAAAACAATGCAGTTGTTTTTTATTGGCCCCCAGACATGTACATAAAGTTAAAATGAAATTTCCCCCAACAGCCCCCCTGTAAAAACCTAATCTGCCCCCCCCGGCAGTCTGCAGGGTTATCCACACTGCCATGGGAAGTGGAGAAGGAGGGGGGATAGGGGGGGGGAGTTCAGGGGGGGGGCCCCCGGGAAACCTTTTTCCCCTTCCCGCCTAAAGGCAACGTTTCAGCCCAAAAGTGACTGCTCTCTTTCCCCCCCTCCCCCATGCTGCGCAGAGGCAGCACCACGGGAACGCGGGGCCCCTGAGAACAGTAAAGGGCGCCGCATTGTTGGTAAAAAGTCAACCGGGGCGTAGGGGGGGTTGGGGGTTTGGAACTTCGGGGGGGGGAGATTAATTTTGGGGACGAGCCCCGAATAAAACCCGCCTAGCCGCCCCGTCCCCAGCATTGGGCGAAACAAAAAAAGACTATGCCAAGAGCAAAGGCCCCATAGAGTCTGTAAGCCCTTAAAGAGACCCAAGGTAACGACTAAGCAACTGCAGACATTTCTCATATTGGCAAATGTCAATATTTAGGAGCCCACCATTCGGAGGATACTGAACAACAACGGTATGCATGGCAGGATTACAAGGAAAACACTGCTCTAAAAAAGAACACTGATGTCCATCTAAAGTTCGCTATAAGTTACCTGGACAGGCAAGAAGGTTGATAGAACAATTTTTTTGTATATGGAGGAGACAAATAGTACAGAGTTTTCATGATTTTCAAGTAGCTCTATCTGTGAAACATGGTGGTGGTTTGGTTTTTGCCTGTTTTGCTGCATCTGGGGCAGGATGGCTTACCATCATTAACCTCTTCCCGACATAGGACGTACCGGTATGTCCTGCACATCGTATGGGCTCACAAGCGAGCTTTTTACGATCGTGACATGGGACAAGCAGTATGTTAGCGCTGGCCTCATGCTGCATCACCCGCAGCCGCGAGTGATTAACCCTTAGCTGTTGTGATCTATCACGATCGCCACAGCTAAGGCTGGCAGAAGGACTGAATTCCTTCTTCCTGTAATCGTTGCGGAAACAATTAAAAAACATATATAAACGCCAAAGTGGTGCCAATTTAAACATAAGTTCATTATACAAAAAAAAACATTAAGCTGCTCTGTATACAAAAAAATAAGTTATGGCTTGATAGCGATGCATAAATATTGTTTTACAATAAAAACACTTTCTTTTAAAAAGCGCTTCAACGTAAAAAAAAACTACATAAATTGTGTATCGCCGTAATGGTCTCGACCAAGGGAGTAAAATTAACTTGTCATGTATACTGCCCTGTTAAAAATAAAATTAAAAACCACTACTAGGATTGCAGCATTTTCTTCACCCTGCCTTCCAAAAAACTGATATAAAACTGATCAAAAAGCCTTGACCCCAATAAATGTTACCAAAAAAAATGTCAACTCATTCCGCAAAAAGCAAGCCCCTACACCGCACCGTACAAAGAAAAATTGAAGTTATGGCTCTCAGACTATGGCAATGCAAAAATGTGCTTTCCCTTTTGAATAAAAGTGTTTTTATTGTGTAAAAGCAGTAAAACATAAAAAAAATATACAAATTGTAATTGCTATAATCGTATGAACCTGCTGAGTAAAGCTAGCATGTCATTTATACCGCACAGTGATCTGCTGTTAAAAATAAAAAACACTACCAGGATTTCTGTATTTTGTTCAAAACAACTCGCAAAAACCTTAAGTGATCAAAGTGTCATATGCACCCCATAATAGTACCAATCAAAACATCATCTCATCCCGCAAAAAACAAGCCCATAATCAGTTCCGTATACAGAAAAATAAAAAGGTATGGCTATTGGACTATGAAGACATAAAAACACAATTTCTTTTTTATAAACTGTCTTCTATTGTGTAAAAGTAGTAAAACATAAAACTATATAACATTTATATCATTGTAATTGTACCGACCCACATAGTAAAATTATCATGCTGCACGGCAAACGCTGTAAAATTGAAATTCAAAAACAATTGCGGAACTGCGTTCCTCCTCCTCCCCCCACCCTCCCATTTTCATGGCCAAATGCTAAAAAAAAACTATGGAACACCTGTGCACCCAAATTGCACAATACACCCTTAGATGAGACCCATGAGGGGTGTTGAATCCAAAATGGGGCGACTTCTGGAAGGTTTCACCTGATCTGGTACTTTGGGGCTTTGCAAATGGAACATGGCACCCACCAAAATCTACGTTCGAAAAGCCAAATAGTGCTCCCTCCCTTGAACGCCCTGCCATGCGCCCAAACAGCAGTTTGTACCCATAAATAGGGTATTGACGAACTAAGAAGAAATTGTGTAACAAAATTTGGGATGCTTTTTTTCCAGGCTTCCTTGTAAAAATTAAACGTTTTCAGCTAAAATTGCTGATTGTTGGAAAAAAATATTATTTTTTTCATTTTCACAAAAAAATTGGTGAAACACCTGTGGGGGGTTAATATACTCACTACAACCCTGGATATATTCCTTAAGGGGTGAGGTTTCCAATATGGAGTCTTTTTAGGGATATTAAGTTTTAGCACCTTAGGGTGTCTGCAAACCTGAAATAGCGCCTAAATAAAATCCTATTGAAAATGAGACCCCAATGTCCAGTAGGTACTCCTCCTAATCTGAGGTTTGCGGTTATGCCAAATAGCACTCTAAGGGCACATATTGAATATTTCGTAAAAGAGCAGAACCTGGGGAATCAATATCAAGTTGCATTTCCCTAGTCACATCTACCGTTTCCATGTGAATAATAGATAAAAACTGAAAAAAAAGTGAAAATTTTTAAATTTCACCTCCACTTTGCTTTAATTTCTGTGAAATACCTAATCCGTCAACAAACTTCCTAAACACTGTTGTAAATACTTTAAGGGGTGTCGTTTCTTAGATGAAGTCATTTATGGTGCTAGCTAATATACAGGCCCCTCAAAGCCACGTCAGAACTGGACTGGTCCCTAAAAAAAGTATATTGCAAATTGTCTTGAAAATGTGAAAAAATGACTACTAAATTTCTAAGCCCCCTAATGTCGTAAAAAAGAAAAATTATGCCAACCTACAGTAGACATATGGTTGATGCTAGTTAAACTATTTTGATTGGAATATCTGTCTTACATGCAGACATTTTTAAAGTTTGAACATTTTTTTCACGATCTTTTGATATTTTTCACAAATAAACAAAGATTGCTTGGACCAAAATTTCTTACTAACTTAAAGCACAAGGTGTCATGAGAAAACAAACAGTCTCTGAATCACGTGGATAGGTAAGTGTCAAAGTTATTCTCACATAAAGTGATACATATCAGATTTCAAAAATGGGCCTCTGTCCAGGACTGTCTTTTCCATTGAGTACAATAGGCAGTTGCCTGGGGCCCAGAAGCACAAGGGCCCTTTGAGATTGGAACGACATCTTGCGCATGTCATGGGCTCCCTTCCCTGCCAGTTAGTCTTGCAGACTTTAAGCTGTGAAAGGTAGATTTCATTTTTTTGTCTGTCGCAATTGAAGGAGCCACTATTGGGTATGCAGGGCCCCTGGTGGGTCAGGCCATCATCCTCATCTGCCCACCTGGGGTCCCACCTACTTACTCATCTTTGTAAGTATTTATCTATATGATATATACTATTTTATATAAATACATCTATTTGGACGCTGGTCATGCCAATGTTTTTGTGCTGGTCTGCTGAGCATTATTGGGTGTGCTTGGGGGTTGTTGGCGGCATGGCTTATTGAAATGCTCATGGGGGTGTTTAGAGGAATGGCCTGGTGCCATGTCAAGTGCTTGGGCAGGGCCCAGTGCACTGCGGTGCCCCAGGGCCCTTAATGTTGAGACCGCTCTGGCTCTGTCAGGAAGGTCAAACCTTCCTGCGGGGGTAAGGGGTTAATGAAACAATGAAATCTGAATAATACTAGCATATTCTATAGGAAAATATCATGCATCTGTCCGAAAGCTGAATCTCAAGAGGGTCATGCAGCAAGAAAACGACCCTGTGCACACACATTGTACTGCCATAGAATTGTTAAAAAAAAAAAAAAGGTAAAGCTTTGGAATCGCCAAGCAACTCTTGCCCTTAATCAAATGGAAATGCTGTGGAAGGACCTGAAGCAAACAGTTTAGACCTGGTTCACATCTGTGTTGGGTCTACCACTGTGAACAGAACAGGAAAAACAAAACTAAAAAAACCCAAATCCTTTCACTGATGTCTGTTTGTTTCTATTCACCATTGACTTCAATGTAAAAAAAGGAAAAAAGGGTCCTGTCCGTCAAACCTGGCAAGCCCGTACTTTCAAAAGCGCTATGGCCTGGCCTCCTATACTTTCCCTTTCCCCAACACATACTTGCCGAAAAGAAGTGACATGCCTGTAATGTGCGATGAGGAATACACTGGCAAATCATAGCGCTCAATGAATGCTATGATTTTACTGTATTTGCATGGCGTACATCGGGCACATAGCAGCACAATTATGCCCGAAGTATACCCCGCAAATACGTCTTTTGAACATACCCATACTGAAAACAAGTTCAGATACTTTTGCTACTCATGGATATGTGATATTGGACCATTTGTCTCACAAAATAAATGACTAAGTGCTACATTTTTTTTTTTTATTCTTTTGTTTTTCTTCTTTTTATCTACTCTTAGGACTGAAAACCTGATGTTGTTTTAGGTCACATGTACGCAGAAAAATAGAAAATTCTGAATAGTTTACAAACTTTGAAGCACCATTGTTTTTTGTTACTGTTTTTTCTAGCATGCCACTTGTGTTCACCACCTTTTTTTTAAATTGGTTAGTTTTTTTTAATGAAAATCTCTTAAAATTAACTGTACAGACATTCATGTGACTCAGTGTATCGATAGACTGCATCTGAGCTCCGTGCCTAATTCTTCTCACATGGTCATGTTGGTGACTGGGTGGGAAACTGGGGTCTCCTATTCCAGTGATTGTCAAATGTTAGATTTACTAGGACCCTTATCACCTTGATAATAACCCTGGAATACCTCTTTAGAGAAAATAAGACTCGTGTACTTAAGCGGTTTAGTATGAGCGCATAATTACAGACCTTTAAATTGCGAAGCAGCAAGTCGTCTTCTTGTTGTGATAACAATGTTCTTTGCTTTTTTTTTTTTCCAGGAAACATTCAAGGTTTTATTAGAACAAATTTTTCAGGTCATGAAGTCTGGGAACAAGTCTTTTAAGCTCCCTAACGGCAAGTTCTATTGTCTACAGCTCAGTGCTGGCTCTAGATCAAACAAACAGGTATCATGTACATGACAATTTGAATAGTACATACAGGTGCAGTGTGGGCAGTCTAAAACACTTACTTGCCGTTTGGTGACTGGCATCCAGCCTGGAGTTACCTAATTGCTCTGAGTAAGTCTTTAATTAATACTCCTGAAGCCAAAAAATGTAAGGTATACCCACTTTTAAAAATTATCTTTCGGCCTGTAACAGCTTGCTTATAATGCTGCTTTCTACTGTAGATAATCTCATTCTTGTATATGCAGAGGCAGTGTTGGACTGGAGTGCCTAGAGCCCACAGGTGAAGTTGATTCTAGGGGCCAACCAATTGAGCTGTTTCTGGGCCAACCGGTGGATTTATTTTAGGGATCCAACCTACAGCTACTGTCAATGACTGTCCATGTCTCCTATGCTCTGCCTCTTGCCTTTTTCTTTTTTTCCCCTCTCCCGAGGATGCATATGCAGTTAAAAAAACATCTCCAGGACTACCATGCTCAGAGGTCCACCACGGGTTTACCTTATTCCCCTGTGGGCCAGTCCCAGCCTTTGTAGAGGAATGGATATGTTTCTCTGACACATGATGTATTTCCACTTTGAAATTTCTATTTTTTACCTCCCGATTTAAGAACAAAATCTATACCGCTTCCCAACTTGGGTCTCATGGCAATATTACGGCCATTCAAAATGGGTTCCTGGGAAATGCTGGGGTCTAGGATCCCATTTAAACTCCATAAGGGGCAAGCTTGTAGGGCAAACTCCACGGTGCCTTCGTGGGGATATTGTTCAAAAAGAGATACCTACTGATTTGAATGAGGCAATGTGACCTGTACTAGGGAGCAGGATGGCCTCTGTGTGTGTTGCCAAACGGGACGCGAGTCCTTACACATGTATTTATGTTCCATATACTTTACTAAAGGGTTTTTCCCCTAATTTAATTTTGATCACTGATTTATATAGGTGATAAATGTATAATCTCCCTTCCAATTGCTAGAATGGAGGGGGTCCTGGTTCTCCCTGCTTCTTTTTTTTGCTGGTTTACTGAAGGTAGTGTAAAAGGGGTGGGGTTGAGTGTGCTCCTTGTCAACCCTAGCTGTTTAAAGTGCACGCCCAACTCTGTGCAACTCAGATTCTTCCTCACTGTGATTTTCCAGTGACAGAATGGAGAGAACTAGGACCCCTGTCGCAGTGATTGGTGGGGGTTCCAGTGGTGGGACCCCTCAGTCATTTATCACCTATACTCTGGATAAATGGTAGATGTCAATTGTGGGAATACCCTTTAATGTTTAAAAGAGCTGTAGTTAAATGGTTTAAGGTTTATTCTGAGTTTTGTTAACTTCACCAATTTTACATAAACTGATACAATGCACAAGAACAACAGTCTTACTCTGCTAATTTTATGACTGCTTACACAATGTTACCTGTGTAACTAACACACGTTCATAATGCAACACTTAATTTTTGATGACCTATTCCCTTTATCTAACAATGTTTTTTTGTAATCACATTTTAAGAATTTTTGGTTATGTTTTTCAACATTTATCATATCCCTATCTATAATTTTAAAAATCTGTCGGAATTCCTGTACATTCAATTGTACGGGGCCAACAGCAAATCCAAAAACCGACTGCAGTTGTTGCGCAAATCTGGGCCAAAAAAACGCGGTCTAGCAATGTCAAAATGCCATTGGATTTTGGAGGGAGGCCATTTTAACATTATGGGCGACATGTATGAATTCGAATGCGTATATATATATATTTTTTTTTTACTTGGCACAGACACCCCAGTTCTAAATAGATGTAGAAGAGGGTAGAATATGACAGTATGAAGCTTTTTGGCACATTACATAGAGCTTAATGCGCCAAAAATCTGTTGGTAATAACACTAACTTCTGCTCTTTTCCATCAACTGCATTGACACTTAGTATATTCTCTGCTGTCAAATATATGTTTGGACAATCAACCTTGTGATTTTTTTATTTTTTTTTCACCATTTATTTTCCATATAATGAATCTTTGGAAACGAATGGCTATGTATAGAAGTAGACTAGTTTAGTTCCTTTATTACATGTGACTCACAATATGAGATTTTGATTGCACAAGTGATATTATTATAATGTATTTTAAAGCGCCATTAATTCTAGGGCGCTGCACATCCACAAAGGGGTTTAAATACATGCTATAAGACAAAAATAAGTACAGTAGTCACTAAATGAGCAATAAACAGAGGGAGAGAGGTACAGAGGAAGAGAGCCTTGCCCATGTGGGTTTATGATCTGCAAAGGAGGGGGAAGGAGACAGACTGAGGTGAAAGAGCTGTTCATACGGCAGTAGCCGGGTTATTGTAGGTTGGAGTCTAGCCCGAACAGATGAGTTTTCAGGTTACTTTGGAAGGTTTTAAAGTTGTAAGAGTATGATGTTTTGGGGTAGTTTCAGAATATAGATGATGTATGGGAGAGATCTTGGAGGTTTTGTGTGGAGCAGACAAGAAGGTCCTGTAAAAATCTGAGATTATGTGAGAGGAGGTATTGGGAGATTAATGCAGAGATGTATTGGGGGGACAGGTTATGGAGAGTCTTGTATATCATGGGTTAATTTTTAGTCTGTAAGAAATTGCTATTTGGTGCACAGTAAGGTCTGATCTGGTGAAACACATGGGGCGACATGTATGAACGTTCGCTATATTTAAAATCGGGCGCATTACAAAGCACCCGTGGCACTCTAATGCGCATGAGATCAGGGGCGTGCTGGAGGAGTATCACACTACAACAATACGAAGCTACACATTTATAACTTCAGCACATCAAATCTAGGTGCATTACTGCTGGAACAAGTAACCACTTTAAAAGTGGTATACCTGAGCCAGAAGTGTCGCTTTTGTGCTAGAATGCACCTGATTTATGACCCACAGTACCCTGGGTTCATAGATTCAGACGAATTCTTCACTACTATTGTGTGCAATAAAATTGGCACCTGGGCACCAAAAATCATACATGTTGCCCATGGTGCTTTAGAGAGAACGACTTCCAATCCGTATAAATGCATCCCATAGAAATGCATAGAAAAGTTTCAGCTCACACCGTAGAAGAGGGAGGCAGATGAGTAAGAGTATAGAGATGTGTCAAAGAGCCTGTTCTATACAGCCAGCTTCAGGCTCTCCTTGTGGGTGGTTCTACAGCAGTGATTGGCATATCAGCTTTGCTATTCCTAACCAAACCTGTTGGAGGGAAATTGCTAACAGGAGGGTTTAGGGCAGAAGACTACAGAGCACTAAAAGGTTAACATTTCTCAGTACCAGATACACAAACTTCTGTGCTGGAGATAACACACACCAGGGAGTGACATCACCATGGTTGGATAGGGCTGCTGGAGCAATGAAGGCAGAGAGAAGTGGTCGCTAATCTAGGGAAGCATGTGTACCCAAATAGAAGATAAAAATTGCTCTAACTCTGAAAGAAAGCAAAATCGGAACAGCAAAGGCACAGATAAGCAGAAAGTAAACTTCTGGCGAAAGAAGTAAATTCGTTGGCGTAGAAGTGTTACTTGAAAATCATGAGATTTTATGACCTGACCCAAGCCATGGCTAGAGATATGGCAGAATAGATGTCCGAGAATTGAGCCCCTGAGGAACACCAGCAAAGTGAGGGCGACAAACTGATTTGTTAGACTTATTTAATTCTGTGTTTGTGTGTTCCCCCTTTGAGTCATTGGTGCAATGTTCAATTTGTGTTAGGATGTCACTTATAAATGCAGTGTACAGGCTAAAAAACATGCCAAAAGCTGTGAGCCACATTTTGCTCCACTATCTTTGGCCTACACATTGATCACAATACCCCTTAGGTTATGTTCAGACCACGTATTTGCGGGGCGTACTTCAGAGCGCAATACGGTAAAATCATTTAAGAAGAACCGCATTTATTGAGCGCTATGTAAAATCACCGTTCACATTTTATGATCCTATTTCTCAGTATGTAATGTATGCCTGTAAAAAAAGTGACCTGTCCCTTCTTTTGGGCACTTACACGCTGAGAAATGGAAACCTGTACGAGACAGAAAGCTGCCTCGCATTAAAAGTACGTGCTGGAGAGCACATACTGTCAAACAGCACCTCTCAAAGCGTGTATCTGTGTGCACCGCAATGCTCCGTCTGAGCACATCATTATGATATGTTCACACAGCGTTTTTGGATATGTTTTTCGATGCAAGTTTGGATTCATGTTTCGGACCCTAAACGAACCCAAACACGCATCTAGCAATGTGCAGTGTGATTTACATTGGCGTTCAGACGATGCATGTTTTACATGTAATTTTGCGATGCGTCTTTCGGATCTGTTCAGAGAATTGACATGTCAATTCATGATCCGTTTGACGCAGTAGACGCCCTATTTAAAACTATGGGGTGCGTTTCTGCTGCACCCACGTGTTGAGCGTGTGTTGGATGTGTTTTACGCAGCACTTTTGAATGTGTTTTTTGGATCGAAAACTTATCCAAAAACGCTGTGTGAACATACCCTTACAGTGCCCTCAAAATAAAACTACACTGTTTACCTACCCATCCACTGAGTCCTTAGTCCTCCTTGGCCCGTGCATTACATAGACACCTGCTACACATGTCCATTGGTTCTTTGTGGTATTGCAGTTCAGCCAAATCCTTTTAAGTACAGCTTAGCTACAATCTTACATGCAACATATGAACAGATATCTATCATTTTTCATAAATAGCAGCTATGTTTATCTTATTCTTGACAACCTGTTTTTCCATAATGGTTAGCACATAGCCACATTATTGGACCCAAATATTCAAACTTTATGGGACTGTCAAAGCTCTCGAAGTATCCATTCTTGTGATTGGTAGTGCTCCCAGTGGCAGGTGACAAGTTGTTATTAAGGAAACCCTTTTAACAGCCAAGCATTTTTTTTTTTAATCAGTGCATGTAATAACCATAACTTTTAATTTTTTTTTTTACTTGGCTGTATGAGGGCTTGTTTTGGTGGAATGAGTTGTATGTTCCAATAGACCCATTTTCGAGTACAAAATGGGCTAGTAAGTGCATTCAGTGATGGTAGGCCTAGGACTTCTTTTAGGTCCTCCACTGCCATGGGTACCTGTCCAAGATTCTTTATTTGTGTATGTAGGAAACCAGTGCGATAGCAGAGGAAGCAGCCTCCCTCTGTCTAACTACCTAGATGCCGCATTTGCTAAAGCAGGGGTCGCCAACTCCAGTCCTTGAGGCCCACCAACAGGTCATGTTTTCTGGCTTTCCTTAGCATTGCACAGGTGATTTAATTATAGTCAATGCATTCTGTAGGAGGTCCTGAAAACATTACCTGTTGGAGGGCCTTGAGGACTGGAGTTGGGGAACACTGCTAAAGCATTATCTTTGATCCAAGTCGTCAGTCACAGCCAGGCTCCATTGGTTATTGCAGTCACAACTTCTGTATCTGCACAATCAAGATGACACCCATGTATGGCATTCTTTGGGAACTGCTCCCCATGTGCACATCATTTTGTGTTCTGGGGTTGTCTGGGTTATAAGGCCTTATTGTTTTATAGTGATAAGCTGTGCAACTTTCTAATATCCTTTCTGATTCAATTCCAACCTTTTTTCTTCAAAGGAAAACAACAAACATCAGCCTAGATTAAATTTTATTTCCACGTATGATAAGCATTCTAACATCATAAAAAATGCCATTAATCGTAATTGGCACCTGTTACAATCTGACCCCAAGTTTGGACATCTGTTCAGGGACAAACCACGGTTTATATATAAACGTGGTAAAACAATAGGCAATAGCCTTATACATTCAGATCTGCGCCCTGCACAGATCTCCAGACAACAAATCCTCCGGACTAAACGCAAAGGAACACATCCGTGCCTATCGTGCAACAACTGTTCCGCTATTATCAAAGGTTCAACAATTAAACATCCACATCAGGGATACGATATACCATTGAAAGGATACTTTAGTTGCACTAGCAACAACATAATCTACATGTTAAAATGTCCATGTAGCAAGTGGTATATAGGTCAGACTAGTCGCCCAGTGAAAATCAGGATAGGGGAACATAAAAGTACTATTAGAAATTTTAGAAATAAAAAAGACAACACAGACGCACCCACAAAATTTGGTGAAACAACTGTAGCGAAACATTTCAATGAATACCAACATAATATCTGTGATTTACGTTGGTGTGTACTTGAACAAGTGAATGTCTCAGATATATGCCAAAATAAAACTGGGTTACTACAGAGGGAGGCGTATTGGATTGCAACAATGGACACGATTGCACCAATGGGGTTAAATGAGTCTTTGAGTTTACGTTGCTACTTGTAACTAATGCACTAGTATTCTCCTATACCTTCTTTATGTTCTCTAAGCTTCAGTATTTATATTGTTTTTTAGTAGTGATGTTAATATATCGTTTTTAGTATAGATAATATAATATATACACCTGTGTGATCACGGACAGTGAATAAAGAGGATGACGTGCCTTACAACGCATGCTTGAGAAAGGAGGGCGTGTCCTCCGAAACGTCGCGCATTGCATGGCGGCACTGGGCTGCAACTCAGCATGATCGGCTCCAACAAGTCTACTATGGGACTATCATTTACCTCCTAAATAGGAGATGCTATACAGCTAAGTACTGCCACGTATCTATATGTTTTTCATTGCCTAAGGTGTTCGTCATAGAACTATGTTTTTCATGCACCAACTTATAAAAATGAAGTAAAGATAAATGTTTTGTCCATACAGCCTATGCGTACGTTTTTGGTTTACATAGGGGAGTCTAAGCAAGGTACTCCTAACAGCTGGGACTATTACGTGTGCACTGTTTACATACGGCATTGTTTGCAATGTTTGAATGAAATGCAATGCCAGGCATATATCATTGACAGGAGAGCTGATGTTTCCAGAAAAAACAAAACTATCCCCTCCCCCCCCCCCCTCCCCAATTCCTGGACAAATCCTTTAAATGATTTCTCTGGCCTAATATTTATTTTCTTTTAAAGATGGCTCAGTAAAATAATAGTGATATTCAACATATAGATCCCACTGCAGTGAATCACTAGCATCAGTGGAGATCCACTCTAACCAGTGACTGACCTGTGTCGAGGGGTACTAGATGGTGCAGGACCCAGGAAGTATTGGATCTGGAGCAACAGAGGATTGGTAAAGTTGTTTCCTTTTTGGAGCATGTGTTTTTTATTGATACCAACCAGTCTCAGTAAACGGATATAAAACAGAAAGTTCAGCTGCAGCCAGGTTCTCTGCAGGGATGCAAGATTGCAGGTTCCTAGAGCATATACATACTGCGCTTAGTAGTTATCATCAAAATCTTCATCAGTCTGGAAGAGATTAGACTGAATGATGTCTTTCTGTAAAGAGACTGAGGACCTGGCTATGGGGATAATGTGTGACTGCTGATCTGCATTGCTCAGACCGGCTTTATGCAGTCCTGGAGAAGTCGTCTGTGCAGGCAATCTATTTATTGGAGTACGCTCAACGTTCGGCAGGATGTCTTGGCTGCTAGTTGTAGAGTAATTTGGCCCAATCGTCTTAGTGTGGTCAAAATGATTAAAACCGCCCTCCATGGGTTCCCAGTTCTGGAACTTGCCAGTAGTGCAGGTGGATGGTTTACCATGCCCCTCCAATGTGTTCACAGGAAGAAATGGCTCAGACCTAGTCTGTAGGGGTAATGTACGGGATGTAGGCTTGGCTGCCTGGTCCAAGCACTCCATGTCTTCTTATTTTGCTGGAACACTGACTGGTTTCTGATGGGTTCCCACCCTCATACATTTTCTTCTTTGAAATTTTTTCTTTCAGGACTTCCGTGTCTAAACCATATGGGCAGTATGGAAAATGCTGCTTACTTTTCCTGACAGTTCCGTGTGTACGTTCCTGATGAGAGTTGTAGTGTTCTTGATCAGTAGAGATAAACCCCTCCTTTTCATGTGCACCATCATGGTTTTCCTCTAGATATTTATTCCAGCGACTCATGGGGGCTGCCTCCTGTGAAACAGAAAGGCCGTGCTCCGTTTCATCACCAACGTCATCATAAGTGACATTTTCACAGCTTTCTCCATCAGTGCTGGTAGCTGCCTGCTCCACCTGACCCTGAAGAAGGTTCAGCTTCTGCACATGGTGTCTGCAGTCTGCCCCTGAACCTTGACCGTAAACCTTGAGCAGGGACTGCTTCTCTCCGCACAGCTTACAGGCCCATTTCTTGCTCTTTTTAAACTGGTGCGCCTGGAAAACCTGACAGGAGTAAAATCTGAGCATCTGGAACTGCTGCACCATGGCGGGACGCCAAGTTGTTTCCTTTTTAATTCTTTTTCTGAGCCATGTTAAAAAATAAAAAAAGTGGCTGAACAACCTCTTTAAGGGCCCGTTTACACGGCAATGGACAAATACCAGTCTGTTCATCCGACCGGTATTTGTCCGGTTTGTGTGCCGTCCCCACAGCCGCAGGGGGACGGCTTTTCTCTACAATGAGCGGAGAAAAGCCCTCCCTCTTGCCATTGACATGCACATATTACTTCCGAAAACCGGATGGAAGAATGTGCATACGTAATGTTTTTCGGGCAGCTGGCGGGGACTGCTGCACGGGTTTTCCATAGGAGCCCGTTGTGCTCGTTTGCGGCCGGTTTTTCAGACGGTCTGCAAAACCGCAAACAGACTGAAAAACCGTCTGCAAACCCATGCTGTGATGACGTGCCCTAATTGGTGTAATTCTGGCTTCTCAAAGCCACCACTAAGGGATGCTAATGAGTGTGCCGCATACAATTTATACAATGAACTTCATAATTTATCATGCTGTACATGACTCTTTAAAATCATTCTGCCAATGTGTCCAATGCCAACACAGAATATTTTCCATCCTCATCTGAGGAATGACTTTTGTAGGGCAACACAATCGGTCATCAGGAAAATATAAAGTACCTGTACAGAATAGTCATTGTCTGCTCATTTCTTGGCAGATGACTGTGACTTGTGTGGTCAACTTTCTTCCATTGCCAAAGGTCATGTGCATTGTGTGCTGTGAACTAAACTAAAAAAAAAACAAAGTAATCTGTAAAATGTTTCTTTCTCAACACATGCTCCACATACTATATATGCTTCTTATACTCCAGAGAGGCTCTGCATGTGTTATGAAGTACTATGGTATTTGTATCGCTTATCTTTTTACATTGCATTATAATTATGCTGTTTAACCAGTTTCAAAGAATCCAATTGATCACAAAAATGCTGATTTTTCCATTTGATCTTTGCAAGAACTTCCTACAGCATACAGAGCAGATAAGGCTGGTATTCTGTGACGGCTTCTTGTACTCTAGGTCACTTATCAATGATGAGCTATTAGTTTGTCACTACACCTCGAAATCCATGTTTTTTTTAATTAGAGAAGTCCCAAATCCTGAAGAATGTTGATACTATTCAGATGGCTGGATTCTATTTTATTGTAGGGAGACACAGGATGATGATGACTTAACCTAATAGGGGCAATCATGATCTACATATTGAGATGTCGCATTTTAATGCCATACATATTGCCTGTCTACTAGAGAAAAATAATTGTGCGTGTTAAAATCCAAAGTGACCAAGCCTCACTGAGGACAGTCTATTGCTCCCATACATATTAGGCTTGGTCCACATGAATGTCAGAGATGAAAATGGACACCAGGGGATCCGTTTCACAACGGATACCAATTGATTACAACGGGTTTCAAGTTTCCGCTTTTGTGTCCATTGTTTTGACGGAAAAAATAGTGCATCTTGTGGCGCTATTTTTTCCGTCATTCTTTACAGAACATGTGACTGAGGTTCCGAAAGGAACCTCCAAACCATATGTGAACCAGTCGCACGGTATGTTCACACAGCGTCTTGCAGGCTATATACTGAAGCGCTCCCACTGACATTCGCTTTCCGTGGAAAACACTTTAAAATCCTAGCACTCAGTGAGTGCTATAATTTTACTCAATAGATAAATAAGCAACCTATACGTTCCTGGGTCTCACTTTGGGATCTTCCCTGGGTTTTCCATAGTCCAAACAATTCAATATGACAAAGGTGGACCCGTATATTAGGAAAATTATTCTTCTTTATTCCAAAAATGACATACTTTCATACAATCAATAAAAGCATCACATCTGTATCAGTCAAAAGACTAGTAGACGTAGGTTGCATAACAGGTAAATACCTTAGTAGCGCTTCACTGCATTTTGTAGGACAGGAGTAGCATGGACAACCGGCCGGGTGAACTCCGCAATGATGCAACGTTTCAAGGGATCAACCCTCTTTCTCAAGCATGATAGTATCCTAGTATCCTTCCCTTTAAATACTTTTTTTTTCTCTTCCTTTTTTTCCCCCTCCTTAACCCTTTCCTTCCTAAACTATTTAAAAAAAAAAAAAAAAAAAAAAAGGTATTTAAAGGGAAGGATACTAGGAACACATGCTTGAGAAAGAGGGTTGATCCCTTGAAATTGTTGTTGGCGTTCACCGGCTGTGTCTGCTACTCCACTACAAAATGCGGGCCAAGGTTTTACTGTGCCAGTTCCAGGCTTACTCCTGGGTCCTTTACCAGTACGCAATGTCAGTTGTAACCCAGCTTACTAAGGTGGATTCTCCCTCCCGTGAATCGCCAAAACGCATTATTTCGCGGCGTAAACAATGCTTTTTGGGAGCGATAGCAGTATGCGATCCCTATTATACTGCATGTGAAAACCCTTGAAAGTATGTCTTTTACTGTTGGATAAAAAAAGATTAAATTTTTCCTATTATACGGGTCCTCCTTTGTCATATTGAATTGCTATAATTTTACCTCATTTGTGGGTCGTACTTCAGGTGTATTGCAGCGCAATTACAAACCGAAGTACGGCCTGCAAATACGCAGCGTGAACATACCCTTAGATTACTGGTGGGATCGACTGACATTTAATGTTGTGTATGTGACCACTTTCGTCAAAAAAGACAGAAGAGCATGTTTATTTCCTGCTGTTTATATTGAACCAGCATAACTTGCAGAGCTGTACAGAGATTGTCATCATTTATATAAAATATTGACTGCCTTCAATATATTGAAATATCTTTAAATGTATGCCTCAATTCGGGGTTCCTCTTCACATACCCCTTTTATATTATCTTCAACAATATGCAACACAGAGGCAAAACAAATACTTTTATAAACTCTTTATATAATCCAGAAAATATTCACATCAAAATTTCTTGCAATACAACAAAAGATTCAAACTTGGAGGTACTTAGCATGTGTAGTCCATCCATCTTTGATGTAAACCACTGCTCAGCGAGTCCTCCGGTACGACTGACCAGACCCATAACAGAGCTGATGCACATTTGCCTTGTTACGAGTCCGGTCAGTCGTACCTGAGGACTCGCTGAGGAGTGGTTTACATCAAAGATGGATGGACTACACATGCTAAGTACCTCCAAGTTTTATCTTTTGTTGTATTGCAAGAAATTTTGATGTGAAGATTTTCTGGATTATATAAAGAGTTTATAAAAGTATCTGTTTTGCCTCTGTGTTGTATATTGTTGAAGATAACAGAGATTGTCATCATTCACAATCGTCCTCAACATCTACATTTTCTATCTTAGACATATAGACTAGTGTCAGTCTCCATGCAGACGGTACTCTGATTTGTACCCAGCATCCTAGTGCTGCTACATTGCTAACCACTGAGACACCATTCATTAGTTATTTTACAGTTTATATTATCCATATAAAAACATTAGTAACTTCACAAACTCATTGCATTACCTATCCTATAATTATGTGACTGTATTTTGTCACTGTAGAACTTACTACCTGCTTGTTCAGGGTCTGCAAAATACGCTGGAGATCAAGATTGGAGAACAACATACAGCTCCTCAAATGTCCAGGTCACTGTGTAGTCCTATATGAAAGTATCCAAACTGGAGTAAAAAAAGTATTTTAAGCATATTACATGAGTTGCATATATTCTGAAGCACAGTTTAATTTTGATCGGCGTTCTTTTTCAAATAATTCATTTAAAATTTTAGAGAACACTTTCAGGTATCTTCCAGTAATCATGGTTAAGCTGGCACCTGTTGCTAATTTCGTTAATTATAATTAACAAAATTGTCTGACAAACCCTAGTTAACTGGCAGCTTAACTTTCCAGTTTCCAGGTCCTTAAAGGGGTTGTCTCGCTACAAAGATTAGCTTTCAAGATGTAGGGAACACTAAATAAAGATGTTTTCCAAATATATTTCGTTGTTCATCTTTTTTTGTTAAGGAGCTACAAGTGATTTTATCACCTTCTATGCTCTCTCTGGTTCCCCAAGTGACCGACCTGTGTACATTACCCCCCCCCCCCCCCCCCCTGCGGTTTGTTCTATCTGATATCAGGGAGTGATATCACACAGGTTGCAGTATGAAAGCTTGTGTGTTATTTGATCTTTCAGACAAAAGACACATTACTCTACTGTTTACATTAGCTCAGAAGCTTCTCCTGACCGCAGAGAAGGTAATTTAGCTCATCTAGACGAATAAACAGAGACGTCTGAATACACTGAGCTCATATGCTAATTACAGACAGCTTGACCAGGAAGTGACAGAGAAAAGCTGCATTATTTCATTCATGCATCCTATGAAACTTTGAGATGAGACAACCCCTTTAATATTTACAAATTAGATCAACTCTGCTGTAGAGGTTTCTCCATTGTGGATGCACACAGAGAGAATTTATAAAAGACACTGGAAAAAAAATAAACCGCACATCATTGTGTAACCTGTATAAGGAAAATGCCTATAAGATACTTACATTTTTGTATCATACTCCGGCGCTGTTGCACAAACTTAATGCAACAATACCGGACACTTGCTGGAGATGTGATGGCCCGAATGGTAACTTGTATCATATTTTCTGGACGTCCTAATGTCCAAGGTTTTTGGGTTCAGGTTAGAAAATTGATACATAAGGTGTCCAGTGTTTCCACTCCTCAAGACGCCTTATTTTGCTTACAGAATGTACTTCCTAGTTACAGACATTGGGGTCATGGAACAACTTGCATCCCCTCAGACTAATTCTATAGAAAAAATTTGAAGCAGTATGGTCCTTGTGGGATATTTTTGTTCTCTCTTGGAATCAGGGTTGAGGCTGAAAGCTTGGGTTGGAGGATCTTAAGTATATGATCCAATTTTAAGCCATTGGAATGAACCTTTCTTTTCCTTACGGCGGGATTGTGTGTGTCCCCCTCCCCTTCGGTGTCTTGTCCAGTTATATGTGTGATATGTCCAGTTATATTTGCTTCTATTATATTAAGATGTAGAAGTTAATTATTTGCTGATAATTGTTACTGCTGTTTGAAGTACTTTATTCATTGATGTGGTTGTAGTGAACACCATATTTTATGGAAACAATTTGTTTTCTTTCTTCATTGTTGACCATGTTTGTCTATTGAAAACTTCAATAAAAATACAGTTTAATAAAATAAAAAAAATAAACCGCAATAGCACAAAAAGTTGCTATATCTTTGTGTTGTTTGGGTCATAGTCACTTTTTTGCATTGTCTGGATATCACAGGATCAGAATAAGTGACATATGGTAATTGCTCACTATTGCTTTAAAGCAGGGGTGTCAAACTGCCGGCCCTCCAGCTGTTGGGAAACTACAACTCCCATCATGCCTACTGTTATAGATTATACAAATGCATGATGAGAGTTGTAGTTTCCCAACAGCTGGAGGGTCGGCAGTTTGACACCTGTGCTTTAAAGTATAAGAAATATTTTGAAGCCCAAAAGGCACCAAAGCAGGAATAAATGTTTAAATGTGAGAAATGTTACACAGTCATCACTAATCTGTGGGCTAAATATATACCATATTTAGGTTACGTGATGCTGTATTAATAAGTTACTTCTGGGTGGGGATTGGCCATTCAATGACTTCATTTCTCATGAGATATACAATTCTATGTAAATCAATGAAATAATCTACTAAAGGATTACATGCTGGGGCCTGGCTGAAAGGAAATGGTGATGAGTAAGAGGACTTTAGCTTTCAAAAAAGAAAAAAAAAATGCAGTTTTATGTTATTTCCTTTAACCTCAAACTATCTTTATCCAAATTAGCAATTGAGTCTTAGCTTTAGTTTTTATTACACTGTCTAGAGAAGCTCTCTGGAGCGAATACATTAGAAATGCCCTTTTGGGAACAAACTCCTTAAATAGAGAAAAACTAAACCCAGAAAGCTAAAGACTCAAGCACTAAAACACAAGATGATAGAAAACCTAGGTGTAAGACGTACGCCTAGTAAATTTCCAGCAAGGTTGACCAAAGGCAAAGGTGTTGCCAGCGAATCTGTCCACCATTGTACAGTTGCATATTTTGTTATGAACGCACAGAGGGTACAGTTCTATGACATCTTTTGATATCACTCATAGTGATGTACAGTAAATAGGAGTCCAGCAGAGTTATTTGTCATGCTTTCTGTGGTTTTCCATAGGACTACTGGTGAATGAACTTTTAGGGGCCGTTCACACGGCTTATTTCAGGGACTGATTGCAGCCGTATTGCGGGCTGTACTGCGCTGCAATATGGCTGCAATTCGTCCTAGCCGTTACGGTAATCCAAAGTTCTCATAGAGAACTATGGATTCCATCTCTCCTCCCCGCTTGGCGAATCCGCCGGACAGGGAGAAAGAGACATGCACATTATCCCGGCGGAATACGCGCCGTGGATAATGCATGTCTATGGGGCAGATGGGCAGCGCCCCTGCCCCTTATTCAAGCTGGAATTGCGGGCGGAATCCATCCCGCAATTACGGCTTGAATAAGCCGTGTGAACCAGCCATTATTTTACAGGGTTATCTTACCCCAGATGACTCTTCTTATAATAAAGCCAGCCCAACTGCCTGCTAGAGTCTTGTGGCCAGCACTAGTTGCAGTGGTCTTGTTGGATTTTGTTACCTTTTCAAATGACTAGCCATTTGTGATACATGGATAGGAATGGTCATCTAGAATAAAAGCCAACTCTTTACTTTGACTTGTAGCTGGGAACCACTCTGACTTTTATACACCCTAACTTACAAGGATGGAACTTGAAATAATATGGCCTCATAGCAAAACAAAAAGTAGCGATAATAATGCCACATATCAAACACCATATATTAGTGACCAACCGCCGAGGTTAACGTGGGGCCTTCCTTGTTAGGGACACACTAGGATGAGCCACCTGGGACTGGCCGAACACCCTTCCCAGGTGATCAGACAAAGATCAACCCCTCATATTGGTTTAAAAAAAGAGGTTGTGGAGCCTGTCCATAGCCTGGAAACTAGGTTATCCCAGCGGACTAGAGCAACCTACCCATTAATAGCTGTGCACCCATTTGAAATGTTTGGGCAGAGACCAGCACCTGTATTTGCATCACACTAGATAAGGCAAAATTTACGTTTCCTATTAGGGAATCCTAAAATTGTCTTAAGAGTATTTGAACATTATTTTACACAAAAACCCAAGGATTTTTAACTCTGTTTTTTCGACGCATTTTTGGATTTGTTTTTTTTTTTGCATCATGGCGCACTATTGAGTTTTTGGACGTGGATCCATACCAAAATCCATGCCAAAATGTGCACAAAGCTTTCTGGTCATTTTTCATGCCATTCCGTTGATTTTTAGCACATTTTCCACACTGTTCTCAGAGTGAAATCTTATGGAAGAATGAACATGTTTCATGTGTTTGTTTTTTGTTTTTTTTCTTAAATGGCTGTTTTGAAATCTGACCTTAGAAATCTGAGTTGTGTGGACTACAACCCTGATTTTCTATTGAGGTGTATGGAGATGGTTTTACAGCCGTTTTTTTGACTGTTTTGAAAATCCGAATCCTCTTCAAAAACAGACTGGAAATCCTTGCCCTATAGATGGACCTTTTAGTGGGTTTAAACCCCCTTACCGCCGGACCCAGTTTTGGCCTCTCTGACAGAGCCTATTTTTGAAATCTGTCATGTGTCACTTTATGTGAGGAATAACTTTTGCACTTTAACCTATGCATGTGTTTCAGATTTTGTTTTATCGTGACACATTGTTCTTTAAGTTTGTAAGAAATTTTGGTCCAAAAAATGCTTGTTTATTTGTGAATAATATCTAAAAATCGTGAAAATTTACCAATTTTAAACTTCAAAAATTTCTGCATGAAAGACAGATAGTTATTCCACTCAAAATTAGTTTTAACTAGCATTTACCCTATGTCTGCTGTAGTTTGGCAATCATTTTTTTAAATGTGTTTTTTTTTTTTTTTTACAACATTAGGGGCTTAGTAATTTAGTAGTAATTTTAAAATTTTCAACAAATTTGCAATATACATTTTTTAGAGAACCAGTCCAGTTCTAATGTGATTTTGATTGGCCTGTATGTAGATACCCCATAAATGCCCTCATCTAAGAAAAATACACCTTAAAGTATTCAAAACCCCCATTTAGGAAGTTTATTAACCCATTAGGTGTTTCACAGGAATTAAAGCAAAGGGAAGTGAAATTTCAAAATTTTCACTTTTTTTCAGTTTTAAATTTTTTATACATTTACAAGAATACGGTAAATGTGATCAGGGAAATCACTTAAAAATTGATTTCCCAGATTCTGCCGTTTTCAGAGATATCCCATATGGGGCCCCTAGTTCATTATTTGGCTCAACCACAAGCCCCAGAATAGGGCACCTACTGGAATCTGGATTCTAATTTTCATTACCATTTTATTTAGGGGCAATTTCAGGTTTGCGGACACCATAAGGTTACAAAAATTAATAAACGCCACTAAAAATTCCCCATATGGAAACTACACCCTTAAGGAATATTTCCAGGGGTGTATTGAGCATATCGACCCCACAGGTGTCACAAAATGTTTTAGCGTTGGGCTGTGAAAATGAAAAATTTTTTATTTTTCCAATCTGCAATTTTTGCTGAAAAGTTTAATTTTTTACAAGGAATCTGGTTAAAAAAAAACACCAAAACCCTTTTTACACAATTTCTTCCAAGTTCGGCAAAACCCTACATGTGGGTGTAATCTGCTGTTTGGGGGCATGGCAGGGGTATAAGGGAGGGAGCGCTTTTGGCTTTTGGAAGAGTTTTGGTGGGGCCATGTGCATTTACAAGCCCCCAAAGTACCAGAAAGGTAAAACCTTCCATAAGTCAACCCATTTTGGATTCAGCATGCCTCATAGAACTAAACTAGGGGTGTATTGTACATTATGGGGGCACAGGTGTTACAAAGTTGTTGTTTTTTTGCATTGGGCTATGAAAATGAGGGGAAACGCAATTCCCATTGTTTTTTGGGCTTCAATTTTACAGCGTTTCGCCGTGCAGTATAAAATGCAGGATATCATTTACTATGGGGGTCGGTACAATTGCAATGGTATAGATTTTATATTGTTTTTTTTATGTTTTATTACTTTTTCACAATAGAAATAGGTCTATAAAAAAAATTTTCGTTTTTATGTTCTGATAGCCATAACGTTTTCGTTTCTGTATACGGGCTGATTCTGGGCTTGTTTTTTGTGGATGAGTTGACGTTTTATTATTACCCATTATGGGGGGCATATGCCGCTTTGATCACTTTTTTTAAGGTTTTATGTGAGGCATTTTGAACCCAAAAAACAGCATTCCTGGTAGTGTTTTTTATTTTTTAACAGCGGTCACCGTGCAGTATAACTTTACATACTAGTATTATTCAGCAGGTCGATACGATTACGCGATACCCAATTTGTTTTATTATTTATGTTTTACTGCTTTTAACAATAAAAAACCTTTTATTCAAAAAGGAAACAAAGTTTTTTGCATCGTCATAGTCTGAGAGCCATAACTTTTTTATTTTTCTGTGTAGGGGCTTGTTTTTTGCGGGAAGAGTTGACGTTTTTTGGTATAATTTTTTGGGGGGACAAGGGAATTTTGATCAGTTTTTAAATCCATTTTTTGGAAGGCAGGGTGGAAGAAAATACTGCAATCTAGTAGTTTTTTTTTTATTTTTACAGGGGCACCCTGCAGTATCCATGAACCAGTTAGCTTTACTCTCTGGGTCGATTACGATTACGGCGATACCTATTTATATAGTTTTTTAAAATTTTGAAGCACTTTAAAAAAATAAAAAAAAAATGTTTTTTTTTGTGTTTAAATAATTTTTTATGGGATCGCTGTCTTCTGAGAGCCATAACTTTCTTATTTTTCCAATATAGAGACGTGTATGGACTTTTTTTTTGCGGGATTTAACTGAAGTTAATTGGTACAACTTTGGCGTTTTATGAGTTTTTTGATCACTTTTTTATTTTCCCTTTTTATGTGCTGCAGGTGTACAAAAATCGCAATTCTGTGACTGTTTTTTTTTTTTTGTTTTTTCGGCGTTCACCGTACGGGTTAATTAACATGACAGATTTATCGGGTGGGTCGTTACGCACGCGGCGATACCAAATATGGGTACTTTATTTATTTTTGATCTTTTTTGGGGCGATTGGCGTTTGTAAAGGGGAAAAGGGCGGTGTACGTGTTTTTATTTTATTTTTTGTGTTTTACTTTTTTTCACTTTTGACATTTATTTTTACTTTTTTTTAACTTTTTTCACTTTTTCTTCTAACAGCAATCATCAGATTGCTGTTAGAATGCAGACCAGTGCACAGTATCAGTACTGTGTATGGTCCATGACAACGCCTGTCACCATGCCCCAATGCATTGGGGGATGGGGACGTCACTGATGACCCCAGGAAGTGCCGTTTCACTTCCCGAGGGCATCAGAGGGGGAGATCGGTGCCGCACTGCAGTGCGGCAAACCGACGGGGAGGCAGGAGGGGCTCAACTCCTGCCTGCGGCTTTATTATCGCAGCCATGACAGGCTGCGGTAATGAAGCGGTAAGCACCCGCGGCCGGAGTGAGCTCCGACCGTGGGTGATACGGCATGCGGCCAGCGCTAATTTACCGCTGGTCCCATGTTGCGAACGCGCGTGGCTCGTCAGCAAGCCCGCGCGATCGCCAGAGCGTATGGATACGTCCATTTGCGGGAAGTCACTTCCCGCTAGGGCGTATCCATACGCCCTATGTCGGGAAGGGGTTAATATTAGGAAATCGTTAAATGACCAATTTAGCTGTGTTCTGTATGTACAGCTTTGCCATCCATATTTTAACTGTCTGGTTAAAGAGAACCTGTGACAGATTATGCCCCCCTTACTGAGGGCAGAACAAGCTAATGACCGACATGCTGTTTCCAGCGCTGTGTCCCTTATTCTGTAAGATGCTGTAGTTTTTGTGTATTTAATGCTCAAATCTGCAGTTTAGCCAGAAGAGTCATTCAGAGTCAGTTTTTTCAAACCCCGCCCATGAGGCTAGCCCCGCCCACAACTGATAAACCTATTACTTTGAACAGGCAGAAACATGTGAATAACTGCCAGGTAGGCGGGGATAGCCTTTGGTGGGCGGGGCTAACACCTGCTCATAAATAAGATTTGAGGCGTAAATGCTCTAAAACTACAGCATCTTACAGAATAAGGGGCACAGCGCTGGAAACAGCAGGTCTGACACTAGCTTGTGCTGTCCTCAGCAAGGGGGGCATAAACTATGTGACAGGTTCTCTTTAAAGATGCTTCTTCATAGGGTTACAGATTACATTAGTGTGAGCTGTTGTTACTGTGTTGAGATAATTAACCTACAATTTAATATTTCACTGTATAATTTGAGACCCTTATTAAGCTATATGCTTAATAGCTATCAATTAACACTGTATCCTACCATACCATAATTGTCCAGTTTTGCAACACAGTTTACTGCACATTTCTACTGCTTCTCAATTTAAATATACAGTTAATTCGAGGACTCATTGAATAATTGTGTGACCGAATCACTGCCAGTGTGGCAGGTTGCAAAGGTCTCGTTTTTGAGTATGATAGCTGAAAATACAGGACAATAAAAATTCCAGTCAGTCATGAACATACCACACATAATGATTCATGCCTAGGAATGTGCAGGATGCCAGTGCCAGGGCTTTTTTGTGATCATAATAAAAATGTATTCATGCGTTATAACATCAACTAAGCAGATCAACTTTTGGTTATACTGTATTTTGCGTTGCAGTGCAGCATGAACTTGCACCATTGCTACATAAATAACACATCATATATGCACAAATATGATCTGCATATGTGTGTGTGTACATGTATATATATATATATATATAATATATACACACACACACATATTTTCACACACACTGGCAAGCAAAGGAGTAACAATATTTTTAACTTTTGACTTTTAGGCTTCATATCCATCCATTGCAGCTTTGAATGTGAGACTACCATCATTTCTTACATAAACTTTACATGCAACTATTTAGCATATGCGTAGTTCTACCGATTCTTGTCATGTAACTGCATTGTTACTGTTTTGCTCCTAGAAATGTAAATTTTTATTATTTTGTTTGTATTTTTGACTTTCAACACTGCCTGAATCCTTCTGAGCATGCTGTTCATCAGATTCAAGCTTGTCTTGACCTAAATCTGATCCTAGGGCTCTTCTACATATTCCCAATGTTGGTGCAGACTCAATTGAGTGTGAATACAGCTTTTTCTTCAACTCTACTCACAAGTATTCGATTGGGTTGAGGTCTGGGGACTATGGAGGCAAATACAGCAAATCTACTTTATTGTCATTGAACAATTTCTTTGCCAATCTCAACTTCTGCTTTGGGTTATTGTCCTGCTGGAACACTGTCGTCCTTTTCATACCCATAGTACTCGAGTATATGAAGTAACTCATGTTGTAGGATACTCATAGCTTGGCATTGAGACCACCATTGATTCTGGTCAAGTAGTCAACACCTTTTGGCTGTGAAACATCCCCATATCATTGGGCTTCCTCCACTGAAATTGACAGTTCCTTAAATTTTTCGATCCATTAGCCCTCTTTTCTTCCAGACCCGTCTGCACCCATTAGAGCCCAGTATATTGACTTTCGTCTCACTGCTCCAAATTAATGGGTTGTAACTGCTCACTGCTCCAAATCACCCGTTTCCATTGTAATTTGTAGTATACAAGAAGAAAAAGATTGTCCAATCACCAGGAGCAAAACCTTAACAATGCAGTTACAAGATAAGAAGCTGCATAACCAAGCATATGCTAAATAGTTTTAGGTATGCGATAGCCAAGATGATTGTCTACAAAATGATGGTAGTCTCACATTCAAAGCTTTAGTGGATGGTAAGATATACAGATTTTGCTGTAGATTTTCCATAAATTCCACTTATTCAGTTGCAAATCATGTGACACTCCGCATGTTGCCAAGTTGACCATCCTTGCTGTTTTGAATATTATTTTGTAAAACACCATTTGCTTACATTATACATTGCTGTATATTTTTCAGTGCTTATATCAATCACATCCGATAGTGGCCTTATGTCTGCCTACAGGAGCCATATATTTGATGTAAAGGAAAGAACCAGATGCCATCCTGGTAGATCTGGGAAGGCATTTGCAGGGTGGAATTCATGGACAGTAATCTTCCATTTGATTTGGTAGATCTCCATATTTCTAAATTCTCAAACTGGTATGTAATTGGATATTGTATCTAGGGAATATGTTTGGCAGGACCAATTGATACTATCCCATCGTCACCAGCCATGTTGTACACCTTGTCTTCCTCATACTCTTAGGCCCCGTTCACATGGCGGTTTTGGCTGTGGGTTTTGTCGCGGCCAAAACCTCGTCGGACCATGCCGCAAACTCGCGTCTGGCGCCGAGGGTTTGCCCTCATGCAAATTAATAGCAGGGGGCAAACCGAGCCGCATCCCAGCCGCGCACCACCCGCGGCGACACACGCGGCAGCACCGCGCGGCCGCTGCGCAGAGCACTCCCTGTCAAGGAGAGTTCTTCACATGCGCGGGTTTGGCCGCGGCCCCGGAGCTGCGGCCAAACCCACGGCGTGTGAATATTAACGCGGTTTCCAATAGGAAACCATGTTAATAAACTAGGCGCGATTTGGCCGCGGTTTTGGCCGCGGGAACCGCGTCGGAACCCGCGACCGTAACCGCGGCCAAATCCACCTTGTGAACCTGCCCTAAGGCTATGTCTACACTGCAGTTGCATTTTATGGGAAGAGACCAAGAAAACTAAAAGCACCGGCTTATTGTAATATGTTGTATAATATGCCGGCGCCAGAAGACGACAGAGAAAAGACGGGCTATTGCCGCCTATGGGGCTGCAGGAACGATCGTATTTTCGGTGCTTTTAGAGAACTGAAAGCGCCGAAAATACAATCTTAATCCTGTGCAGTGGAGACTTAGCCTTAGACTTCAGCGTAAAGGAAAAAGGACAGAAGTAAATAATGGTTTGTCTTGTGCCTCACCCAATGACTGGACTAGCCTCTTGATTATTAGTGGAATTTTTTATGTAACATTGGGTATGCTAATTGTTTGCAGAATGAGTTTATTCAACACTAATATTACTTCCCATCTGCATAGATTTAAAAGGGGAACATGTCCCATTGAAAATGCTATCTGATCTGCTGGCAACATATTATAGAGCAGGAAAAGCTGAGCAGATTGATATATTGTGGGGAAAGATTCAGATCAACTTGTATTTCATTCATTTAAATCCCTATCTATTTTGGGTTACGGGGTCCAGTAAGGGGTAGCAGTGATTGACAGCTATTTCTGTATGTACAATCACTGATAAGACAGCCTATTGGAATCCTTAAAGGGGTTTTGCCACGAAGGCATTTCATGCCTGGTTTATCCAGTATCAGCTTTTAGTGTGTTCAAGAAGAGGCGTGTATGATTTTTAAACTGTATTTCATGAGACCAAGCAGGCTTAACATCACCATGCCTTCTCCACAGTCTGCTCTCTAGTCAAAGGTCTGTTTACAGTATACAATGTAGGTAGGTTGTTAGCATTTCTGCCTTCCAACACAGGGGTTCGAGGTTCAAATCCCTGCAGGAGCCAAATGTGGATTTTTTGGGCTCAATGCACATACCTGAGGTCTCTTTTTTTTATTTATTTGCACTGTTTGGCTAATTACAAAGGCGTAGAGGACAGGAGTAGGGTGACAACACCTGGGGTTGAACACTCGCTCAGCAGTGTGTGTGTGTGTGTGGTTACTAAGCAGGGAAGAGACTGACAGTAGCTGCCTGAGAGGAGAGGTGTCTAAGCATGTGGAGCCAGGACTGAAGAGCTCTCGTCACTGGTCGTATACCCTAGAGACGAGCTGTTCACTATGGATCACTAAGGGAGCAGCTAAAACAAAAATGGCACAGAGTTTTTAATGATGATGAATGGTGAAAATGTTTATTATTTAATTTGCAAACTTCCAACATCATTTTTACTTTGTGGAAAAACCCCCTTTAAGCCAGAACAAGTGGGGATATATGAATAGGATACTACTGAATCTTTCCCCAAAGCTCAGCTCTTCCTGCTCTGGAATTTATTGCCAACAGATCAGATAATCTGTTCAATGTGCCAAGTTCCCTTTAAAACATGCTACAGAATTCCAAATTCTCAATAGGCATTTTTTTTTTTGTAGATTTCATGTGTTTAGTTCAGTGGGGGAGTCAGGGCTAAACTAGAGACTTCTTGGAGCAAACGGTTCCCATGTTAAGATTGACAGTTACAATTCACAGTATGAAGTCTCATACAATTCAATAGAGCACATCCACTTCTGTGGTTGTGTTGTAAAAGGTTGCAAAAAAGTAGTGTAATGTGATGGATTTTTTGATTAGATACATTTATTATGTGTTTTAGACAAACATTTTTATGTTAGACAGGTGTAGGTGTGGCTTTGAGTCGAATGGGCATGGCCTTGTTGCTATATTGTGGGCAAAATTCTGGTGTCGAATTTTGATGACCATAAACCAACTAACAAGTTGATCTATAATAACTGGACAAGGCTAAAGAAGCAGCAAAATATTCATACAGCGTAATAAATTTGGCACAATTTTACACTACCTTTTACATTGTCTAACTTTTAGACAGCAATAGTAAATGTGCCCCAGCAAGTACTCTTGAACAGCTGTAGCTAGACTGAAATTGGAGAATCTGCTGTAGCCTTCGCCTTCGTGACATTCAAAAGGCGATTTGTATGCAGAGACGTATGCAAATTACAGTGTGAAAAATGAGGAATTTTTCTATAGACTTTTGAACTCTGTGTACATAGTTTTCGTGTTCTGCACACCTATAAATACTAGTGTATACCTCAAAGGAAAGTTTCCAATACCATGTATTTTTTTCTTTTAGGACTGATTCACATCTGTGTCATTATCTCGGTTTCTCTGTTCCGTCACAGGAAAACGAAGAACTGCACTGCGAGATCAGATTAATGATGGACCCCAACACTGTCCAATAAGCCCCCTGACTGTAATGGGCTCTGCTGAGTTCCGTCATGGCGTTAGCTATTTGAATCATGGGCATAACTATACCCATAGCAGCTATAGCGACTGCCATTGTGCTCAGTGGTTGAAGGGGCCCACTCAAGAATATTGTTTCTTTTTGTAGGGAACTAGTAGTTGGTGGCTTTCTGCTATCAGGCACTACTTTGTGGGTTCCCTGATATATGGCGATATCATTTATGTCACGGATCACGCCACGGCCCGTGCCTTGGACCGCAGTCGTGTCCGTGCCCCTGTTTCCGGGTCCGCTGTGGCTCCCTGTGCGGGGCTCACAGTGACTGTGTCATTATGCTCTGTACCTGCTCCTGTGTCCCCTGCTGCTCAGCGCTACTTACCTGGCCATGCTCCCGCACGTGTCCATCCTCTGTGGCTTCCCCAGCGTGTATGCGCACCCTATAGGGCTGCCTGCTGACGTTTATAGACACAGTGCTCCTGCTTCCTGCCTGTGACCTGTGATCTCTGCCTTCATATGAAACTTCCTACCTGTACACAGGGGTCAGTTCGTTGGTGTTCTTCCATAGAGCTAGACCTCTGCTGTTGAAGCTCCTGCTGAGTTAACCCTCTGGTTTCCAGTGTCTCTGCTGAAGCTCCTGCTGAACGTCTGCATTACCCTGCGCCGTCCAGCGCACCTGTTTATCCGCTGGTTCCTGACGTACTGTCCTCCAGTTTCTCCCTGCTGATTCCTGCTGCTGTATAACTCTGTTATCACCCTAGGACTGTGCATCCATTTAACAGCTACAGCATCCGTTTATCCTCCACCTGTCCTGCACTTCGGCTACCCATCGCGAGTTTGACCATCCGCGCCCGCGATGGGCCCAGAGGATCCCCTACACCAGGACGTTTTCCAGCCATCCTGGTTGGCAAATGTGACAATTTATACCTTTAACACCTTTCTGATAGTCGCTCATAATAATATGGCTCTTTGTTTTTTTTTTCTCCATGCCTTCCAAGAGCCCTAACTTTTTTTTTTTTTATTCTTTGTCAACATTAAAATGGGGATGGAAGCCCTTATGTCTAAGTATTGGCAGCCCACAATCTTGCTCATCGCAATGAGAAATGGTGTGTGGCACTTTTTCTCGTTGTACGCCAAAACTTGGCGCATTGTACGCCAGATGCAACACTCTTGAATGCACCAATGCTGCAGGGGTATGTCATAACAGAATCAAATTTTTGGCGCATAACTGTCATACAAATCCATACCAGTTTCAAAGTTTCATTTATAACGTGCTGTGAGACAGTTTTATACATACTCTAATCGTACACTGTTAAAAACTGAGGTAGAAGGAATCAACTTTTCCATGTCCTGATAGCTACCAGATAAGTAATAGCTTCAAACTGAAAGAGCTCTTCTCACCTCCATATTTCTGAAGTTACTTCCAGAGTTAATACTCAATTCCATGCGGAGAACTGCTTAGCTATCCCTCCTCAGTCAAACATATGCATAGAGTCAGTGCAATAAAAACGTAGAACCTTTAATAATTTCTCCATAAAAATATACATTGACCCGTAATTCACAGTATGTCCTACATGTAAACATAAAAAATGCATACTCAGCGTTTTTTGTTGCGGCATGGCCTGACGTTCACTGTTAATTCATGGCGCCGCTCCTGCCCCAAAGGGAGGATGAACCCGGCAATCAACAGGACTGAGCACTCGTGGAAGGGGAGGAGCTATCCCGGTCCAAAATGACTCAGTCCTGCTCAGATTTTAAAAAGCATTTTTCAGTTTACATGCAGGACATACGTGAATTAGGGGCAAGTCTATTTTAGGGAGAAATTATTAAACTTCTACGTTTTTATTGCACGGCTTAATATTTTTGAGAAGTACTTGGGGGTGGATCCCAAATTTTGGAGCCGTGCTAGCTATCCGCAATATATATAAAAAATTTCCCCCTATTTTTAAAGTGCTACCCCTCCTCACCTTATCCCCAAATTAACTCAGATGGTCTTTCTGTTCCTCTTCCAGATACTTGCAGTAACAAGACGTAATTAAAGTGGATCATACTTGTTCCATTCCTCCAGTACGTTCACGCGACTGAGCATTCAACTGAATATAAAAATTACATCTGCTTAGGGTAGTTCCCATACATGTATTCTGTTTTTTAACTGTATAAGTTTTGCGTCTCGTTTTTTTTTAACTTGTAGATATGGCCATTTATTTTATCCTTTTTTTATTTTGTCAACTTAAGTCTTATTTTATCTGCATAAATCCTGTAACGTCTATTAAGGACGTTAACAAGTTTTGCCCGGGAAATTTGCCCCTGAAACCCCAATTTTTTAAATGTTAAAGATAACATTGTATGTAATATCCCATCTGAGGTGATACACCCAAAATGTTTAAGGATTTAACCTTTGGGGGAAATGGCAATCATTACCTTGCGGATTTACGGGATCGCATTACAGCGGATTCTGCGTTACTGTCTTCTTTTCCTACCCCCAAACCCAGATTTCTACCCGTCTTTCCCGTCCCCCCTGCCGGGAAGATTTCAGTTACTTGTAAAAGAGACCTTAATTTTATCAATAGCATAATTCTGGCCCAAAATTTAGTAATTTAAACCCAGAGATAAAAGTAGGGCCGGGAGGAATTGAAAAACTAATCCAGAGCTATATAAAAAGGCAGACAAAGGGGGACCATTTTCCTTATGGCAAACATACATATGTTGCCGATACAAGAAATTTATTATCTGCAAATATCGCAATTGAAACGCAACCCTACCCCTGAATTTAAAAAACCCAAATTACACTTCTTTTGGGGGAAGGGCTTAGGATCGGGCACAGTCAAAAAACAGGTGGTTTTAATTTTTGTAGAAATCCTGAATCCCTATTTTGTACGGAAAAAAAAGGCCCACAAGGACAGTGCCCCAACCTCCCAGGACCTATTTCTCGGGCATAGGTTCCCCCCTGGAAAAGGGTGCCATGGTTTGGATGGTGCCCTTAAAGCCTTTGTTGGTAGATTCCGGTTACTTAAGGGACAAAAAGGAAGCCCTTGAAAGGTTTGGAACCACAAGGGGCCAGAATAAGGTCTGGCTCACAGTGGTGGAAGCTTTTATTTCCAATCCTTTTCGGTAGCTTATCAGCCCTAAAGTTTTCTTTCTCACTTATACGATTATACGGAAGGGGGCTCCGAGAATTGAAAACAGGGCTAAATTTTTGATGAATCATACTTTTTTTTTTTAATGGGGATTTTTTTTCTTCAGATTGAGGGCCTATGGGGCCAAAGTTCTCCCCACCTGGCCAATTTTTCCCATGGTTTGGGGTGGAGCACTATAAAACTTGCCCAGAAACCCCCTTTTTGGACTCTTTTTTGTGTATGGCAGGTACACGATGCCCTCCTGTTTATGGGGGGGGCGTGTCCCTCCAAACCCCCGACTTCATATTTTTTTGAATAATAAATCTTCAATTTACATTTCACTCAACTGTTACTCTGATAGAATTACACCCCTGGTTTTTAACCCCTTTTTGGGAACCCCAAGATGTATCATTGAGACCAAAACCCACGTAAGGCACAGCGGGAAACCAATTTTCTTCAAAACTTTCACCCAAAAACATGTCCATAAAGCCATTCCTGTGGGTGAAGGTCAGGTCCAAAAGAAATTGCAGTAGGGAAGAGGACCATCGGGGGGAACCACATCAATTGAAAATAGATTTCCGAAGAATCCCCCAAAATGGATGTTAAAACGGGCCGGTGTCATAGAGACTCGAAGTAGAACCCATTTGACCCACTCGCACACAAAAAAAATTCTTCTGGGAATTTTCAAAGACCCAATTGGTCGGGATCATACTCCACAATTCTCTGAAATCAAGAATTTTTTTGAAGTACTACCATTTTTTTGGGACCGACGTTGAAAAGGTACTTTCTAAGGCTGGGCACGTTTCCCTGAAAGGGGATGTACATTGGGAACTTAAATTTACCTAATCTAGTATTGACCCATAGGCCACAACTACTTTGGTGCACAAAGGGGGTTTTTTCAGTGTGGAGACATCCGTGCCCCCACAGTGAGTTTTTCCCTTGCCACTAAAAATTTCTGACAGTCACAACACCAAAAGTTTAATATAAAAGGTTTTATAACTTAATTCGCCAAAGTAGTGTACTGGCACAATGTACCCTCTGTAACTTATATTACGTGGGAAGCACCTAGGGGAAAATCAAGGTACCCTTTCCCAGAACAGTAAAAATTAACAATTGTCTGTCAGGAATAGATCTAAACTTCCAAACCACTAGAAAAGCACATTTTAAACTTAGAGGGCTAAAATAATTGGGATCGAGAAAAACATCCATCAATCCGGGGGGGGGATATAAGAAAAGGGACTCACATAGAGAGGCCTTTTTGGATCCCTTTTTTAAATACAACATACCAGGGGGTCTTAATAAAAGGGAGTTTAAAAGTTCCCCTATTGAATTTTACTCATCAAAAGAGGGGTTCTAAAGGGTCTCTCTTCTATACTAGTTGGATGTCTCGGTTTCCAAGTGTATTATATATCATATTTTGTATCTTTCGACTAGTGTAACTTTTCAAGGGTTTGGGTTTTTGTAATCCCATGCTGTCTCTGATACCTTTGTGCCCTTGCTATTCTTTGGGCTCTTTTGTTTATTTGGAAATGTTTAATTTACTAATTTCGCCGGGTATTTATTTAGATTCATTTGAACTGGCTTCCCTTTTAAAAACTGGCCCCCCTTTTTTTTTTTTTTTTTTTTCTCTGCCAGGGTTTTTAAAAGCATTGTAATTTTTTGTTTTCTGCTAAAACACATTTTGTATATATTTTTTTTTTTTATTATGCAAGACCGGGGACCCAAACACCTCCGGGTCTGACATCGAATTTTTTTTTCTCCGCCGGACATATTTTGTATACTTTGCATATATTTTTTATCGTAATGCGCAGGACTGGCACTAATATTTTTCTTTCTTTAAATCCGGGGCTATGGTGTTTTGCGCATGACCGGGCACGCGTCATGCTATTCCTGAAATTGGGCCCCATGATTGTTGATACGCGTCCGGTACAACGTCTTTTTTCCATTTTGTTGTTTCAAGACCGTGGGGCGTGCCAGGGTTTGGGGGCAGCAATCAGAATCCACCAATGATTTTAGAATTATGGATTTAAGGGGGGTGGGTTCAGTAATTTAGTATGCTATGACTAAGGGTGTGCTTACACCCGAAACGGTAAGTAACTCCGTGCTTTGGGGGATGTTTTCACATGGGAATGCTTGAATTTTATATTTTCCCTAAATAAAAGGACTTAATTTACTATTTCCATGTGGTTTTTTGCTGCATCCATCGGTTTGCTATACAAGTCTATACTAGAACTGTATCACAATACATGAAATAAATAACTATTGTTAAAAACTGAGGTAGAGCTGGCGCCAGGTTCATACATGTCACCCTTCGTGTGTAAAATTAAGCACTCTTGGGTTGGCCATTTCTTTTACCAGTGATTTACTGCTGTGCAATTCTTGTTTGGTACTCCTTATTATCTTCTATAACATATTCTGTACTCTAATAGACAAACCAGTAATTCAAGAAAACCAGTTCCAGCATATGTTTTATTTTGGCATTTAAAGGGGTGTTATCGTTTCATTAAATGGTCTTCAGAATAAGGGGACAGTGAAAACAAGCAACTTTGCAATTGGATGTCATTAGCAAAGCTGCCTTGTTCTCAGTTTCCTTATCTTGTGTTTTTATTTTACACTGATATCCAGTGTGGGTCTGATCCCTCCTCCTTGCAATTCACTAGCTGAGAGCTCATTTACATCCTGTACAGCCCCTGGGTCGATTCACCGAGCTGTGTCTCTGACTCAGTTAGGGGCCGTAGCATTTTCTGTCTTCACACCTAGCAGAAACAGACTGCAGCAGATTGTACAATGAGAAAACATGACAGTTTTGACCCTGTGCCTAACTCTCCTGCATACACACAGATCTGTGCCGTTCTTAGAAAGCTGTAATACATCTCCAGCTGTGAGAGATCAGTGCTCGGATTAGAGTGAATGCAGCCGGGGGTATGTATACAGCTCTTATAAAATAAGACTGATAGGGAGAGACACAGTGATATGTGGACTCAGAGGGGAGGGGGGGGGGAGTCTCAGGCCAGCAGTGAAGGGGGGATGATGTCATCCAGCTGGGAGGGGAAGAAACTCCCCTGCATTCAGAGTTGAGAAGCTAAGAGCAGTGTGAATCAGCCGAAGTAAGGAAGCGATACATCCCCTTTATGGTGTAGATACTGAATAGGTAGGGTTTTGTCTCAAGGACAGTGGAAAGTTCTCTAGTGGAAAGTTTGCTTTCTATTGAATAAATAAAATCAAAAAGAAACCAGCTCACCCAGTTCAATGGATAGGATGCTTGGACCAGTGGCAAACCCGATCACAAGAGTAAAAGTAGAAAAAAGGAATTGTCCAACTTTCAATAAGATTCCAAAAGTTTATTTATATCCAAAGAGAAAATCAGAACATGGAGCAGTACACAACGGACAAGACACCAGAAAAATAACTCACGCGTTTCAGGCTGCGAGTCAGCCCTTAATCATAGGCATGATGATAGGTATCCTACCTATGGTTAATGGCTGATAGGCATGATGCCTATCCTCATGTCTATGATTAAGGGCTGACTCGCAGCCTGAAACATATAAGAGCTTATTATTTTTCTGGTGTCTTGTTCGTTGTGTACTGCTTCATGTTCTAATTTTCTCTTTGGATGTACATAAACTTTTGGAATCTTATAGGAAGCTGTACAATTCTTTTTCTACCTGTCTATTGCATACTATTGGACTCTGGAAAAAGGTTTGGCACGCAGTTGTCAGTATTTTTTTCTGTAATTCCTAGAGACCTTAGCACAGCCAGCTCAAAGTTGAAGCTGGAAAACAATTTGCATCCTGTGGATATGGCATAAATGATTCACATGTAGTTAAAGGGGTATTCCCATTTCATTGATTAGCTTTAAATGCGTAGGTAAAAGTAAATAAAGGTTATTACCAAATACATTGCTGTTCTGATTTTGGTTATTTTTAGAGTTAGAGCAGATCTGATCTCTTGCTTTTATACACAAGCTCTCTATATTACCAACAATTTCTTCTGCTCTCCCGCGATGGTGACATCGATCCAGTCTGTCTTATCAGCAGCATAAGAGCTTGTTTGTTTTACTTACTAACAAACTTTAACCCTTTCATAGCTCTGTAGCCTTGTGCACTGCTGTTTAGAAACCTTATTCACTAATGTTTCTCGAACCGGCTCACCTAGGAATACCAGAGCTGATAAGCCAATCACTGCTGTAGACATGCCCATAGATTGATCAGGAAGTGGGAGCCTGATGCTGGCTGTGGCTCTGTGAAACAACATGGTGAGATAGTTTCTTTATTATAGCTGTAATGCCACTGTTCCTTATTTAAAACGTAAAGGGGCTAATATCTGAAAAACGTAACAGCTCTTTAGCTAAATTTTGTGATTTTTTTTTTTTTTTTATGTGATCCATTTCAAACTATATTTTATGTAGTTAGGTATATCCATGCTATGCGATTAAACTGGCTGTTTTTTTTTTTTTAGTCCTGAAGTATGCAGGAATAAAAATTAGCAAGAAAGAAATGAAATAGTGAAGGAATATCGGCATTAAAGAGCTGTATTTTAGACCTTTTTTCCAAATTTCTAAGAAAAGTGTCACCTTGGAGAGGGTTTATTGTACTTGGCAAAAATTAAGGGCGAGATGTAAATAAAGTGGCGTTTCCATGGCAGTTTTAGGCACATTAAATCAGTGTAAAGGGTGCCAAAAAGTCAGATTCTTTAAAAAATCTGGCATCAGGTATACCTTGCATAGAAAATTGAATGTGCCTTAAAAGGCGTCTTGTGCCTAAAAATGCGAATCGCGTCAAAAAAGGCGCATTGCGCAACTCGCGGCACATATAATATCATTGGTAGTATATGTAATGCGCCTCAATAGAGGCATTGCGCGACGGGGAGCACAGCGCACCATATTTAGGCGCGTTACAAAGTGTTGTGCCCGGCATATAATGCGCCTAGTTTCGGTGTATGACAGTTCATTTACAACAAGAATATGGCGTCAAAAGTGGTTTTAGTGCAAAATAGACCAAAAAACTGGCGTTGGCGAGTTGGGACATGTCGCCCAAAGTGTTTGTGTAAGATTCGCAAAATCTGGTTAACTTCTTGCACAAAATCACCACTGTCCATGGTTTGTATCTGGTATTGCAACACATCCACATTCCCTTGAAGGAGAGTCTTGCACTGTTCCATTAATGTTTTGATATTTTAAATAACTCAGAATCAAAGGGTTTTTCTTGATTTTAATTTCTAGCTTAGCCTGTGGTGGGTCCATTCAGCTGAGATTCTGACAACTCCATCTGATGCAGTCATTTACTATGATTTAGATAAATAAACAGTTGTATTAAAAGGTTTGACCACAAATACAATAAGAATACCCATAAATCAATAAAAGTAGACAGTGGGATGGCTTTAAAACACATTATATACATTGCTAATGGTCGCATCCCCTCCTTATTTTTCTCAAAGAAAAATGTGGTTAATACTCAGGAAGGTGAAAAATATTCAAATTCTCGTAATGGAGTCTGTTGTATGAGCAGCACTTTGACTTCTCTACCACACACTCAGCTATTTCTAGTTTTAGTTATACAGAGTTTTGCCATAGCTTGATAAAATAAAGAGAGAATTCAAAATAAGGCCTGGTTCACATCTGCGCTAAAGGGGTGTGTTTATAATTTAGTATTGGTTCACATTGGGAAAGGTTTTTCAATACTGTATAACTTTTAGTGTAAAGTTAGACTAGACAGTTTTACAATGCGCCACAGTTATCATAGTGTTGATTAATCTGGCACAGGTTTAGTCTAACTACACCTTTTGTAAGTTGGTTTACTTTATGCTACTCACTGCGCCAACATAAACCCCTTAAGCTTTTTGTTGTTTTTTCCCTTTCCATTAACAAGAATAGTTGTCTGTCAACATAGCCATATAAGGCTTTGTATTTGTGGGAGAAGTTTTATTAGTTTCATGGCACCATTTAGTATATCATGTATAAAGTGGAACCCCTACCTTCCATCCCGTGAAAAAAAAAATAATTTGTGTGGTAAGATGGGAAAAACCTGCAACTGTACCATTGATTTAAGAGCTTGTTCATTGGCATATAGTGCAGATAAACTCTAGATGTTGAAACCTTTGGAACCTGTACTTTACCTGCAGTAGGAGCAAAATTATGTTAGGTGTTTGCATGTAAAAGACCGGTTTGGACTTTCTGTTCCTCCCCACAAATATTTTCTTCAACATTGCTCAATACATTATCCGGTTAAATAAAATAATGCGGTCACATTCATTTTTACGAAGTTGACTGACTGAGGTATAATTGACATGTTAACTTTGTTTCGTGGGTCAGTTCGATTACATCAATACCAAATTCATGAGCCTAACCCTAACTTTCATTTTTTTTGTCAATAGAACTATGTAAGGGAGTGACCTTTGTGGGACAAATTGTGGTTTTTATTATTTTACAGCATTTTTTGTGTGAGATAAAAAGATGGTATTTTAATGTTTCAGACTATAATGATTGCTACGATACCAATTCTATTTTTTTTTGCATATAATTGAAAAAAGTATTTTTAAATTGTTTTTAGATTTTACAAATTTTAATAAACCTTTTTTTTACTTTGTTAGTCCCACTGTGAAGTGCAAAAGAGAATCTTAAATCCTCACATAGCTTCATAGTGCCTCTCCCCAAGAAGAGAGATTCCACTTTCTGGGCCACTCATTGCCTCTCACCTAGCCAGTAAGCTCTGCACTTTTGCTGTCCGCAGATGAGTGATAATTGTTTGGTATGAATCCTTTTCGCTTTCCAAGTCCCAAGTGAATTGAGGATGGCTACATTCATTAGGGGACATTTAGGGCCACATGTATGAAAACTGTACAGGTCTAAAACTCACTTTGTTGCCCATAGCAACCAATCAGAGCGCCCCTTTCATTTCACATAGTGCTATGGTAAAATGAGAAGGCCGCTCTGATTGGTTGCTATGGGCAACAAAGTGATTTTTAGACCTAGATAGTTTCATACATGTGGCCCTTAGAGCATTCAGCTTTCTTCCCATAATGCCTTGTTTTAGTCCCACTATGGCGCGTGACCACTAAGTGGTGCGCTAATTATACAATATACTGCAGTACTAATATATACTATACATTAGTGAACTTTCACCACACTTAGAAGAAATAGAAACATTAGCATGTCAGGCTTCTGTACTTTAACAAGATGGTGATTTTGTTAATAGGTTAAAGCAAAAGTATGGTCCCAGATTGAAATTGAAGGTTGCATTTTCTTCTCTAAATTTCAAAACCAGCTCTTGGGTTAAGTATGCTCCAGACTCATTGCCATCTTTGCAAAGTATTTAGCATTAAAGAGTTTATGAACATAGAGTGGCTGTAAAATAAGAGATTTTCCAGTATTCCTGATGAACTTTTCCTGTAAAACCTGAATGTCCAACAGGGAAGATAGGTAAAATCGTAGTTGATGAACCTTTCTCCACGGACTATATAAAATATTATTTCACATGCTGAGACCTTAGAGGAAGGTAACATTTGCTGCTTAAACCCAAATAGAGACTATAATGGTTCCCATATATTTATTTAGGCTCATGAGGTTTCCTTTACTTGTTAACTTGTATTTAATTACCAGGATTCACAAGGCTTCTTTATGAGCGTGAATCATGTCCAAACTATTAATTAGCTGTTGCTTTGGATTGTACATTATTAACCAATTATGATTATTAATTTTATTCATAGTTACATTTCTGGATCACAATGTTGTATTTCAAGTCTAAAAGGTGACACCTAAACAGATGAGCAGAAACTGTCTCCCCATATATTATAAGCTATTTACTAGCTTACTATTTCTTTAGGTTTTCCCGCTCATAGTTTTCTTTAAATTTTTATTGTGTTTTTAAAGGCAAGTTCACACAATGGATTTTAAGTCACTTGTGCTGGAAAAATGAAAGCTGAGCTTTGATTGTCTTTTTTGCCCCTAGCAACCAATCTATTAGACAGTTTTGATACATTAGATCCTGTGTGAGAATGAAATCTAAGGCCATGTTCACACGGCTTATTTGGGAATGTATTTCAGCCCGTAATTCGTGGCGTACTGCACGAATTACGGGCTGAAATACGGCCCAGTCATTACGGTAATCCACAGTTCTCATAGAGAACTATGGATTACGTCTCCTCTCTCCGCTCGGCGAATCCACCGCGGGGGAGAAAGTGACATGTCATTTACTAACTGCGTATACGCGCCGCTAGTAATGAGAGTCTATGGGCCGGCGAGGTGCCGGCCCCCCGCCCCGCAATTAAGCCGTGTGAACGTGGCCTTAGGCCTTTTTGTTTCTTTAAAACTCCAATCTGCATGAAATTGAAATGGTCTTTATTATCTGCGACCAAATAATAGATTAAATTGCAGGTGGACATCATTAGGACCAGTAGATCACAATTTTAGGACATTTGGCTGTGTCCTCTATGTATCGCCATTTGCCACCCATGGTACTTGGTATAGTTACTTAAACAGCAGCATATACAACGTTCGGCTTGGTTCACACCTGTGTCTGAGGTTCCATTCGGAACCTCTGTCACAGAGTTGAAAATGGACACCAAGAGATCTTTTACCAAAGAGCCCAACGGTGCCTGACAGACGCTATTGATTTACAGTGGGTCCATTGGGTTTTCACCATGGTGTCCGTTTAGAAAAAATAGCGCATATGTGAACCAAGCCTTAGGCCATTTTCCCATGGCATGGTTTTTCAGCTTTTACACGGACCTTAATGGAAAATCCGTGCACGGATTTTCCGCCCGGTTTATGTACGGAATATGAACATGTCTTTGTGAAGGGGGATGGCTTTTCTCTGCAAACCGTGGAGAAAAGCCATCCCCCGGCGGCTGTGTGCACCGCACAAAAACAGGACAAATACCGGTCGGATAAACCAACCGGTATTTGTTCTGTGCCGTGTGAACGGCTCCTTAGGGTGCTTTCACACAATGTGTTTATTGGTAGAAATGATCAGCAATTAATGCTGTGCATTTCTGTAGAAAAAAACGCATAAAAAATACACTGTGTGAAAGCACCTTTAAAGGGGTTTTGCCACAAAGTGAGTTCCTTACCTCATCAGCTCAGGGGAGAATATAAACAAATCCTGCTGAGTCATGAATGCTGCAGGGGCGACAGGGAGGGGGTGAGCAGAGAGTGAAGAAGAAGGGAGCGTCTCAGAGTTTACTCAAATAATAACATTACAACAGTGGATTCTCTGTACAGCAGACAGACTCATACATTGCACATTTCTCCCTAGCCCCTTGAAAGCTCATTCATTTTCCCTTTCATCAGATAAAAAGTGCAAACATGCAAGTGCGGCCAGATAAGCTCCTGTCAGCTCCTCTGGTCGTGTCTAATGTAAACTTTCAGGTAACTAAGGGCATTCTCGCAGGCTTCACTTTTTGTAATCGCCTATATTTAGAAAAGTGATTACCCATTTTGGAGGATCCCACGTCAACATTACATCATGGCAAAAACCCTTTAATGTGGTGAACAGTGGCAGAATTTTGATCATCACATAGCAGTGGTTCCATGTGGAGCAATAAAGCCCACAGATTTTGCATGGCATGACTATGTTTTATAACTTATGACTTAAAAGCTCCTGCTTTACCTGCAATGCGACTAAAGTTATATAAGGTGTTGCCATGTATTGGACCTAGTTAGAGGTTATCTATTTTTATTAAAATAAACATTTAAAATAAAAACAATATTGCCAAAAAATATTATTGCTTGTCATACAGTCATCATTATCAATATCAACTGATCAGTCATAAACATTTAAAATTCTATTCCAATTCCACAGCAGAGCTACTGAAAAAGTGATATTGGAGACCATATCAATGGCAGCGGTCTCTTTCAGCAGGATAATGTACCCTGCCACACTGCAAAAATTGTTCAGAAATGGTTTGAGTTATGCAGTGTTGTTCAAGGTGATGACCTGCTCAAATTCTCTAGATCTCAATCTGTTAGATGTGCTTTAAAAAAAGTCTTATACATGGAGGGCCAACATTACCACTTATAGGACATTCCTGATCTATCTGTTTAGCTAAATGTTAGATGTTCCAGAATTGTTACTTCATGGGGAATACTTTCATGTGATATGTTGTATGGTTCCCCTGTTAATGCTCCTTGGAATTCATTAGTAATCTGTCAGATGGGTGTTACCATTAGGGGGGTGTCCCTGCACTACACGGCTTATTCAAGCCGTAATTGTGGGACGGATCCCGCCCGCAATATGGCTTGAATAAGGGGCGGGGCACGGCGGGGGAGATGCTCCCCGGCCTCATAGACAATGCAGTATTTACAGCGCGTACAGCATGTCACTTTCTCCCCCCGCGGCGGATTGGCCGAACCGGGAGGAGCGACGGAATCCATAGTTCTCTATGAGAACTGTGGATTACCGTAATGACAGGGACGGATTGGAGCCGTACTGCAGCGCAAATCTGGTGCGCAGTACGGCTCCAATCCGCGGCCAAATAAGCCGTGTGAACAAGGCCTTAGATGTTGTTTGACAGTCCATGTGTGTAGGACCCACCTCTTTGAAAGCTGAAATGGTTACACCCAGTGAACTCCATAAAAATTAAACCCCACAAAAATGGTGAGTGCGGTTTTTTTTTTTCCTTCCGCCAAAAAACAAGCCTTCCTACAGTTATGTAGATGGAGAAATAAGTGTTAGGGCCCGTTTACACGACAATGGACAAATACCGGAGAAAAGCCCTTCCCATTGACATGCTCATATTCCGTCCAAAAACCAACCGGAAGAATGTGCATGTTGAATGTTTTTCGGGCGACCGGTGGGGACTGCTGCATGGGATTTCCATAGTAGCCCGTTGTGCTCGTTTGCAGCTGGTTTTTCAAAGGGTCTGCAAAATCGCAAACCGTCAGAAAAACCAGCCGCAAACACTTGCCATGGGGACACGCCCTTAAGCCTCTTGGAAGACTGGGAGTAAAAATGAATGGGACATGAACATAAAGGACCACATGTATGAAAACTGTCTAGGTCTAAAACTCACTTTGTTGCCCATAGCAACCAATCACAGCGCCTCTCTCATTTTTCCAGTGCACTATGTGAAATGAAAGGGATGCTGTGATTGGTTGCTATGGGCAACAAATTGAGTTTTAGATCTAGAAGGTTTTAATATATGTGGCCCAAAGTGGGAAGGGGTGAAGACTAGTGTATTTGTAGCAAGTACCACATAATTGTATGAGGAAAAAGAAGACTCCGAGTCCTAATAGACAACTCAGCTAAGCCTTAGGGTATGTCCACACAGCGTATTGTGTCACCTACTTGTTCATTTGTATTTTGTGCCAAAATACGCCCCGCATAGACGCCATGTTGTGTGAACTTACCCTTGGGGTAGGAAAAGACATTGTGGCTGCGGTGTAACCAAAAACCTGCCCCTTATGTGACAGTCAATGGCTGCATGAGTTTGCCTCTCATGTGACCATTGGATGTGGCATACGGGGTAGGCTTGTCAGCTGCACTCTCTATCCCAAACCTAAGTCACATATCACAGCTTTGCACTAATGAAGTAGATTTAAAATGCAGCCAATAAAAAGGCAGATAGGTATGTGTAAGACGTGGTTCACACTGTGGTATGGTCCCGTTCAGGACCTCTGTAGGTATACCTGAAAAAAGTATCCCAACGGATCCCATAATGCATCAAACAGTGTGAACCTAGTTACTTGTGTTGTGGACTACATTTGATCTGTTTCCCAAACATAATTGCTTTCTGTGCTGGTCAACCTTTTTCAGGGATCGCGACAGATATCAGTAGTGGAGGTCCCAAACCAAAGTATGTGGTGACGCCAGCCTTACCCATAGATAATGACTGATGAATATAGAAGGAGGGATGTCCACAACTAGACTTGCTTCAAAGTGCTAGAGAAACATAACTTTTTTCTTTTTTTCCCCCAGAAGTGTTTAGTCTATATTTGCAAATCAAAAATTTTTTTTTGTTACAACCGAAGCTCACTTATAAGCACACTTATATCCACTGAAATTAAACATTCATTGTGTTCATGCCCTCATTATTAAATTATGACTTATATGCTTGTACAAACTGCATACTGAGAGAGGAAGAAAGGTTTATGGAGGGAATATCCCTAGCGGGGTGTTTGTTGGTTGTGTTACATCCAGTATTGTAATTATAGCTTAATCTTTACTGTAACTAAGGTGCAATTTGTACAAAAAGTAAGTTCAAAAGTTTTGCGTATACATTCAAAAGTATAAGCACCAATACAGCTGCTAGAGTTTTTTGGAAAAGGTAAGGCCTCTCTAGGCTGGTCTTGTCCCTATTTGCTAGATAATGAGGACATGCACAATGTAAGTATGTTATCTTTACAGGTACTCCAAGCTTAGCAAACAAGGTAAAAACTTTATTGGGACATGAAAATAGGAGCCGGATACAAACAGGTGGTTAGTCATGGGTACATAGTTTTATATTTATTATAGGGTCCCCTATTCCCTGTTTGCCAAAGACACACAGACCTACAATAATGTTCCTGTTTTACATAGAGAGAGTGGAACTGGTGTCTGTGTGTCTGTAGACAAGCTGTCTTGGTGTCCAAAGCATGTGCTTCAGAATACACCCCCCTCCATCAGTCTGAAGTTGGATAAACAATTTTTTTTTTTTTTTTTTTTTAAATGTCCCACTTTCCTTTAAAATCAGTCTTAAGCAATAGTAATTATACATGTAACATACTCCCTATATCCCTTCAGTCCCCCCACAGTCATGCATTTCTCAATGCAGATCATCTCTATATGCAGATCATCCCTAAATCATAAAGATTTTGAGGCTGTTGCTTGGCATTTCAGAGCTTCAACTCCCTCCATAAGTTTTCTATGGGATTAAGGTCTGGAGACTGGCTAGGCCATTCCATTACCTTAATGTGCTTCTTTTTGAGCCACTCCTTTGTTGCCTTTGATGTATGTTTTGGGTCATTGTCTTGCTGGAAGACCCAGCCACGACCCATTTTTAATGTCCTGGCGGAGGGAAGGAGGTTGTCATCCAGGATTTTACGGTACATGGCTTCATCCATTTTCCCATTGATGCAGTAAAGTAGTCCTGCGCCCTTAGCAGAGAAAAACCCCCAAAACATAATGTTTCCACCTCCAGGCTTGACAGTGGGGAGGGTGTTCTTTGGGTCATAGGCAGCGTTTCTCTTCCTTCAAACATGGCGAATTGAGTTAATGCCAAAGAGCTAAATTTTTATCTCATCTGACGACAGAACCTTTTCCTGATCACTCACAGAATCATCCAGGTGTTCATTAGCATACGTCAGATGGGCCTGCACATGTGCCTTCTTGAGCAGGGGGACCTTGCGGGCACTGTAGGATGTTAAACCATTACAGCATAATGTGTTATCAATGGTTTTCTTGGTGACTGTGGTCCCAGCTGCCTTGAGATCATTAACAAGTCCCCCCGTGTAGTTGAAGGCTGATCTCTCACCTTCCTCATGATCAAGGGCACCCCACGAGGTGAGATTTTGCATGGTGCCCCTGATCAATGTCAATTGACAGTCATTTTATATTTCTTCCATTTTCTTACTATTGCACCAACAGTTGTATCCTTCTCACCCAGCCTCTTACTTATGGTTTTGTAGCCCATTCCAGCTTTGTGCAGGTCTATGATCTTGTCCCTGACATCCTTAGAAAGCTCTTTGGTCTTACCCATGTTGTAGAGGTTAGAATCTGACTGATTAATGGAGTCTGTTGACAGGAGTCTTTTTATAAAGGTGACTATTTAGGACAGCTGTCTTTTAATGCAGGTAACGAGTTGATTAGGAGCGGCTAACTGGTCTGTAGGAGCCAGAACTCTTAATGGTTCGTAGGGGATCAAATAATTATTTCTCCCGGCAAAATGCAAATCAATTTATATAATTTATACAATGTGATTTTTTTTATATTCTCTCAGTGTTAGCCTATCTATTGTTCTCTGCTGGCTTCCTTATCTCTCTCCTGTTCCCCTGCTCTGTCTGCACAGCCATTGCTATGTGGCAGTCTTCCAGGTGGTGCGAGCGTGCTGGTTCTTGATTTAAAGTGCCAGCGCACCACCCATCAGTGTACTGCCAATCACCTTTGACCACTTCCTACTTCAGGAAATCTCGCGCGCAGACCCTTGCCAAGTTATTGGTGTCTGAGCATTTGTTCCATTGCCTTCTCGTTGCCGAATCCCTGCTCCACCTCTGACCTGCTGTTGTCTTCACCTCACGCCTGGACCAAGTCCTCACTAGAATGCTGCCTGACTTGAACATTTGCCTGTTTTCTAACTACGCCTGTCTCATCTTCCAGTAACATGCTACTCTGCACGTTGGATGTCACCTTGATGACCTACATAGGGGGTAGTGACCTGGGGGTTACCCGCCAGTTCCAACCTGACTTGAGGTGGGCTCTGGTGAAAGCTGTGGGCTCCTTAGACTCTGCCCCCTCCCCCCCCCCCTCCCAACGTGGGTAACCCCAAATCTCGACAGTGACCCAGTGGCTCCACCTCCTGTCTCGGAGTCTGACCGTGACACTTGGCTTACTCCAAGAATTGCAACAAGACAATGTTGCATGATGAGCCTAGCATGCTTTTCAGGGAGCTATGCCACCTTCCCACAAAGCCTTGCACCCTTGTTAAAAAAGGCACATGTCTCTAAAACACAATAAATGTGGTGCAAGGCATGTATAGCAATTTTATGGGTTCAAACTGTACCAGAGTTTAAGTACAACTGTGATAGTAAAATTTCCCTATAGTGAAAAATTATTATTTATTTTATAGCGCCATGGATTCCAGGGCGCTGTACATTCAGATGAGTTACATACATAACATAAGTCAAACAAGTACAATAGTGACAATCTGTGACTAACAGGTACAGAGGGAAAGAGAACCCTGCCCGCAAAGGCTTGCAATCTACAAGGATGGGGGAAAGAGATAGAAAGTGAGGGGCAGAAATGTTTGTGGGGGGTGTAGTGACAGCAGGGTTATTCTAGGTTGTAGGCTATCCTGAAGAGATGGGTTTTCAGGTTGCTTTTGAAGCTGGAGAAAGTGGGGAAAGAGTCTGATGTGTTGGTGCAGTGAGTTCCAGAGAATGGGGGAGGCACAAGAGAAGTCTTGGAGACTGTTGTGTGAGGAGCTGACAAGAGGAGAGCAGAGGAGAAGGTCCTGTGAGAAGTGGAGATTGTGAGAGGGGAGATATCTGGAGATTAGGGCAGAGATGTATGGAAAGGAGAGGTTATGGAGAGCTTTGTAGGTCATGGTTAGTAACTTGTAATAATGGTAAGTAATATTTGTAATATTGCTATTAGACATTGTTTAATAGACACAGAGCAACATGGTATTCTTTCTATTATGGTAATTGTATTAGTGCAACCTCTAAACTATGTATGGAATTATGTATCTGCTAACATTTCTCAATCACAATTCAACACTAAATAGATCAAACCGCAGAGAACAGAAGGTCTCAAAGTTAAACCCCCCAGATACAACGTTTATGAAGCACTAGCAGAAATGTCCAACTTTGCATGGCTCCAGTTAGTTTAGCTACTCCTTAAATGGGTGGTTAAAAACTTTGGGCGACATCTATGAATTTGCATACAGTATTTTTTAGGCATATATTGCACCAAAAAACTGTTGGCATACTGTTCTATAGATGGCACAACACATTTTAACGCCATAAAAAGTCTGGCGCATAACACTTTGATTTATACTGTCATATTATACACTCCTCTATTATCTATTTAGAACTGGTGTGTCGGCGCCAAGTTAAAAAAAAAAAGCCTCATGTGAATTCATAGATGTTGCCCTTTGTTTGCTACTGTGAGCCAAGAGCCAGGCTTAGGTCTGCTGAGTGGTTTCGGCAGCCCAGGCAGCACCAATGCACTTAACCGCAGGAGTCTTTAAGGTACAGGGTTCCTTTTGGGAGGCATGACTGTACTGAAAGGGTTTCAATAAGACTACTCAAATTCAGTACAGGTACAGTATTTTTTTGCAAATATATTGCGAATGGTGGGTCCTAGCAAGCTGAAACCTTCTGGAGTACTTGATTTACATATCTATTACATCTGCTTCTGTTACTGCTGTTGCAGTGTCCGGCAAACAACGCCTATAGTACTTCCAATGACTAAGATTTGTATGAAATTGAAATGAGTCTGTGCTATGAACAGTTGATCGCTAATGGAGTTCGGGTAACTACTCCCTGCTATGTAATATTATGATATGTATTAATAAAGAATACGTTTTTAAGAAGACGGCTAGCTCCATGGAAGTACTATGGAAGTTGCCGGACACTGCAACAGCAGTAACAGAAGCAATTGTATCCTTACCTGCCTGAGAAGGAGTTGTTTGGGCGTCCGAGCACCGCATCCACTAAGTCCACTTGTTATAGAAATGTAAGTGAGCTGTTTTCTTCTTGTCAATTGTATGTATTAAATCTGGTACAGATTGGTACAGCTATTTGGCCATGCATACAGAACGGTCAACAGAAATCCATATTTATATATAGATGAAGATTCTGCAGATATGGCATAAAACAGAACAGAAATAAACCCTTGGTTGAACTTGATGGACCTATGTCTTTTTCCAACCGTACTAGCTAAGTTACTGTTTCAGCAAGTTCCTTTGTATAACATTTAGACTCGTGATATTTTTAAAGTAGAATCGTTAAAAACAAATCCATAAAATATAGGGTTAAAGACTTTGCCTTGTGCATGACTTGCTGAATTCAGCACAGAGTTTGGCCCTCGTATTAATGGACGTTTGTCTCCATTTGCTGAACAATTCACAGTAAACGTTCCCACTGCTCCATTTGTTATTTCTGCCCTTCGCTCCCACGTAGCAGAACATTCCACCCTTCTATGAAATTGCCAAAAATATCCCAGATTAACTAATGTAAGAAAGGTTTCATCACCATTATGCTAAATTATAAACGGTATTACCTAAAAAGGTAACCATTTGAACAAAGAGCTTTTTTGGTGCATTTTTCTTTGTAATCGTATGTCTGCCAATTCCATCTGCATGAGTAGAGTCTGTCTGCCTGTTGCTTTGATATCTTGATCCAGTCACTGCTGAAAGTTCACGCAACGTACAGCTGTGTTTTAATGGGCCTTGTAAGTACAAAAAGCAGCCGGGGTTAAATTCTCAGTTCTGTTGATCTTAGTAAATTGTGTAATGAATGAAAAGTTTGAATGCATGCTACTGGATATCTTGGCTGAGCCCCAGCACTTTGGACATTGATGTGTTCTGACATAAAAAGCTCATACAGGAAAAAATAGAGACCATAGAGTCATGGTCAAGTATGCCTTATCCAAAAAGTCCTTCATTGCGGACACAATACAAGCGTCAAAAAGGAGCTATCAGACAGACATAAATGCCCCCTCGCCATGCGTATATATATATATATATATATATATATATATATATATGCACATACATACAGTTGAAACCATAAAAGTTTACATAGACTATATAAAAAGACACATCTGCATGTTTTTCTCACTATCTGACATGAAATAAGAATAAACCTTACCTGTTTTAGGTCCATTAGGATTACCAAAATTATTTAGATTTGCCAAATGCTAGAATATGGAGAGAGATCATTCAAAGGGTTCTCTCACTACATTGATTCGTCCCGTTTCCTTGGTTTCATTTTGAATTCAGGGGCATGTTTACTGGCTTCTACTAAACTCCAGTAGAAGCCAGGTCTGTAGCTATAGCAACCAATGCTAGCAGCCTATCATGAGAGACTGAACAGGTCTGTAGCTATAGCAACCCGAGGAGCTAATGCAGCACAAACAAGAGGGGATATCTAGGAATATGTAGGACACTGTTAATGGACATATATTGCAAAGGGACTTGTTTTTGCAAGATCTTTAACATAAAAAGCAATTCTTATAGTGAGACAACCCATTTAAGGCATTTTTATTACTTTCTGCAAAGTCAAAAGTTTACATACACTAGGATTAGTATGTCTTTAAGCAATTTGGAACAAACAGTCAGTATGATGATGTCATGTATTTGGAAGCTTCTGATTTATTGGCAACATCTGAGTTAACCCAGAGACACAGCTGTGGTTGTATTTTAAAGCACACCAGAAGCACATTGCTTCTGTGTGTAACATCATGGGAAAGTCTAAAGAAATTAACAGAGATATCAGGAAGAGAATTATGGACTTTCACAAGTCTAGTTCATCCTTGTGCACAAACAAGATGGGAATGTCCAGTCATCATGCAGCCCAGGAAGGAGACGGGTTCTGTGTCTCAGATATGAATGAGCTTTTATTCAGACGTGCATATCAACCCAAGAACAAAAGCAAAAGACCTTGTGAAGATGCTGGCGGAAGCTGGTAAGATTGTAACTATCCACAGTGAAACGAGTACTGTATCAACATGGGCCAAAAGGGCACTCTGCCAGCAAGAAGCTATTGCTCCAAAAGAATCATATAAAAGCCAGATTAATGTTTTGAAAATGCACACAGGAACTAAGACCTGCATTTTTGATGAAACTAAAATTGAACTGTTTGGCCATATTGACCATCATAATGTTTGGTGGAAAAACGGAGAAGCCTGGAAACTTAAGAACACCATCCTGACTGTGAAACACAGAGGTATCAGCATCATGTTGTGGGGTTGTTTTGCTGCAGGATGGACTGATGCAATTCACAAAATAGACGGCATTATGAGGAAAGAAGATTGTGACAATACTGAAGCAACATCTCAACACATCAGCCAGGAAGTTAAAGCTTGGACAGAAATGGGTCTTCCAAATGGACAATGACCTGAAGCATACTGCCAAGCTGGTTAAAGTGGCTTAATGATAACCAAGTCAATGTTTTGGAGTGGCCGTCACAAAGCCCTAATCTCAATCCTATTGGAAATTTATGGGTAAAGCTGAAAATGCAGGTGTGAGCAAGGTGACCTACAAACATGGCTCAGTTACACCAGTTGTGTCAGGAGGAATGAGCCAAAATTCCTACCAACTATTGTGAGAAGCTTGTGGAAATAGATCCAAAACGTTTGACCCAAGTTATACAGTTTAAGTGAGCACACCGCTCACATTTGTTAGAGGTTTTGCCACATACTACATGACTCATTAGTATTACAAGGTCTCAGGTGTGAATGAGGAGCAGGTGTGTTAAATTTATCACTCTCTCACTCTCCTACTGGTCACTGGCATGTCAACTGTCTGATGATCTGAAAAAAAGAATAGTTGCTCATTTATAAAGATGGCCTAGGTTATAAGATTGTCAACTCCATGAAACTCAGCTGCAGCACTGTGGTCAAGACCATATAGCGGTCTAACAAGACAGGTTTCACTCAGAGTAGTCCTCACCATGGACAACTAAAGAAAGTTGAGTGCATGTGTTCAGCATTTGTATCCAGAGATTTGCCTTTTCAAAATAGATATACAAGTACTGACAGCATTTCTTCAGAGGTTAAAGGGGTATGGTCATCTTGTCAGTTTTCAAACCATATGCCAAACACTGCATCAAATTGGTTTTCATGGCCTGTCGTCCTAGAAGGAAGCCATTTTCTAAAGATAATGCACAAGAAGGCCTGCAAACAGGTTCTTGATGATATGCAGACTAAGGACATGAATTATTGGAACCATGTCCTGTGGTCTGATGAGACCAAGATAAACTTATTTGGTTCAGATGGTGTCAAGCGTGTGGCAGCAACCAGGTGAGGAGTACAAAGACAAGTGTGTGCTTCCTACAGTGGTGGTGGGAGTGTCATGGTTTGGCGTTGAATAAGTGCTGCCAGCTGTGGGGAGCTAAAGCTCATAAAGGAAAACATGAATGCAGACATATATTGTGACATACTGAAGCAGAGCATGATCCGCTCCCTTCAGAAACTGGGCCGCAGGGCAGTATTCTAACATAATTACCACAAAAACACCTCTGACCACTGCCTTGCTAAGGAAAATGGTGCTGGACTGGATAGGCATGTCTCCAGACCTAAACCCTATTAAGCATCTCTGGGGCATCCTCGAATGGTAGGGGGAGAAGTGCAAGTTCTCTGCCATCCACCACCTTTCTGTTGTCGTCATGGAGGAGTGGAAGAGTGTTCCAGTGGGTGTAATCTGTGTTAAGGTAGTGCTGGAAAATAATGGTAACCACACAAAATATTGACACTTTGGGCACAACTTGCACACTTAGGGGTGTATTTACTTTTGTTTCCAGCAGTTTGGACATTGATGGTTGTGTGTTATTTTGAGTGCACACCACATTTACAATTTTATACATGCTGTACACTGACTACATTATTTCAAAGTGTCATATCTTCAATGCTATCCCATGAAAAAGTGTAATACAATATTTACAAAAATGTATATAATTGTATAAATAAAATTGTTATGTATATGTAGTGGCAAATAGAAAATGCATTAAGGCAAAGTTCTTGTCCAAAAATTGCATGACATATAGACTGCTGCTCAAGCCCCCTCCTTTGCCACACATAAACTGCTGATCATGCCCTCTCCTGTCACATATAGACCACTGCAGCCCTGTTACATATAGACCGATACTTATGCCCCATTCTTTCTTACATATAGATTGCTGCTGATTATTTCCTCTGTTACATATAGACTTCCCTTAGTATCCTTACATATAGGCTGCTTATCTCTTCCTCCTCTTGCTAACTTACAGAATGTTGCTCATATTTCACATAAACGCTGTTTCTCTCTCTCTTTCTCGTTATGAATGGTCTGACATGACACTTGGGTGCCTCTTATCTCCCTCAATTGTGCCTGGAGTTGTGTAGCATTCATCATCCAGTTCCACAGGGCATTGGTTACAATGAAGCGGTCATCGGTGTGTGATGTAGCCAAACGACGTCCACTTCTTTGTCTTTGTCTTTGACTCTTAGGCTATGTTCACACGGCTTATTTCAGAACGTATTTACATCGGATTGCCGATCGTAAATACGTTCTGAAATCAGTTGAAAATCAGTTGCAAATAAGTGTCACTAAGTGTGGCACGTATTTGTAACTGATTTCCCGACGGATTCACCATCTCCAATCATTGTAGGTGGTGAATCCGTCCGTAAATAATTGACATGCATACTGTTTTTCCGTCCGGATTGCCGTCGTCAATCCGCGGCGGCAATCCGGCACGGAACTACGCATCGTGTGAACGACGAGCTGTATTTTCTATTGAAATCAATAGAAAATAGGCTGTGACTTGTTTCTGACTGATTTGCCGACGGATTGACGATCGTCAATCCGTCGGCAAATACGCGGCGAAATAAGCTGTGTGAACAAGGCCTTACAGTCTCTCTCTATCTCCGTTGCAACCTACTGATGACAATCTAAGCTCAGTGGGCACTTCCATATGAGAGCATACTGTTTGAAGCTTCGCAATGGCGCGGTACTGTTGCTCAATTGGTGTTGTCTTGGTCTCATTATGTCAAAATGTGAACAACATGATGAGGAGGACTGCTTAACACCCGATTCAAATTGATTCTATAAATTTATGGGGCAATATAGGGATCAAACACCTGTTGTGAATGTTGTCATTAAGCTCTACCTTAGAGATCAGAAAGTTGTGCAAAAAGTAGTGAAACAGTGAACAGTTGGACTTGTGCATTCTAAAGTTAAGAGAGTCTCATTTAGTTCATATAAAAAAGTTCAAGAAATTTTAACTAAAAGCCAAATATCCCTAACTTTTTGTGAGTAGTGTGATTAAAGCTTCTTGAACTTGTCCCTAGCCTGGAATTGAGACAACGTGGCTATGAAGTGCAGAGTGATGATACATGGGTGGTTAGAGGAGTTTGCAGTGGTATATAGAGATCTGTGACCATTTCCGGTTGTGTGTGGGCAATGGACTATGAATTTGTGATAAGCTTCCTTAAATAAATTTGTTTTTAAGGCATGCTTAAGACTAGGAATGTATGAAATAAGTCTTATGGGGTCATGAGTTCCACAAAATAGGTGCAGCACAGAAGAAGTCCTGGAGTTGGGAGTAGGATGAAATAAGGGATAATAAGATTTGTAGATCATTAGCTGAGGATTAGTAAATGGAGACGATGAAGGCAGAGGTGTATAAATATATACAGCATTATGGAGACCATTGTATACCAGTAGGAGAGCCTTGAATTTAATATTCTCTATTTCAAGCGCCAAAAAACCCTTTAAGAAGAGAATACCTTCATAATACGGCATTCAATGATGCATGCCAAAAGAAACCAAACTAGTGTAAAAAGCGACATAGCAGAGGTGTTACAATACTGACTTGAAACAAAAATGAATCTGTTATACTTGCTCATGATGAGTTGAACCAGTTTGTTTAGAAGAATGCCAATAAGTATTATATTTAAGTGAAGACCTTCACCATTGAATGCTGTAGTATATGGAGGTATTCCCTGCTAGATGCATTCTTTTAGAGAGGCGATATCCCCATAATATGGTTCTGTATGGATGGCTATGTTGTATTAATGTTCTCCAGGTCCTGTTTTACAGGCTCAGTCATTTGCATGAACTCTTACTCATACGTTCATCCATAGAAGTGCGGAATTTGAGGAGTAAAAAAAAATCAGGAAGACTTATACAAACACAACATAAAGCAGTAGTAAAAGGAAATGAATTTTTTTTTCTTCTTCTGACCGGTTACTGGAAATTCATTGAACCAGATTAAAAGTTTGGAAATCTCACCCAGAGGAATTATGTAGCAGGAAACCAATGTGTAAAAAATCCCTGTTTACTTACGGCCATAATGAATGAGGGAGGTGAAGTCACATTTGACATTAATTATCTTCCCTTACTTGCAGTAACAAGCCATGAACATACATTATGTAGACCTGCAGTTCTGATTTCATGGTATTATTCGAATTTGGAATTTGTAACACAGATTATCGAAACTGTGACCAGAGGGATTGTAGTGTAAATGCTGAAGCACGTGTTGTAATATTGTGCATAAGACTCAATGGCATTTGTGGTAAATACCATTTTTATCATGGACAGGCAACATGTCAAGGTTTTCTTGATGTTGCGGAGCTCATGTACCCTCAGGACAACAGCTCTTTTAACCATTTCATGATGGGTCTTTTTTGTGATTTGGCCTATATTGAAATTTTATAAATTTTCCTTTAAGGTGTTCTTCAATCTATGGACTCATGCACACCACAGTGCCAAGATGGAGAAAATCTCCTTTGACTTGGCATTTGATGGTTGAAAATTTTTCAAAAAAGAAGAACTTCATACAACTACTTAAAGGGGTTGTCTCGCTACAATGATTGGGTTTTAATTTAAAGATCTTTAAAAAAACAAGCAGCTTTGCAATATAGTTTCATTACAGAATGTTCTACTGATTTTGAGCTAGCCCTGTTAGTATTACTACATCAGCTTCTCAAATCTCTATAGTAGCCGACCTGTTGATCCTTATCTTACTGGCTGTCAGGTCTGAATGACTCATCACCTTTGAAGACAGGTCGGAGCAGAGAGTCCTCCTGCACAGAATGCTTCTGTCGTGGAGGAGGGAGGAGGGAGGGGGGTGGGAGGACTCTGGCGTCTGTGTCCGAGCTGCCTGGATTAACCCTGTGTGTCCCTGCTTCCTCCTGCTCTCTACACAGATAGATGTGACAGCAGTGACCCTGTCTGTTACTATAATCATGATATGTCTTTGGAACTGTGACTATACTAATACTATACAGATCAGGGGGCATGTGAATACTTTATGCTCTCCTGTATTAGTGACACATCCTGAGTATAGTAACACTGCCCTTGTTGTTGCTGGAGATGTGGAGACTTGTAAGCTAAGCAGGGGATATAGGAACACATGCATCCCCTCTGCTCTATTAGCACACAGCTTCATATTCCTCTCTACACTCCTAGATCAGCCCTCTCCTGCAACAGACCTAGGCAGGCACACACAGGGTGAACTCTGAGAGCAAACCCCCTCCCCCCCTGTATAGAAGTTACGTAGCTGCCTGTGTGCTGATGGGAGGGGGGAGAGGGAGCAGAACAGACAGACCAAGAAGCACGCCCCTCAGTTCAACTTACCAGGGACACTGACAGGCTGAAAGCTCGTAATGAGACAACTCCTTTAAGGGCCTGCATAGGTGCAGTCAATGCTACTTTACTTGAACAGGGCTATGTACAGGCTCCGACTGACCTACAGGGGAAACCCTCGGTGGGCCCTTGAGCATGGCAGACCTTGAGTTGTTTTTTAACTGCATAAACATCTTTGGAAGAGGCAGAAAAGCAAAGAAAAAGGCAAAAAGCAAGAGACTGTATAGAAGGCATGTACAGTCATTTACAGTAGCAGTAGGGTGGGCCCCTAAAATAAACTCCATCGGTGGGCCCAGAAACTGTTCAACTGGTGGGATTCTAGAATCGACACCAACTGTGGGCCCTAGGCATCCCAGTCTGACACTGGCTATGTTCAGAATTATTTATCCACTAAAAGAGTTCTCATTATGCATATGGAAATTTTCCATTAAAAAGTGGCATGGCTGTCTAATGAAAGTATGTGCCACAGACTATATTTTTGGACACTGGCTTTGTGTACCGTGCTGAATATCCTGAGTGGATACTTCACTATTAACACTCATACAAATAGCCTCATGTATACAGGTTTGTGCAGAGAAACATATCCGAAACCTACAGAACATGATCAATTCCATACTTTTGTATCTGTTGTAGTCTTACCGTGAGGCCCAAGGTTTTCAGATTCCTTTTCTCAGTTACAGAAATCTTATATTTTAAATATTCTAATTATGGCTTATGCAGCTGGTTGTGTGTTAGCGCCTTTTGTGCAGATTCCAACAAGGACCTACTGTACTGTACTGCTTTATGCAGTGTCCGGCTGTAATGCCTGGGGCCCTACCACTGACGTAGATTTTTGGGGTCCACTTGTGGCAGTGATTCTTGGGCCCACCAGTGATGTTAAATCTTGTGGTCCACCAATGGAGTTAAAGGGTTTTGTCACCATGCAGTTTCACAGAGCCAAAGCCAGCTTTAGACTCGCACATCCTTTTCAAGCTATGGGTGGGTCTATAGCAGTGCTCAACTAATCAGCCCTGCTGTTCCTAGCTATCCCTGTTGCAGTGAAATGACTGCATGAGATTTATAAAGTGCAGTAGACAAGCCTACAGAGCTAAAAGAGTGAAAGCTTCTCTCAAGAGTGAAAGCTTCTCTCAAGTCCATTGCTAGAGAAAAGACTCTGCGGGGAGTGACTTGCCATGGATGAACTGACTGATGGCAGCTTGGAGTAATGAGAGAGCAGGGAGAGGTGGGGGGAGTTGGTCAGTAACAAGAGTAACTTGTGTGCTCTAAGCAAAGATAAAATATTTGTAATCTCCTGACCAAAGCAAAATTAACACAACAATGTATTTGATAAGTCATCTTTTATCTTTCCCTGCATGTTAAAAGCCAATCACTGTGTAGTGAGAAAACCCATTTAGTTCTTGGTGCCCACCCTACAGCTACTGTACATGAGTGCACATGACTCTTGCACTTTGGCTCTTACTTTCTGTCTCTTGCCTTTGCATTTCTCCCTAAGAAGCAGCCATGTGCCCAAGATGCCCAGGGGACTATCTGTGCTTTGCACTGCTCCCCTATGGGCCAGTAAGAACTTGCCTTTATGCCTTCAATTTCATACAGCACCATAAAGATTTTTTCTTTTGAAAGATTATTTACAGATTTGGCAGAGAAAAATCATAGCATGAACCTTTAGATTTTGCATGTAGGTATCAAGAAGGCATTGCTTCTGGGAAGACTCTCTGCACATCTGGCGCTGGTCAAGAGAGCTGTACAGTCTCTGTTCACTGCCATACAGGATCTGTGGCCATGTGCATGAGCACTTATTTGTTTTAAAGTGACTGGGGTATTAGGATCTTATGCCTCCTCGATGACATGTTACACGGTCTACTACATAGCAAACAGTACAAAGGAAAAATCCATCTGCCTGTCAAACTATAGAAATGAAGTGTAATGTATTGTTTGTACTATCGACTAGCAGGACTGTGACAAGTATGAAGATTACTTTAAGGTTTCGTGTTGATACGGAGTTCATGCGCCTTCAGGAAAGCAGATCTCTTAACCCTTCAATGCTAGAAGGGCATTTATGGACTTAAAAACCTTCCTTCCACCTCTCACTGTGCTAATCTAAAACATTAACCCATACTTACCTCTACCATCACCACTGTTCCAGCAGTGCCAGAGCTTCACTGTATCCTAACCCTGGTTCCCCACTTGATGTCATGGATCACATGAGGCTACAACCGATATCTGGCCTTAGGGTCTGTGCACACGGCGTGTTGGATCCGTTTTGGTTCCCAAAAAGTCATCCAAAATTGCTGCGTAAATCGCATCCAGAATGCATCCAACACGCAGGTGCATGTTTGGCTGCGTTTTGGGTGCAGCAGGAACACACCCTATAGTTTAAAATAGGGCGCCTGCTGCGTCTTTTGGATCAAGAATTGACATGTCAAGATGCATCAGAAATTTTAATTAACCAAAGGCTTGACATGTAGATAATTTATAAATTCTTTACTTGCAGTATAAAGCACATGGTGCATGCAAATACGGCAACATACTCCATTCTCTTCGCAATGAACAACATATATAAAGTCAGTACTTATCTGCGTGCATTAAACATCAAATTTCTGTTGGAAATGCAGTCAAATATACGAGCTGACAAGTAGCGGGCATATAGCTCAGGCTGCCATCAGACAGCTACGATGTTTCGGAAGGGCTTGTTTCCATTCTCAAGCATGTGCACTAGAGGAAAATGTTCCCTTCTTAAGCAGACCACATTCAAGAAAAAGGTGAACATTAATTAAAAGATACAGACATTACAATTCAGACACATAACATATACTAACTTCTTATAATCCAACTATAAAAAACACCTTAAATTAAAGGCTTCATTGAGTCCTTTTGGGGCTAGCGTTTCTAACTTACAGATCCAAAATGCCTCACGTTGAAGCAGCCTGGATCTATAGAGATTAGCATCCTGAACAAAAATCTCCTCCAAGACGCACCAACGTAAGTCGCTTACTGTGTGATTATAGTCATGAAGATGTTGGGCGAACGCTGTCTCACCATACCTTTTAATGGACATGTCCATTGGAGTATGTTGGCATAACTGCCGTATTTGCATACACCATGCGCTTTATACCACAAGTAAAGAATTTATAAATTATCTACGAGTCAAGCCTTTGGTTAATTAAAGTTTTGAATAAGGGGAGATTTAGGAAACTCCGCCTGTAAGGCTGTATTTAAGTCAGTACTTTAGAAAAAAATTTTACGGCAAACTGTGTGTTTTTTAAGATGCATCGGCGATCACTCGTCTGAACGCTGATGCATGATTTACATTGAAAGCAATGGAAATCACACTGCACATGGTTAGATGCGTGTTTGAGTCCGTTTAGGGTCCAAAAGACAGATCCAAACACGCATCAAAAAATGTATGTAAATGTATATATCCTTGCATGTACAGCATCTCACCACAGAGGTCAGTGATTGGCTGCAGCATCTTGAACGTGACATCATCAGCTATGAACGTGACATCATCAGCTGGAATGGTGGTGATTGGAGAGGTTCAGTATGGGTTAATTTTCTATTTTGGCACAGGAAGAGGTAGTAGGGAGGTGTTTAAAGTCTCGGAAAACCCCCTTGAATGATGATGATTTTTTTGAGTGCTACAATGGATATTTATTTAGTTTTATGTACAGTTCTATAAAGTGCTTTTCAAACTAGGGCCCCATGAAAACAGTGAAGCCAAGACGGAATAAAGCACCTTACATATGGCAGGTGATCATTGAACATGCCATGATTTTTTTTTTTTTTTTTAGGTTTCAAAAGGTTTATTAAGAAAACAAAGCCTTACAAGTGACTTCAAAAAGAGAACAGTGCCAATAAAATATCAATACTGGCCAATGCGAAGCATATTGGCTCGGCGACCTAAGATTAATCATACTAACAGATGCTTTAAAAGATAAGTCATATAACATTGCAACTGAAATAGTGTTACAGCTATAAAGGCCGCAGGCTATGCAACACCTGAAAATATGCAGTCTTGTAAGTTAACAATAAAGTGCCTAGAGCAGACCATGCCATGATTTTTAATACATATTTAAATATGTTTGTTTAAATACCAGTGTACAGTTAAAGGGGTTGTCTCGCTACAATGATTGGGTTTTAATTAAAAGATCTTTAAAAAACAAGCAGCTTTGCAATATATTTTCATTTCAAATGTCCTTCTGATTTTGTGTTAGCCCTGTTAGTAGTAGTACATCAGCTTCTCAAATCTCTATAGCAGCTGACCTGTTGATCCTTATCTCACTGGCTGTCAGGTCTGTATGAGTCATCAGCCTCTGAATACAGGTCAGAGCAGAGAGCCCCTCCCACACAGAATGCTTCTGTAGTGGAGGGAGGGGGAAGGCTCTGGCTTCTGTGTCTGTACTGCCTGGATTAACCCTGTGTGTGCCTGCTTCCTCCTGCTCTCTACACAGATTGAGAAGAGCAGAGGTGAGGCTGATCAATAAATGTGACAGCAGTGACCCTGTGTGTTACTATAATCATGATGTGTCTGTGGAGCTGTGACTATTCTAATACTATACAGATCAGGGGGCATGTGAACGCTTCATGCTCTGCTGTATTAGTGACACATCCTGAGTATAGTAACAGTTCCCAGCTGCCCTGTGTCTGTTCTGACAGGGTCTGTTTGTTGCTGGAGATGTGCAGATTTGTATGCTAAGCAGGGGGTATAGGAACACTTACATCCCCCCTGCTCTATTAGCATACACAGCTTCACAGACCTCTCCACACTCAGAGATCAGCCCTCTCTCTATGTCTCTGTGGAGCTAACAATACAGCTGATCCAGGAGCCTGCAGCAGACCTTGGCAGGCACACACCGGGTTAACACGGCCCGCAAACCCCCCCGCGCCCCCCGCCCCCCCCCCCCCCCTCTCTGTATAGAAGTTACGGAGGAGCGCTATCTGTGTGCTGAGGGGAGGGGGGAAGAGCGAGGAGAAGAGGCAGACAAGAAGCACGCCCCTCAATTCAACTGGCAGACACAGAGATAGGCTGAAAGCTTGTAATGAGACAACTCTTTTAAGGCCCCATGTACTTAAATAGGGCTGTGTGCATTTGGCTTTTCCCAATATAATTATTCACTAGACGACCCTTCAGACTCCCATATGAATAATTATTTTTTCCTGTCTTTTGCTAAACAGCAAGACTGACTCTGACAGAGTTTAAAGAGAACCTGTCACATAGATTATGCCCCCTTGCTGAGGACAGCACAAGCTAATGACAGACCTGCTGTTTCCTGCGCTGTGTCCCTTATTCTATAAGATGCAGCAGTTTCAGAGCAATTAATGCTCAAATCTGGAAGTTTACAGAATGTTCTGTCCGAAGAAGAGTCCAGCTTATTCATGAGCAGGTGCTAGGCCCACCTATCTGCTGGTTATTCACAAGTTTCTAGCTATTCAAAGTATCTGGATTGAATCAGCCATAAATGGGTGGGGCTAGCAACGGGTGGGTGGGGCTAACACCTGCTCATCTCTGGCAGAACAGGCTGCAAACCACCAGATTTGAGCAGTAAATGCTCTGAAACGGTATCTTACAGAATAAGGGACACAGTGCTGGAAACAGCATGTCTGTCACTAGCTTGTGCTGTCCTCAGCAAGGGGGGCATAACTTATGTGATAGGTTGCCTTTAGCTTTAATTCATACCATAATTCTACACCCATCTTCATGGTAGTTTTATCGCTAAGTCCTGCTCTCAGATATTTAAAAAAAAAAAATTACCCCTGCTTTGCGCTTCCATAACTTGAGACTCGCAAATGTGATTAAAAAGAAAAAAGAAACATCCTACCTTCTTTCAGATTTTCAGTTCATCTCCCTGCAGATTATATCCACTACTCACAAAAAGTTGGGGATATTTGGCTTGTGGTTGAAATATCAAGATGAACATAAAAGTTCAAGTTTTTTTAAAATGAATTAAATTAGATCATCTCTTAACTTTAGAGTGCACATGTCCAACTGTTCAGTGTTTCAGTGCTTCATGCACAACCTGCTGATCTCTAACAAGGAGCTTAATGGCAAAATTTCCTGAATCGGGAAATAAATTTAGGGGATCAAATTGAATTGGGATTTAAGCAATACTCATAATGCTGTGCACATTTTGACATCATGAGGTCAAGACAACACCTTAAATTTGATCAACAGCAGGGGCGTAACTAGAGAAGCCAGGGCCCCATAGCAAACTTTTGGATGGGGCCCCCCCCCCTCCCTGACCACGACCATGTACCAGGACATGCTGTTAGATAATGTAGATAATGCAAGGGGCAAATACCTCACCCTACATATCACCATCATACTGCTACCAATCAAATCCACTATACCAAAACCAACATTACCAATAACGCTATTACATAAGGACCTGATTATACCACCAGAACACGACCACAAATTACCACCACATAGTGACTGAATAATAACCCTACACTATTACTGATCAGTACACAAAGACCAATACTGTCTAATAATAATAATATATAATAATATAGTGACCATAAAGTGGTATATACTAGTGTACACAGGCTCTGCAGACTGTATATAACCACCATACAGTGACCATATAGTGGTAGACACCAGTGTACACAGGCTCTGCAGACTGTATATTACCACCATACAGTGACCATATAATGGTAGACACCAATGTACACAGGCTCTGCAGACTGTATATTACCTCCATACAGTGACCATATAGTGGTAGACAGCAGTGTACACAGGCTCTGCAGACTGTATATAACCACCATACAGTGACCATATAGTGGTAGACAGCAGTGTACACAGCCTGTGCAGACATATAAGTGATTACAGTGCAGTTACATCTTGTGACTCACAGGTGACGTTTCTGCATCCGGTCCAGTCCGCCATCTTGATGACATCTCCCGACCACTTGTCCCTGCAGATTTAGACACAAATATCTTAGAATCCTGACTTTTCCAGCACCTGCCCCCCTGGCTATATGGGGTCCATTTAGGCAGGCAGGGTTTAGATAGGATATATGGGGCCCCAAATAGGCAAGGTTTAGGTAGCCAATAGAGTGCCCATATAGGCAGGCAGGGTTTAGGTAGCTATAGGGAGCCATACAGGTAGACAGGGGTTAGGTGGGCTATAGGGGCCATATAGGTAGGGTTTAGGTAGCTAAAGGGGCCCCATATAAGTAGACAGGCAGGCTTGTGGGGGTATATGGCAGGCATATAGGGGTGTAGAGGCAGGCATATAGGGGGCTGTATAGGCAGGCAGGCATATAGGGGGCTGTATAGGCAGGCATATAGGGGGCTGTATAGGCAGGCAGATAGGGGGCTGTAGAGGCAGGCAGGCAGGCAGATAGGAGGCTGTATAGGCAGACAGGCAGGCATATAGGGGGCTGTATAGGCAGGCAGGCAGGCATATAGGGGGCTGTATAGGCAGGCATATAGGGGGCTGTATAGGCAGGCATATAGGGGGCTGTATAGGCAGGCAGGCAGGCATATAGGGGGCTGTATAGGCAGGCAGGCATATGGGGGCTGTATAGGCAGGCATTTGGGGGGGCATAGGCAGGCATATGGGGGGGCATAGGCAGGCATATGGGGGGGCTATAGGCAGGCATATGGGGGGCATAGGCAGGCATATGGGGGGCTATAGGCAGGCATATGGGGGGGCTATAGGCAGGCATATGGGGGGCTGATAGGCAGGCATATGGGGGGCTATAGGCAGGCATATGGGGGGGCATAGGCAGGCATATGGGGGGCTATAGGCAAGCATATGGGGGGCTATAGGCAGGCATATGGGGTAGATAAAATAAGAAACAACTTACTCACCTCGGTCCACGCTCCCCCGATGCGCCGCTCGCTCCGCTCTGCTGCTCTCCCTGCAGCTTCTGCGCTCAGCGCGGGTGCCGCGGTGATGTGACGTCACCGCGCGCGCCCACAGAGCGCCGGCAGGGGGAAGTAACAGAGCGGAGCGATCGGCGCTCCGTCCTGCTATCTCCATGGAAGCGCTGCCTCTGAACGCTCGGGCCAGGGGGCCCGAGCGTTCAGATGGAGTATGCGCTGGGCCCCGCAGCTCCCCGCCCGCCGCAGTGAACTGTTAAGTTCACTGCCGGCGGACCCAGGAGCGGCATTACCGGGGTAGCGGACGCAGTAGCAGCTGCCCCGGGGCCCCCCTAAGCGCAGGGGCCCCGTAGCAACTGCTATGCCACTGATCAACAGTACTGCGCCGTTGCAAGGATTCAAGCTGTTTACAGACAAGCAATTGTTTTTACTCCCCATAGCATGTGTAGCTTTGTTTACTTGCAGACTATCTTCTGCACTGCTCTTTGTAATGTCTTAGCTAGTAACAGAGAAGCTAAGTATGCTAATCACTGCTATAGGACCACCCACAGCCTGACAAGACAGAGTGAAAGAAAAGCTACCTATGACTGTGAAACTGCATGGTGAAAAAAAACCTTCAATACCATGCCTGTACTATACTTATACCAAAATAATATGCGATACAAAGTTCACATCATAGCACATAATAGTTACTGAATCATACTGTACATTGCTTAAATCATGGTAGTTTTTTAGCTTTATTATCACTTGATAAAGATGTTCTGGGTGGGGGAGGTGAACCTGGTTCCAGATGGAAGCACAGAGATAAGAAATTGCTCAGCCATCCCCGATTAAGCTTAAAGGCCTTTTCTCACTATGTTTTTTCCACAGAGACTGCTTTTCAGAGCCAGCTTCCGGCTCCCACAGACTGCGGGTGATTCTATAACAGTGACTGACATTTCAAGCTTGCTAGCTTCAATTCCTAACTAAGCCTCTTTGAGACTTTGGTGATGGGGAAGTTTTAACAACAGGGCACAAGTCTACAGAGCTGTAAAGGGTTAACGGGGTTGTCTTGCCATGTTTCACAGAGCTGCAGGCAGCTTCAGATTCACACTTCTTGACTCTTACTGATTAGGCTATAGGTGTTTCTATTGTAGTGATAAGCATATGAGCTCCCAGCTCTTTTAATTGCACTGACATGACTGCAGGAGGCTACAGAGCTCAAAGCAAACAATCAAAAGTACTACCAATGTTTGGGATATTTGGCCTTTCGTTGAAATTTTAGGATGAACATAACATTTCTTGAAAATTTTAATAGAAATTCACAACAGGTGTTTGATCTGTGAATTGCCCAAAAAATTTAGTGGATCAATTGAATTGGGATTTAAAAGGTTCTCCTCATTATGCTTTTCACATTTTGATATCATGAGATCAAAACAACACTTTACAATTAATTAACTGTTCCATATACAGAAAAATAAAAAAAAAAGTTTTGGTTAGCAATATATAGTAATACATAAACATTGTTTGACACAATAACTTTTTTTTTTCTTTTGGGGGGGGGGGTTGGGGGAGGGGAATCTGCAATGTAAAAAAAATGTAAATTTAGTATAATTGTATCATTCCAAAGAGTAAAACTAACATGCCATTTATATACCACAGTAAACACGGTAAAAAAAATAAAACACACTTCCAGGATTGCTGAATTTTTTTGTCTGCCTCCCAAAAAATGTGTTAAAAGGAAAAAATGGGTTAAAAAGAAATCCTATGTTCCCCAAAATGGTACCAATGAAACCGTCAACACATCCCATGAAAAACAAGCTGCTGCATAGCTCCGTACACAGAAAAATAAATTGTGCCTATGACAACATAAAACGCAATTTTTTACAAAACCATTTTTAGTGTGTAAAATAACTAAAACATTAATAACCATATAAAATGTATTTTGTTGTAATTGCATCAACCTGCATAGTAAAGTTATCAAGTCACTTATACTGTTTGGAGAATGTTGTAAAAATGAAACCCAAAGAACAATGACAGAATTACAGTTTTTTCTTCAATTTTCATAGCCCAAAGCTAAAACTGAGACACATGTGGGCTCAAAATGCACAATACACCCCTAGATAAATTACCTGGGAAGTGTTGACTCCAAAATGGGGTCACTTTTAGATGGTTTCACCTGTTCTGGTATTTTGGGGGCTTTGCATATGTGACATGGCACCCATCACAAGCCTTCCAAAACCAAATAGCGCTTGCTCTCTTGTATGCACTGCCAAGCACCCAAACAGCAGTTTACACCGACATATAGTATATTGCCATACTTGGAAGAAATTTTGGGGTGCTCTCCCGCCCCCCCAGATTACTTGTGAAAATAAAATTTTTTAGCTGTATATTACAGAAAAGAATTATCATTTTCACAGCACAATGCAAAAAAATTATGTGAAACACCTGTGGGGTCAATACACTCACAACACCCCTTGATATACTCCTTGAGGAGTAAAGTTTCCAAAATTTTGGTCTTTCTAGGGGTGTTTTAGTATTTTGGATTTTCCGCAAATCGGTAATGGCGTCCAAAGAAGATGAGACCCCAAGATCCATTTGGAGCTCCTCTTATTCTAAGGCTTGTGGTTGATTCAAATAGCGCACTAGGATCACATTTGGGATATCTCTAAAAATGGTCAGGAATCAATATTCAGTTGCGTTTCCCTGTTAACATCTACTGTATTTACTGAATGGTTTAAAAATAAAAATCTAAAAAAAAGTTACATTTTAGAATGTCACCTCCACTTTGCTGTAAGCCATCTAGATTATCAAAACCCCTAAATTTTGTGTTAAATTTTTTTAAAGGGCTATTTCCCAACGGCAAAATTGCAGGGCGTAATTAAACCCCGAATTACGCGGGACTACAAAAGCTCGCGCCGACTCCCAGATGAGACATAAACTAGAAATTCTTTGTTTGGGGAGCGTTTCGCCGTAAAATGAATGCACTTATCTCCCCCCGCGGGTATTTGTCGAGCAGGGAGGGGGAGATTTAATCCATATTCTCTATGGAACGGTTACCGTAATGACGGGACACTCCCCGTTTTTTCCCAGTAGCGCAAATACTCCCTTTTAACCGTGTAAACATGGCCTAAGGATTTGGTAGTTTCTTTTTCTTTAGGGGGATGTCTAAAAACGGGCCCCCCTCAAAGCAATGCCCCTTTACTGGATGACCCCTAAAAAAAAAATCTGAGTTGCAAACCCCCTTAAAAAATGTGAAAAATTGTATTTTATTTAAGTATAATGTCGTTATACATTTTTTTTTTTTTTAACTATGTCATCATAAAGTCGACATGGTGATTCATTTTTAAAAACCTTTTTTTTGGGTTAACGCTTACATATCAATATTTTACTTAAAATGTTATGAAAATTTTGAAAAAAATTTACCATTTTTAGATATTATTCACAAATAAAAAAAGTTTGTAGGGAACCCCAAATTTTTTAAATAAAAAGTAAAATGTTTCATGAAAAACAGTCCTAAATCCATGGATGTGTGGAGAGTGACGGGCAGATTTATGACTAAAATTAATTTTTTAAAGGGGTTTGGGGACTTTTTTTTGGATGTTTTTTGAAAGGTATATTTCCTCTAAAATACTCTCCTTTTGTGGTTTTAGGGGAAGAAGGGGCCCCGTCTTTCCTTTGGGGGCCAGGTAGGCCTCCCCGGGGGCCCCAAAACGAGCTCAGAGGGCCCCTCGAAAAAAGCTCCCCTACCTTGCCCGTGGAGTAACCCAGGGCGGTTCATTGGACTCCCGCCAGTCAGCGAAAGGGGCCAGACTTCAGATGCGGCCCCTGCTTTCTGTGCCGTGCCCGCGCTTTATGCTCCACGCAGGGGCCACGGCACTGAGCAGGGGCCCAAACTGCGTCTTCGAGCTCCTGCCCTACAGCCCCACTCCTCTCCCTCTCCAGCATGCGGGGCCCCTGAAAAAACCGCTGGGGGGGAAAAAGAGCAGGACTCCCCCTCCTCCCTCTAAACCCCTTAAAACCTTGGCAGTAGGAGAAGATGACTCCTTTTTAACTTCGAAGATGGTGACTGGGGGGGAGGGGGTGTGGGGTGTTTGGGAGGCATTTCCAAATTGTCTACTTGGTTGTATCAAAAAACCCACCCAGGGGATACAAACTGCTGGCGGTATCTAAGCCTACCCCGTGTATACTATCATCTTTTCTGTTGTATCTAAGCCTACCCATGTTAAAATCCTGCCGGGTGTGTTCTAAAACCCACCCAGTTAATACTTCCTGCCGGGTTTTGTATCTAAAACCCCACCCAGTGTAAACTAACATCTGCTGGTGTGTTCTAAGCCTAAGTGTATACTATCCTGCTGGGTTTGGGGACGAAGGCTCCCCGTGTTACTACATCTGTGGGTGTTATCTAAGCCCACCCAGTGTATACATCATCTGCTGGCGTGTATCTCCTAAACCCCCTATTTCAACGCTGGCTGTTATCTAAGCCACCCAGTGTATTACCTGTGCTTGTATTGCCTACCCCCGGTGTATCTATATTGCTGGCGTGTTCGGGCCCACCCAGTGTATACTATCATCTGCTGGGTGGGGTATCGAAGGCCCCACCCCGTGTATACCCTCATCTGCTGGCTGTGTATCGAAGCCTACCCAGTGTATACTATCATTCTGGCTGTGTATCTAAGCCTACCCAGTATTACACATCTGCTGGCTGTGTACTAAGTACCGTGTTACTATCATCTGCTGGGGTGTGTATCTAAGCCTACCCCTGTATACTATCATCTGCTGGTGTGTATCTAAAGGCTACCCATGTATACTACATTGCTGGCTGTGTATCTAAGCCTACCCCCGGTTAAAATCATCTGCGGTGTGTATCTAAACCCACCCATGTATACTATCATTTTGGGGTGTATCTAAACCCTTTGGGGTTCTACTATTTTCTGTTTTCCCGTGTAGTGAAAGCCTATCCAGGTTAATCTGTTGGCCCTATTATCTCATTCATCAGGTGTTAACTATCTGCTGTCCCTTGTGTATCAAGCCCCTTCACCGGTGTAATTGCGGGGCATATTTCGTCTGTAATTTGCGCGTACCGTATTACGGGGGAATAGGCCCCCTCATTACGGTAATCCCCCGGGTTTCATTGAGAAAATATGGATCCGCTCTTTTCCCTGCTTGGGGAATCCCCGAGGGAAAAATGAATGTCTATGGGGGCCGGGGTTGGGTGCTCCCCCCTGCGCCCAGGAGGACGCCAAAGCGCGGGCTCCCCAAACATACCATGTATTTCGACATTATTGTATGCCCGCAATACCGTGTGAACATAGCCAAATGTTTTGTCTTTAATTTTTTCTTGGTTAGGAGGGCCAGTGCACAGCCATGCCCAGGGGCCCTTAATGTGATAAAACGCTTGGGAACGATACTTGTCACGGAAAAGGCCCCGGAAATTGGGGAAGCCCCATTTGTGTTGTAGCCCTTTTGTTACTGACGGTTTTTTATTAGCCAGGAGTTTTTTTTCTGGAGTGCCCAAAGTGTACTGTACGCGCCACAATACGCCGGGTGTTTTAGAAGTACGCACTGGCCAGCACATACTTCTAAAGCGCTGACAGCCGGAATTACCGTATTTGCAGTTATAATTCAGACGTATTGCAGCGCAGTAAAGCGCTGAATTACACCCTTCAAATACGCTGTGTGAACATACCCTTAGGCCTGGTTCACATGGCTTAAAGCCGACGTAATTGCGGGACGGATTTCGCCCCGCAATTACCCGGCTGCCGTGCACGGGGGGGCGGGGGCCGGGAGCTCGCCGGCCCCCATGGACACTCATTTTTCACGGGGCGTACACGCCGAAAAAGTGCATGTCACTTTTTTCGGGGAAAAGACGGAATCCATATTTCTATGACACTGTGGATTACCGAAAGATGGGACGGATTCCAACTACTGAGCGAAATACGGCGCGCAGTACGGCCCAAACGCCCGAAAAGCGTGGGGGGAATGGCCCCCTTAGAGGAAAATCCTACGTGAGTACAAACTTGTCTACTAAGGCTATCTGGGATAATCATGTGTCTAGTCAGTGCTCACCTGAGCAGGTGTTTATTTTTTGTTAGCCTGAAGTTAAGGCTTGTTTTTGTTTGTTCTGCATTTGCTAAAATAAACCCAGGTAGCGCCTGGATTTTTAACTTGTCAGTGTCTCTGTGAAAGCTCGGGTTGCATACCTGATCCTGACGCTAACCTCCCACATAGAGTGTTTTGGATGCGGGAAGACAGACGTAAAAAGACTCACAAGTTTAAACAACATTTTGCTGCAGCAATTGAGACTGTAGCTATGGGCAACCGCCAGGTAAAAGTGTCTGGAGAGAGGTGTAACCCTATGTCTTGGGTGAAAGCTGCAGCTGCACAGCAATTAGAGACTGCCAAGATGGATGAGCTGCTCAAACCGTTAATCCAGGCAAATTCTAGCCTCCAGTTGATGATGGCAACCCAGCAAAAGGTGCACGAGGAGGCCATGCGTGCTCAAGTTGAAACAAATGATCTGCTAGTAGAAGCCAACCGTGTCGCCTTGCAGGAGCAGCAGCACATCAACAAGCAGCTGCAAGAGCAAGTACAGACTGTGGCGCAAAGTGTGCAGAGGTCATCAGACTCGCCTCCCACAAACCGTGCTGCTGTACAGTCATCCTTGCAGAAAATAACGCTCACAGAAGATGAGACCTATCTCGAGGTCTTCAAGAAAGTGGTGGAGTGGGAGAAATTACCTGTGGTTCAGTGGTCTGAAGTAGTGACTCCTTTCCTGATGGGGGAACCACAAAAGTCATATTTTGACATCCGTGAGCAGGATGCCAAGGACTATGCTAAATTAAAGGACGAGTTCCTGACTCCCTTATGTGTCAACACAAATGTCCAGGCCTGTCGGGTACACAATTGGACTTTTTCCGACCACGTGTCAGCTCGCTCCCAGATCTACGACTTGGTCCACCTGGTAAAAAAGTGGCTACTACCTGAGGAGTCTACGCCTGCAGAGATGGTGGAAAAGGTTGTCCTGGACAAGTTCATCCATTCGTTGCCTCCGGAGATCCAGCGCTGGGTTGGACTAGGTGATCCCAAAGATGCTGAACATCTTGTTAACCTCGTTGAGAGTTATAAAGCCACCGAGGACTTAATACAAGCCGTACCTCCTGGATGCTCCAACCCCAGGAACAGCAAGTTGGCCGGAATTTCTGGTAAGACTGTCCCATATCTAAGGGGGTGAAAAGTGTCCCAAAGGGAGGTGGCTCAGAGGGTAATCATATTGAGGAGAGGAAAGGTCCCAAATGGACAGTCCGGTCCAGGGCAGAGTCCCAAGGAGACCGGGGCTGTATACTATGTTGGCGGCATCATGGACCTGGGCATATTGCCGCAAACTACCCACTCACCGTAGAGCCAATGGAGTATGACTGGACGGAGGTCGTTGTTTGCACAGCCAGTGTGCTCTGCAGAGTCTGTCAGAGGCTGATCTGCAACTGTGTCACATCAAAGTGAATGACTACTCTGTAACAGCTATACTAGACTGAGGGAGTTTGGTCACTCTGGTGCATGCCAGCCTGATCGACCCTGTGTCACTCACCGGACATGTTGAAGGTGTCCTGTGTGTCTATGGGGATCGCCCTATTAAAACTGGAGACGCTTTGTGGACTGTCCTTTCATGAGGTGGGAATGGTTAGATCCCTCATGCACACGGTGAACCTAGAGAGAGACGTTCCCCTATTTTTGGACTAGTGGCGGAACCATATGTACTAACATCATCATTAACATTACCGTATAACATGTTTACCCAGAACTGTTTAAGCCCAATGCTATGGTTCAGGCAGTAGGGGCGACCACCAACAATTGTAATAATTTTACCCTAGTTTTTGCAGGTGAGACTGAACAGGAAAAAGTGGCTGCTATGCCCGACTTGGAGGTCTCACGCGATAATTTTGCGAATGCTAAGTTCCGAGATCCCACCTTGGTGAAATCCAAGGAAAATGTTAAGGGAGTGAAAGGGGAGCCTTAGGGAATGTTCACACGGCTTATTCTGGGACGGATTTCAGCCGTATTGTGCGACGTACTGCGCTCCAATACCAAAGTTTTTTTTTTTATTTTTTTCTTAAAATTGAATGCGGGGCTGAAAACCCCGCCCATAAAAATTTACAGGTAATCCACCAGGTTTTTTGGGGGGAGAACATGGATTCACATCTCAACTTCTCGCTGATTTAACCGGTGACAGCAGGGGGACCTGCACAATATTTTTCCCGGGGGGGGGCCACCCCGGGCCCCCCCCCCCCCCCCCTAAAATGGCACCCACGCGGCGAATTGGGGGGCCCGAAAAATCTTTACAGAAGGCGCAGGAAGTCCAAAACCAGGTATAAAACAGGTTCACCAAGGTGAGGAGCTTAACCTCAGGAATCGGACTTTAGTGTTGGGGCCCACACTGGAAAGCAAGTTCCAAAATGTGTACTAGCCCTGTAGACTTAAGCCAGAGCAATTGTACCACATTTAATTGAATTAATCCATGGAAGGACAGGGAGACTCTGACTGCGGTGAGCACCCCCATGGTGGTGAAAGGAACTAGAGTATTGTTGAGTGGGACTGTTTGGTAATCAAATTAACCTTCCAGTCCCTTAACTATTATCTACTGGGTCGTCACCTAAGGCTAATCATGGACCACTCTCCACTAACCTGGATGTCCCAAGCAAGAGAGGAATGCTAGAGTCACATGATGGTTACTGACATTGCAAAATTTTAGCTTTCCCATGGAATACAGTGCAGGAAGACTACAGGGCAATGCCAATGCTCTGTCAAGAACTCTTTGCTTGATGACTAAAAGTGTCCAACCCCACAGGCTCCAACAGAGGGGGATGAAATGTGAGACACTGACAGGCAGAGTTATTGAGGGAAGATATATTTCTAAAATCCAAAAAACAGATCCGCAAGGTCAGGAAATACTAATTGCAAAGAAAATCCAAAACAAGTCCCAATCACTTAAAACTTTAAATCAGTATCCAAATAAAAAATGTTACATAGTACAGAAAAGAAACCAATGCCGATAGGGACTATTCCTTCTCAAAATCAATTGCACATAGGGAAAGCTAAACTCTCCCTACTGGCCACTCACCATAACAGGCCCTTAGCAGAGTGACCACCTCTATAAGGGTGACCACACAAAGCTATTTTACCCTAACTTATTGTCCCTTATATGACAACTGGATGTACTGATATTTGTGTAGTCAGGATTATGCAAGAGCAATGGGCACACACCACCTTTAGTCAAAACTGTATGTAGCAAAGGGTCACACATATATTGTTTAGCCAAATCTAAAGTACAAAAGTCTTCAGATGCGTTTCAACCCACCGTTTAGGAGTCATCCGTTGGGATACCTGTAATAGAATGGTGGTTTCAAGAAGAATATATACATATAAAAAATGGCTTGCCGTGGCCCGGAACACATTGTTCTCAATAGTGAATTTTAGGAGGCAAACAAACACATTATGTTGTTTAAATTGGGTGCCCCGTATTTCCAAGAAGAACTGTATAAAGTATAGAGCCTCAAAAAAGAAACTACAAAGCAATGATTCTTATTATTAAAACTAGAAGGGGTAGTTATTGATAAAGTCAGCTGTATCTCTTATGTAAGAGGGCAAAGCTAAAACAACAAAATTGCGGGGTCGCCCTTATTGGGCGATCATTCTGCTAAGGGCTTGTTGGGGTGAGTGGCCAGTAGGTAGAGTTTACCGTCTTAATCCCAGGGCCTTCCCCTATGTGCAATTGATTTTGATAAGGATCAGTCCCCATCAGCATTGGTTTCTTTTCTGTACTATGTAACAGTTTTTGTATTTGGATACTGAATAAAAGTTTAAGTGGTTGGGACTTATTTTGGAAGGTATATTTCCCCTAAAATACTCTCCTATGTTGCTTTAGGAGGCAGGGGTACCAATACGGCATTACGGGCAGTACTCTAGTAATGGGTGGGCGGCCCAATTTGATTTGGTTGTATGGGGCCCTGAATCGGTTAATAGATGACTGATGGCAGCACTGTTAGGAGGTATGTGGGCAGATGCTTGTCACAGAGAGCCTTGGGCTCAGTAAAGGAAGTCGGCAATGTGTCCGTAGTCCTTAGTTATTGACATGTCTTAGTATTACTCTGGGACAGTTTTTCCTGAGTGAGTAGGAGGAAACTCCCACATACCAGGTGAGGCTGGTATCAGGCCCACAGAGGTTGGGCCTGCAGGCCTGTGTTTGGGTCTGGTGAAACTTTCACCCTTGGGGTATTTTCAAAACCCCGTAATTTCGGCATGATTTGGAAATTAAATTTGCGCCCCTAATACGGCAGATGCGCACTAAAAAATTAGGGTAATCCATATTTTCCTATAGAAAAATTTATGGATTATCCCTTCCTCCCCACTTTACAATAAAAACGTTTTGGGTACGGGGGAATAATGACATCCCCCCAATTTATTCGCGCCAAATATGCGCCGTGAGTAATGAATGTCAACGGGGCAAGCGGGCTGAGGCCCCCCACCCACCCCGTGCCACGGGAGTACTAGCTACTGTGATTTTGAAAGCTTTGGGTTTCTACATGGGATAAGCCCAGGGATCTTTCCTGTGTTTTTAGTGAGTGTTTAGTTGAGCAAAATTTTTTGGGTTTTTTGCCCCCCTTGTGTTTCAACATTTCCAAAAATTTTTTTTTTAAAATTTTAAGTGGCGCGGGTGTATGGGGATTTAAAAGGGGGGTTTTGCCACGAAGTAAAATTGACGGGGAAAAAGTTTAAAAATTTTAAAAAACATTTTCCCCAAATTCATCATTATTAAAAAATTCGGCCCCATTTTTTTGTCTTAGCTGCTCATTTAGGGCTACTTTTATAAACGGGTTTTTTCCCCCTTTTTTGGCGTATCCTGCGCCTCCCGGGCCCAAATCCCTTTTCCGGGTACGGGGATACGATGTTGGGGCACAGCTTTTCGCCACTTTCAGAGGGCCCCTCACATGAAAGGGGCTTTGGTAAGGGGGAGGGGGGGGGGCCCCCGGGGGCGGGACGCGGGGGCCGCTCGAAACTCCGGGGCATTTCCCAACCGGGGTCAGAAAAGTGCGGCGCTTTTGAAAGTGCCCCAGCCCCAAGGCTTTACCTGGTAGATTCCCGGTTTTAAATGAATTTTGGCGGGGGGGCGAAGTGAAGCGAGAATGGGAACATGAGAGGAAACAAAAAGAAGGGTCGAACAGAAATCTCGGCACTGGGTCCCTGCGGCAAGGATTTTGAAATTTAAAAAATTTTTTTTTTGCTTTTATTAGGGGAAAAACAATTTTCAGGGAAAAAGATTGAAACCTTAAAAAAAAATAAAAAATTAAAAAAAAAAAATCACTTTCCCTAAAAACAAGAACGCCGCAACATAGGAATTTTGGATTTTTGGAAGAATTTTTGGGGAAATTTCAAATAAATTTTAAATTCAGTAAGTGGGTTCTCATTGGGTTTGGGAGAAAACCCCCAATCAAGTTTGGAGGGGACAGTGACCCCCTATAAACCCATGGGAGAAGTATTGACCAATCAAATTTTTAAAGGGGGGGACAGTTTTAAAATTCATTTAAAAAAGCAGAAAAAAAAACTGATTGGTTGAGCTAGCGGGGGGTTGGCTTACCCCGGGGCCAAAAACAGAGCGCGGGGCTACTTGTCCCATTGTAAATCTTTTGGAGAGATGGGCCAATGCCCAAACTCCCCTCTCAAACGCCCTTTCGGCATGGAGTATGAAATTAAAAAAAAAGTTTTTTTTTAGGTGTCAAAAAATTATTTTTAATTTTTTATTATTATTAAAAAGTGGGCATAGAAGGTTTGCCCCCAAAAGCCCATTTTTTCTGGGCCCATGGGGAAAAATTCTAGTACTGTGATTTTTTTTTGGGGGGAAGAGGGGGTCGTCCCCGCTTTGCCCTTTAGCGGCTGAGCTACCTTCTCTTTGAGTTTATGGGGAAAAGAAAAGCAGAGCGGGGCTCTTTTGTTTATTGGTAAATTAAAAAAGGCGCGGTTATTTTGGGCCAATGGGAGAGCTTTGCGACGCTCTTATGGGTTTTTTTAATGCATTCTGTAAAAAACTGTACTTGCCCAAAATTAAAAATAAGACTTCCGAAAAATTTTACCGAGGGGTGAATATAAAGATCAAAAAATTATGGGGGAAAACGAAAAAATATTAATTTTCAATAAATTCATTTTTTTTTTCTTTATTTTGTTAGCCAATGTTTAAAATTTGGGGTTGTAACGAAAATAAAAGAAATAAAAATGAATTTATTAAATTTAAATTTATTTTTTTCGGAAAACCCCCCATTTTAAATTGGAAAATTTTTTTAATTACAGGTGGGGGTAAAATTTTGGGGGAGTATTAACATTTTATTTCGGGCACGACTTTTTTATTACAGTTTTGCTTTAAAAAAAAACCTTTTTAAGGGAGCATCAAAAACCCTCTCCCAGGGGGCCCCAAATAACCCCCCTTTTTTTAATTTACCCAATTTTCCAAACGGGAGTTTTGTTTAAAAATTTTTTTCCCCCCATAAACCTATATAAGGGAGCTACCCGGCTAAATTGGCTAAGAGGCCCGAGCCCCCTTTCCCCCCCAAACCAATAAAGTACTAAAATTTATTTCCAAATTAGACAGTAATAATTTTAGGGCCCCTTCTTCCCGCGCCATTTCCCTTTCTCCATTCAAAATAAACGCACTACATATGATTGGGGGTTTCATATCTCCACCTGGGCTCAACCAACCCGCTCTTTTTTTGTTTTTTACTGTATTTTAAACTGTCCCCCTTTTCTTTTTGTTTGGTCCATATTTCCATGGGTTTAAATAAGGGGTTCCCCTGTCGCCCCAAATTTGATTGGGGGGTTTTTTCCAAACCAATGAGAAGAGCTTAAAAATTTGAATTACTTATTTTTATTATATTTATTATTATTTATTTTTGAGCCCCTTTGGGTTTCCCAGGGGTTTTGGTACATTCAGGTTTTTAATAATAACATAGGTCAAAAAAGTAAAAAGGGTGAAAAATTATAACAAAATATGGTCCCGAAGGAGTGGGGGTTTCCCTGCCCGAAAGGGTTTAACTTAAAAGGAAGGTGGGAAGAGACAGAAGGCGGGGGGCCCAAAAAATTGGTTGTGGTTTAGTGTAGTAAAGGGGGGGGGGGGTTTTTATTTTTTTGGGTTGTGGAATCCTAAAGGGGGATGGGTTTTCAGGTTTTTTGGGGCTGGTGAGAGTGGGGGGGGGAGCCCTGGGTGTTGGGGCAGTGATTTTCGGGTTTGTGGGTGAAGCCGAGTGGAAGTTTGGAGAGGTTTGTGTGAGGAGTGATAAGGGGGGGGAAGAGAAAGAAGGTCCTTTAAAGGAGGGGGGTTTGGGTTTGAGGGAAAATATTTGGGGAGTTAGAGCAGAGTGTATGGGGGGGAAGGGTTATGGAGAGCCTTGTAGGTCAAGGTTGCAACTTGAATGAATTGCGGGAAGGGAACCAGGAAGGGATTGGCGAGGGGAGAGGGGAGGGAGTACGAGGAAGGGTGAATAAGGGGGGGGCAGCAAGAAAGGATGGGATTGGGGGGGGGCGGGGTGTAGCTGGGAGGCCACAGAGAAGGATGTTGAAATAGTTGGGTGGGGGATGCGAGGGAGGCGAGGCATTGTTGTGTTTTGAATTTGGAAATGAACGGATAGGGAATTTTTTTTCGGGTGGAGGGGCAGGTGGAGGTGAGGGTTTGGTGTGCCTTTTTGAAGGACAGATTGGAGTCAAGGGTTTTTCCCAGGCAGGGATTGTAGGTGGTGAGGAGTGTGCCCTTGACTGTGATAGAGGAAAAGGGGGAGGGGTAGTGGGCGGGGGAAGATAATAAATTCGTTTACTCCTTTTATTCAGGAGACGGAGGAGAAGAGGAGGATTGGGACAGACATCAGGGGACGATAAACAGCCACTTGGAGGTTGGGGGGGGGGAGTAGATGGGGAGGGTGCACCTCAAGGGGGGAGGGTGAGGGGAAAGTAGTGGTGGAAAGGGGACAAAAGAGAGGGATTGACGAAGAAGGCAGGGAAAAAACCGCCCCCATGTTTACTTCCGGCGGGGGGTTTTGGGGAAAATGTAGTCCGCTGTAAGAGAGTAGCAGGGGAGGTGTGTCAGGGGGTGTGGGCCCGTTTTGTTATTTCCCAAAGGAAGGGTTTGGTTGGGGAGATGAAGAGGTCAGGATGAAGAGAAGCTTGTTGCCTACAGAACGTGCATTCCTGAACCCCCAACTGGGGATAGGTATAGGGCGGTGGGGGGAATGGGCTTTATATTTAAGGGGTTTTTAAAATTTGGGTTTGATTTTGGCCTTTTAAGGGGCAGGTGAAATAAAGTGGGGATTTTTTGGGGGGGGCCCGGGATTGGGGGTTATTCCCACGGGAAAGGGGAAGCAGGAGAGTTGTGAGAAGGGGGTGTGGGGGTTAGAAAAAAGGGGGTTGTGTGGGTTTTGGGGAAAAGGGGTTTTTAAATGCGGGTTGAAAGAGGTGGAGAGCGGGGGGGTTCGGTGTGAGCGTTGGTTTGACGGGGAGATAGGGAAAAGTTTTTTGGCCCAGTGGGGTGTGTGGGTTAGAAAAGGAGTTTAAAGGAAAATAGGGAGGGTAGGGGATGTTAGTGGCATAAAAGGGGCATTGGGGGGGTGGTATGGCTTTTAAAAGAGACAAACCCTAAAGTTTCCCTTAAGGTCTTTCCCTGGTTCATTTCGGGTTTTCCAATTTGGTATAATTCTAAAAGTCACTTATGGAAATAGATTAAGGGGAAATTGAAATAAGGGAGGTCAAGAAGGGCCCTAAAATTTTGCACAAATATAAAAAAACTATTTAAAAATCGTTAAAAGGGGGTAAAAACAAGAAGTGGGAGGAGTGGAGGATGTTATGAGCAAAAAGGTGATTTGAAGTGGGGAAAAGCTGGGGTAGGGCCTCTTTTCACGTAGGAGTTTTCAAGAAAATTTTATTTTTAGCAAAAAAATTCTTTATCATTACAACTAAAACAGCAGAGAAGGGGTTAAGCAATAAAAATGGGGGGTTTGCTTGGGTTTTGGAGTCCCATTAAACATTCAGCCGCAAGTGGAGGATGGGGTGGGGGGTTCCAGGAGAAAAAAAACCGGGTAATTGACAGAAGAAGAGGGGGTCGGTGAGAGTTTTTGCTTAGGGGTTTCCCAAATTTACCCCATAAATGTTTACATTCTGGTTAATTTTTAAAGTCACACTTAGGAAAAAAAAGCATTTAAAATGGAATTCCCATTTTTGGTATTGCTCAAGACCGGTAAAATTTTTTGACCTAAAACCCCCCCCCCCCCGGCCCAATTTCTATATCGCTTTTTCCTGATTTTAGCGCGGTTCGGCGAAAAAACGTTTTTAGGGATTTGTTTAAAATTTTTGTTTTTAGAAGGTTTGGGGCTTTTCGGGATAATATTTGACACCTAAAAAAAAAGGGTTTTTTTTTTAAATTCATACTCCAGGGGCCGCACGGCGCGGGAGAGCCGAGATTTCATTGCCCCCCATCTTTTCCATAGAATAAATGGGACAAGGGAGGGTCGCGCTCTGATTGGCTGGGATAGCCAAGCCCCCGCTTGCTCAACCAATCAGCTCTTTTCTGCATTTTGAACTGTCCCGCCTTTGATTTTGATTGGTCCATACTACTCCATAGGTTATAATGGGTCACTGTGGCTCCTATGCTGATTGGCTGGTTTCTGCCGACCAATGAGAAGCGCTTACAAAATTTGAATTACTGTATTTCACGGCAATTTTCAATATCCAAATTCCCGATGTAGCGCTGGTCTAGATTTTTGGAAAGTGATTTTATTTATGTATTTTTTTTTTAGTAGGTTTGAGCTCTTTTTCAGATAATGTTTTACGCCTTTATAAAGGCGATTTTTTGATTCATACTCCATGCCGCACGGACATCTTTAATGATTTCTCGCTGTTTTCCAGCCTGTCTCGAATCGGAATACATGTTAGGCGCAGTCCCGCACTGCGTCCCACACACTGGCGAGGCGCGGTGGACTTTTCCCCGCATGTATGAGCGCACCCCCTCGGACGGCGAATCTTAGGCGCAGTCCCGCACTGCGCCTAAGTCCCCGCGCTGCGCCCCACACACTGGCAAGGCGCGGCGTTCTTTACATGGCATGTATGATCGCACTACCTCGGGCGGCGAATCTTAGGCACAGTCCCGCACTGCGCCTAAGTCTCGCACTGCGCCTCACACACTGGCGAGGTGCGGTGGACTTTACACCGCATGTATGAGCGCACCTCGGCACCGACATACATGAGGCGCAAATGTCGCCAGAAAACTGGCGGAAACATGCGCTCCGACGCGGCGAGATTCATACATTTCGCCCTTAGTGATCCATTGTTTATAGTTCGTCTCCAGGGGATACGACCAGGGCTGAGAGCTCTTCAGTCATGGTCGCACATGCTCAGACATCACCACTCTTCTCGGGCTACTGAGTGTTCAAACCCCAGGTGCTGTCATTCTACTCCTGTCCTGTGGACTAGTTAGTAATAAGTCAAACAGGGCAAATTAAAAAAAAAAAAAAAAGAAACCTCAATGAGGTCTGTGCGTTGATAAAGAGGAAAAAAAAATCCACAGGTTAAGTTCCTGCAGGAATTTGAACCAAGGACCCTTGTGCAGGAAAGCAAAAATGTTACCTCTGAGCTACAGTGTAACTACTTACAATTCTATACATAAACAGACCTTTCTTTCACTAGAGATAGAAAAGGCATGATGATGTCATTCTGCTGAGTCACATGATCAGCAATTCAAACAAATCACACACGCCCCCTTCTGAGCACACAGAGCTGAAGAGCTGGATGCAGGAGGTGTGAAATGAGATCCTGGCAAAACCCCTTTAATTTATGTGGGAGAAGTGGTATTTTGGGGGGCGTAGTTTAAGTTTACAAATAAATTACTGCAGAATTTTCTTTACTTTTTTATTTATTTCTTTTTTAATCCCATTAAGGGATAACTATTTAACTCGTATTTTTTATACTTTGTAATGTATTATCATATTCATGTATGCTAATACATTACCTTCTGTGTCAGTATGACACAGGCAGCAATCACGGCAGCACACAATGTGCCCTGATTGCATGCTTGTTATGTAGAAAGCCCTAGGGCTATTCTAGGTCCCAGGGATGACTGTATAGATATTCCCTGGGCTCCATCGGGTCAACAGGAGCCCTGATCACCTGATTGAGCAGGGGAATGCCCTTTGATTATGCTGCAGTCGTGGACCTTGACAATCAAAGGGTTAAACACCAGGGATTGTCGGTTTTCTCCGTTTCCCGACACCTACAGACTGGTTTGGGAACAGAGCTGTCAACTACAGCTCTGTTGCTTGCGCAGCTGCGGTGCTAGGAGCTGCAGAATCTGCAGCAATGTCTTTTGGCATCGCTGCAGACAGAATAAAAGACGGTGGGTAGTTTTTGTTTGTTCTGCATTTGCTAAAATAAACCCAGGAATTGCCTGGATTTGGGGGTTTTACTTGTGTCACTGTATCCGTCTGTGAAATGCTCACGTTGCATACCTCTTCCAGAAACCTACCCTAAAATATTAAAAAGTTATTCCCACATAAATAATCCCATAATGCATGTCAGATTTGAAAAATGGTGCTGTCAGGAAGGTCAACACTGGCTGTGGCAGTAATGGGTTAAATACCCTTAAATCGGTATTTCAATTTAAAGAAAGACTATTTCTTTCAGCGCTAGAACAGGTCTTAGCCCCTGCTTATGTACACAAGCTTCCCTAGGTTACCAACCACCTCTCTCCGCCCTAAGGCTATGTTCACACGGCTTAAAATGGGCCGTATTTCGGTCCGTAATTACGCGCCGAAGTGCGCCAATTACGGGCCGAAAACGGCCCATTCATTACGGTAATTCACAGTTCTCACAGAGAATATGGATTACGTCTCCTCTCCCCGCCGGCGAATCCGCCGGGCGGGGGAGTAATTGACATGTGAATTACTAGCGGGTATACGCGACGCTGGCAATTCAAGTCAATGGGCCGGCGAAGTGCCAGCCCCCCGCTCACTCACCCGCTCCCGCCCCGCCCCTGGCCACACGGCGTAATTGCGGGGCGTAATTACTTCCCGCAATTAAGCCGTGTGAACATAGCCTATCAGGCTCCAGAGCCCTTCCTGGGTGGTGGGGTCATTCCTTGTTGTGTCTTATCAGCAGCAAACGATGTTATGTTTCTTACTGACATACTTTAACCCTTTAGAACTCTGTAGCCTTCTGCCCTGCTAGTTAAAACCTCTCCATCACCAGTGTCCCTTTAAGAGGCTTAACGAGGGATAGCAGAGCTGAAATGCCAATCACCGCTCATAGAACCGCCCTCAGCCTGAACGGGAAGTGGGAGCCTGAAGTTAGCTGTGAAGAGCAGGCTCTGTGAAACAGCATGGTGAGAACACCCCTTTAAGAGCCCTATGTTCAATCAAAGTAATGTTCTTAAATATCACTTTATCAGTGAGCTGGTGCCACTAGCAGTTGTAGTGAAATGGCGTGAAATACATTCTACGATCACTTGCATGTATTCTCCACCATTTAAAAAGTGCAATTTTGTAGTTTGGTTCACAGACCAATTAAAGGTTATAGTAAACCAAAGAGGTTTGTACAGGCAATGAGTAGCTAGATTGTCACAAATTACTACCACAAAAGATCATGTATGCAAAATATCCAGTTTCGACTCTGCCGAAAACTTGATTTTGCTCATTACCACAAACTTTTATCTAGAATCTGTGGGTATTGCGACTAACTTCATCATTGTTTATTTGCTCTATGTAGCTAGGACATATTCTGTGGAAAAAGGAAGTGTGTCTACAGATAATGTTTCAACCATGTAGAACAAAACTAAACATTGAAGATAAGAAATGGATAGCAATATATTGCACTGCTCCATTTTTCTCAAAGTTTCATTGTCTGCAAGTGGTTTACAACATATGACTCTCCAGCTTTTACAGGACTATGAGGGTCCGTGTACATGGCAAGCATTTTGAGTCCGTTTTTGATGCGGATTCAGATTTTCAAATCCATCAAAAAATGATTGTAAAACCTTCCCCATAAACCTCAATGGAAAATCCAAGTTGTAGTCCACACGACTCACACATGATTTTTCTTGAGGTTGGATGTCAAAACCGCCACTTTTATCAAAAAGTGGAACATGTTCATTTTTACATCGTATTTAAAGTAAAAAAAAAAAAATGTCCCAAACATTTGTGTCGGATCAGCGTCCAGCACCACATAGAGCTGAATGGGTTTTCTGACTGTAAATTCGACGGGAAAAAAACCCCCTAAAATCCACATTGAAAACGGTGTCAAAATACTTGTTGGTCAACACGGTTTTAGGATTCAGAATCTGATAAGTATTTTGACGTCGTGTGGACGAACCCTATGACTGTTCACACACTAGCTGTAATTCTGTCGCAGCAGTAAATTACAGTATGGTGGTGAATAGGACTTTGAAACTTGATTCACACTGTGTGGTTTAAAACGGCATGTTTTTTTTTCCTCCTGTCTGGGTCCCTGGTTAAATGCTTTAAAAATGGGTCCCACTGATCTAGTGCAAAATAGGGTGGGTCCAGATGCTTCACTTTTAAGGGTATGTTCACACGGGGTAATTTCGGCGCGTATTTGTGCTGTAATACAGGAGAGATGCGCGCCAAAATTACGGGAATCCAAAGTTTTCATAGAGAGAAATAGGGAGATAAGTGACATGTCAATTACTTGCGGCAAATCCGCGCCACGAGTAATGCATGTCAATGGGGCCGGAGGGCTGCCGCGCCGCTGGAGTACGCGCGTGTTAGCACGACTCCCAAAGCACCCAGCGTAATTGCGGCCGTACCGTACTTAACGGCCGCAATTACGCCGTGTGAACATAGCCTAAGGGCTTGTCCATACGGCAAGGGTTTTCAGTCGGTTTTATAGAAGGTTTTCGGATATGAAAGCAGTCTGTAAACCGATTGTCAACCATCCTGACACTTTAGTAGAAAATCCGTTCCGCAGTCCCCACTGAATGGATTTCTGCCAGCCTTTTTTTTTTTTTTTTTTTTTTAACACCGCCGGTGGTCTAAAAAACTTACAACATGTTCAATTCTTCGCCGTTTTCACGGAAGATGTAAATGGGCAGAGTTGAGGGGGACGGGATATTATTATTTTTATTTTTAGAGCGCCCCTGGTTCCAGGGTGTGTACATTTGGGTTGCATACATAACATAGGTAAACAAGTCAAGGTGACAAATTTAAAAACTACAGTAGTACAGAAGGAGAGGTCCTTGCCCGTGGGGGCTTACAGCACCCAAAGGGAAGGTGGGAAAATTTAAAACCGTGGGCGAACCCGTCCCCCAAAAACATACCAAGATGTCCAAATTTCTGTCTGGATTCTTTATTCAGAAAACCGGCCCACTATTGCTTACCTGCGTGGTGGACGAGCCTAAGGGGCCCTGAAATTACTTATGGTAGCCCTAGCTAGAATATCTCAATAGTTTGCCTCATTAAAAACGAAGATAAAAATGCAGGAAAAAAATACCAATACACAAAATATTTGTCACCATGACAAATAAAATGATAATTTACATGGCTTGGATGCTTATTAGTTTGCACAAATTTCATCAAAAATTAGAAAAAACATAATAGGCGGCAATATTCTGTATAATATACTTTTACTAGCTCTAATTCGGTTTATTCAGATTGCTAGAAAATATGGTACTTGTATATCCAGCAACATAAGATGTAAGCGTCTAGTGTCCTGCTGACTATGAAGGAATGCACATATTAGAGATAGCATCACAATCCAATCCTAGGAGCAGATGTAGAGGATGGCTGTGCTCCCTCCCCGCAGCTTGCAGTGCCTCTTACTGGCCTCAGTGTGGCCTGCATCACATGTTGAGTCACCTCTATTCTTTCTTTCCTGATTCCAAGAGGCAGCCGGCTAATTAACTGCATAGCCCTGCCTTTCTGTGCACAGTATTGTAATGAGGTAGGAGGGATGTCCAGCACTACAGGCACCCAGGCTTAGTTCCCAGTGCTAGCTGTTGGACAGCTTGGAGTTTCCTATGTAGCACAATACAGACATTGGAAGGGTCCAGCTGCAGAAGTGACTTGGAATATGTCATCCAGGCCAATGTGATAAGTCCGACTACTATCCTGCACCATGGGGAACCAGCCGGCAAAGCCTGAGGAGCAAGAGCAAGGTTGGTGGCTTCATTTACCAGAAAGCATTGCAGCATGTATGCAAATAGTGGGTGAAGTTGTGACCTTGTGTGCGACTCTAGTAAATATATGCATTCATTCCAGCCTTGTCCTGAGAGCAGCATTTGTCTGTGTACACAATAAATGCACAGGAAGCCGGTATCCCTGCATGCTGCCTGGGTGCCTGTCACTGATTATCCCTCTGCAGCTGGGAAGTTTTAACCCTGCCCTCCTGGCGTGAGGCTGCTCAGCTGGAGAATGGGCGCACATTCTCCTTCAGACCAATTACTGCTTTAACTGGACACAAAGGATGGACTTAATGTAGATTTATGGTAATTTGCATAAATATTTAACGAATAGAGATGTGGATGTGCTCAGGAACACTCTCTGGGGCCTCGCGTTTAATTAAACAGAGGATACGTACCTTGCTGGCGGCACCTGTTTTATAAATGAGAGCGTTAGGCCTTGGGTACTTATACAGGTGCATGGGTATATTTGGGATCTGCCCTTACTGTAAGTTGTCTTTTTTTTTTTTTTTTTTCAAATGCACTAAAAACAAAGGCAGTAATAAAATCAGATGCATTTTTAAACTGACCTAAATTTTAATTCAGTAATTAAAAACACTTGCATCCCCCCCCCCCAAAAAAAATGCATGCGGTTTTAAAAAAAACAGTTTTACTGCATGCATTTTTTACATACCCGGTTTCCCCGAAAATAAGACATAGTGCATTTTTAGTTATGCAATTCAGAGTTTGGCTGCTTATGCTAATGTTTGTAATACATGTTGATGTTTTGTTCAACAATAAATGTGAATTATTCATATAAATATAAAACATCCCCTAAAAATAAGTCTTAGCTCGTCTTTAGGAGCAAAGATTAATAGAAGACACTGCCTTAGTTTCGGGGGAAACACGGTAGGTGAGAAATCTAACCTGTCAAAGTAACAGGAACGTTTATACGGGCGCAAAAATGACACTCATGTGAAACCAGCCTTGCTTGTATTTGTTGTTGGTTATTCTGAATAGGAATTTTGGGCTCAGTCCACACTTGAATTTAGATATAGAACAATTTGTTGTTGGTTTTTATTACATTTTGAAAACCAGTGAATTTTTTTTTTTTTTTGTACTTTTATTTATTTAAACAGGTGTACCAGTTTGTAAAAATGCTTGCCAGTTGGTCAAGGACGTGGCAAAATAAGGAAAAAAAAATTACCTTTCAGACCCGTTTGGTGCTCCTAGCCGATGACGTCATGTTCAATGTCCACGTGACTCTGCAGCTATTCACAGGCCATAGCAGTCTCTTCCTGGATATACGGCGTGTGATTGGCTGCAGAGTCATGTGAGCAATTATCATGAGATCAGAAGCTGGCGCACAAGGACCAGCACTAGAATAAGCGGGTTTAAAAGGTGAAGGGTTTGGGGGTTTTTTTTGTCTATTTTATAACTTCCCCCAATTTGATGAGAATCTTTGAAAACTGATAACATCCTTTAAAGTTAAAGGGGTTGTCTCACTACATTGATTCATGTTACCACAGTTCTGTTTTCTTGGTTTCACTTTGAATTCAGGGGCGTGTTTACTGGCTTCTACTAGGCTGCAGTAGAAGACAGGTCTGTAGCTATAGCGATTAGCACTGGCAGCCTATCAGGATAGATCAAACAGGTCTAGCTATAGTGACCTGAGGAGCTGATGCAGCCAATACAAGAGGGGAAATCTCAGAATACTTAGGACACTGTTAATGGACATATATTGCAAAGTGACTTGTTTTTGCAAGATCTTTAACATAAAAAGCAATCCTTGTAGTGAGACAACCCCTTTAATGGGAGTAAATGGCTAGACTCTAGAATCAAACAGTGGGGGAAATGTATGAAGTGATGTAGGCCAGTATTCTGTAGTGGAAAAGTCAGAAATTTTTGTGCAAGTGCCCTTCACTGAAAATTTGCGACATTGAGCTGTTTTGCACAATGCTTGGCAATTTTTTAAAATTTGGTGGGGCTTGGCAAAAATGGGTGTGATCTTGCACTGAATGACGAATTTGCTAAAATTTGCAGAAAAACTGACGCAAATTAAGCCAGAATTCTACTCCACGTCCTAGGCGACTTCGATATTTTTAGTCAGGCACATGGTCTTAATAATATTGTTGCATTTAACTCCTAGGCGCCTTTCTGGCAGTTGTGGTTTTATATTTGTAAATAGGGTTCATTTTTGTCAGGTGAAGTTTTTGATATTCTGTGGTGCTGTTTCAAGCATAAAATAAAGTTTAAAATGTAAATACAAGGAGGAAATCAGAGAAAATGAAGAGCTCTGTCACTGGTGCTGAAACCATTCATGCTGTGGTGTAGCTAATGGGGGGTAGAAGGGGTGAACTGTGTTGGGTGACAGGCTCGGACTGGCCCAATGGGGCGTCAGTGAAACCCCCGGTGGGACACAAACTCCATATGCCTCTGGCTAACAGAAGTAAGTGACGCGAGGAGACGTGATACAGCAATATAATCACACCTCCTACACCACTGTATCTCCTAGGCCAAAAGCCTCTAGGCTTCAGGCCAAGGAAATCCCGGGAGCAACATCCCAGGATACTAGCTCCCAGAGTGAGCGCCTCAAAGGGGGAACGCAAAGAGGTGAGGTGTTTTTTTTATTTTTCCCTAATTAGCCAAAAGGGGCCATATCTACAGAGGGCGTGATATACATACCTATCTGGAGGGAGCTATATACCTACATGGCCCTATATACCTATCTACCTACAGGGAACAGATATATTTACCAACCTATTTACAGTTGCCTGTATACTCTGGGACTCGGAGCAGTGCACTACTGCATAGTACTAAAGCGCGGCTGTGCTGCTCTCCACTGAAGTGCCACCTGGCAGTGTTAAAGTGCTTGCATTTATGTTCGAAAGGCCTAAAAATTTTAAGTTAATATTTTCATGTACAGTTGGTGTAGGTTGGGCCCACAAGATCAACTTCTCTGGTGGGCGCTAGGCCCCCCAGTCCAACACTGCCAGGCAGCACTTCAGTGGAGAGGAGCACAGCCACACATTATTATTGTGCAGTAAGTAGTGCACTACTCAGAGTCCCAGAGCCAGCAGCCGTCGTGTGCTGCCCAGGACACATCATTGACAAGCGATCATCCCAGGCAGGCAGCTGCTTATTATGCAGACTATTTAGAAGACAGCCCTGGTGGAGCGGCACCACTGCGGCTCGTACCGACACACAAATAAGCATACTATATAATGTTAAATACATATGGTGTGCCTGTAATGTAAATGTGTATTCATAATGTATACATATTGCAGACTGAGACACACTTTATATGTTATGTGTATAAAGTGTGTCTGTAATGTTTATACATTAGGTTACATGAGGTTAGCTTTTGGGGAAAGCATGCTGGGACTTGTAGTTCCACAGCATTAGCAGTGGAACTACAAGTACCAGCATACCACACTAGATATTTTTCAAGACCTAAAGCATATCTAGTGTGGTATACTGGTGCTTGCAGTTCTACATCGGCTGCTGTAAAACAACAAGTAGCAACATGCCCGCCACACCAGCCAGTCTGAAAGGTGAGGTATTGTAGGTGCCACAAGACATAGAAATGGAGATGGTTGGCAAACCCAGGTGCCTCTGCCTCCATGCCCCAACAGATCCAGTTACAGCATTACCAGAGGTTGATATCTTTCATTGCTTTACACAGAACTGATGGTGTAGGATTACAGTGTGTGACAGATTTTAGTCCACAGGAATGTGTGAATCTGCGACATGTAGCAGATTCTGAGTATTGATCTGTCATTTATTCGTTCAACCTTACATGATGTCACCATCCAAAGGCACAAGACACTGCAGAAATGTTGTACTGACAACAAACAGGATGTGACATATGATGCAAAGCTCTGCAGTCTGATGATCCAGTGTAAAGTACCCTGTAAAGCTGCCAGGCTGACACTGATCTCTTTATGATCTCTACCTCACATGTAGTCGAAGCATTAAAATACACAATAAACTCTGGTTACTTTAAAGGGGTTGTATAATTTCATTAAATGGTCTTCAGAATAAGGGGACAGTGAAAACAAGTAACTTAGCAATTAGATGTTATTAGCAAAGCTGTCTTGTATTCATAGTTTTCCTTATCTTCTGTTTACACTGATATCCAGTGCTGGTCGGATCCATCCTCCTTGCATTTCACTAGCTGAGAGCTCATTTGCATTCGTTCGGCCCCCCGGTGGCCGATTCACGGAGCTTGCATTCCTGCCTTTCACTCAAAGTAAGGGACCGGCACATTTTCACTCTGCACAGCCAGAAGAAACAGAATAACACTGCAGGGCTTCTACAATCAGGAAACAGCACAATTTTGTGTGTCGATCCCTGCCTCTCTGACTCAGAGTTACGGGCCCTGTAAAAATTTCTCTCTGCACACCTAGCAGAAACACATTGCAAGCAGATTCACAATCAGAAAACAGCACAGTTGTGTCTCGTTGCCTAACTCTCCTGCAAAAGAAGGGAGATCTGTGCCATTCTAGAAAGCTGGATTCAACTGGAACAAATCTCCAGCTGTGAGAGTAAAAGATCAGTGCTCAGTCTAGATTGAATGCAGCCTGTGGTATGTATACAGCTCTTACAAAATAAGACAGATAGGGAGAGATACAGTGACATGTGGATTCAGAGAGGGGAAGGGGGGGGGGAGTCTCGGGAGCCAGCATGAACAGTGAAGGGGGGGATGATGTCACCCAGCTGGGAGGGGAAGAAACGCCCCTGCATTTCTAGAGTGGAGAAGCTGAAAAGCAGTTGAATCACCGAACTAAAGAAGCCATACATCCCCTTTAAAGGTGACTGACAAATCGCAATGCTGTGTTTTGTGCAAATAACAACTGGCTTGCAAACTATTTTGGATTTAGTACTCCAAGTCCTAGATGGCCTTGGTGACTGTAGTTGTCATACTGTGACTTGTAGAAGTTATATGGTCCCTGGACTACAACATAGTAACAGATTACAGGAAACTGCCCAAAGCTACGTTTTTAAATGTGATTCTTAGGCTATGTGTCTCCACTGCACACTATTACGATCGTATTTAAGATACGGTCGTCGCTGCAGCACCATAGACGGCAATAAAAAAATATGAGCTGTAGTCTCCACAGCTCGTCTTTTCTCCGCTCGTCCTCTGGCGCCGGAGTATTATACAACATGTTGTACAATATGCCGGCGCTTTTAGTTTTCTTGGCGTCTTCCTATACACTACAATTGTATGGGCGACGGCAAAAAAATGGGAAGCGACCGCGTTTTTTGTACAAAGCGTGACAAAAACCATGGTCGTGCATCGGGAGAAAAAAACGGCCGCTTTTGATGCAGTGTAGACATAGCCTTAAAGGAGTTTGTCCATTACGAGCTTTCAGCCTGTCAGTGTCCCTGGTAAGTTGAACTGAGGGGCGTGCTTCTTGGTCTGTCTTTTCTGCTCCCTCTCCCCCCTCCCATCAGCACACAGGCAGCTACGTAACTTCTATACATGGGGGGGGGGGGGGGGGGGGAGGGGGTTTGCTCTCAGAGTTCACCCTGTGTGTGCCTGCCTAGGTCTGTTGCAGGAATGGCTGATCTAGGAGTGTAGAGAGGAATAGAAGCTGTGTGCTAATAGAGCAGAGGGATGCATGTGTTCCTATATCCCCTGCTTAGCTTACAAGTCTCCAAAATCTCCAGCAACAACAAGGGAAAGTTTTTACTAACTCAGGAGTGTCCCTAATACAGAGGAACAAAAGTAATTCCCCATGCCTGATTTGTATAGTATTAGTATAGTCACAGTTCCAAAGACTTTATCATGATTAAGTAAACAGACAGGGTCACTGCGTCACATCTAATCTGTGTAGAGAGCAGGAGGAAGCAGGGACACACAGGGTTTAATCCAGGCAGCTCCGACACAGACGCCAGAGTCCTCCCTCCCCCCTCCCTCCTCCCCCTCCACTACAGAAGCATTCTGTGTGGGAAAGGGGGTCTCTGCTCCGACCTGTCTTCAAGGTGATGAGTCATTTAGACCTGACAGCCAGTAAGATAAGGATCAACAGGTCGGCTACTATAGAGATTTGAGAAGCTGATGTATAATACTAACAGGGCTAGCTCAAAATCAGTAGAACATTTTGTAATGAACATATATTGCAAGCTGCTTGTTTTTAAAAGACTTTAAATTAAAACCCAATCATTGTAGCGAGAAAACCCCCTTTTAAAGCCATGTCTCCACTGCACACATTTTCAGTCTTTTTTTTTTTTTTTTATCAGCGTTTCTTGTTTTCTAAAAATGCTGAAAAAATTACTTAAAACAGGTTCCATAGATTTTAGTAGTAAAAATATTCTGTATCCTCCACAGAATGTTTTCGCTGCTGGTCATTTTCTGACACATGTTGCAAAAAACACAAGAGCAGGGCAGAAAATTTACTATTGGAGTCTGTGTAAAGTGCCGGACGTTTTTTGATGCATTTTCTGTAGAAATCCACAGCAAATATAATGCTGTGCATTTTTACAAAAAACTTTTTAGGATTTGGTTTTCATTGAGTTTTTTTTTTTTATCAAATGCTAGGTAGACCTAGCCTTATACATTATAACTTGCATCAAAAAAATAACAATGGCAGCTTTTAGGCTCTGTTCACGCTTGGGAGTGTTTTATATATCGTTTTGCCTACACATTTTCAGCTGAAAGCAGGAGTAAATGAATATTCAAGTTTGGTTTTTGGATCCATATAGGGGTATATGTGCCTATTAGAGGCCCATAAAGGAAGGGGGTATAGTCCAGTTCGATTCCTGTTCCCATTTTTTAATCGTTTTTCAAAATCTCCACAAGAATTTAGTCCCCACCATGGGCTAAAGGCCTCGTTCACACGGCTTATTTTGCCGCGGATTGGCGCCGTACTGCGTGCCGGATTTGCGCTTCAGTATGGCGCCAATCCTCGGAGTCATTACGGTAAATCCACTGCTTTTCATAGAGAACAGTGGATTCCCTCGCTCCTCCCCGCCGGGGAACCGCCCCGGGGGGAGAAAGTGACAATGCACATTATTTACGGCGCGCACGCGCCGTAGATAATGCCCAAAGTCTATGGGGCCGGGGAGCGGGGCCCCCGCCGCGCTCCGGCCCCGTCCCTCCCCTTATTCACGACGGATTTGTGAGCGCACAAATCCGTCGGGAATAAGCCGTGTGAACACGGCCTAAAAGTCCCATCATGTAAACATAGCAAGTTATGGGGAGCACTCCAATATAAATGAATGTGGAGAACTCTCAAAGAAATGAATAGGGAAAACTACCAAAGTGCTGCCATCTCCCCATTCTCGGAGGCAGGCTTGTAACAGTTGGCCTTTGATCACCTAAAGTTACGAGATGAGTCAGTCCTTTTAAATGATATAGTTCTGTTCGTGTCTGTCTTGAAGACTTTGTTTAGAACCTCCATGACAGATCTCATCATATTTGACAAAAAGAATAATACAGCATATCTGTCTCCATTTAAATTCCATTTTTTCTATTCCTATTTATGTTCTGTATAATTGGAAATCACAACGCAGGTGTGAAGGTGGCACCAGGACATTCTGTTGCTGGTGTTTAAAGGGGTTGTCTCACTACATTGATTTATCTTACCTCAGTCCTGTTTTCTTGGTTTCATTTTGAATTCAGAGGCGTGTTTACTGGCTTCCACTAGGCTGCAGTAGAAGCCAGGTCTGTAGCTATAGCAACCAGTCCTGACAGCCTATCAAGAGCTTGAACAGGTCGGTAGCTATAGTGACCTGAGGAGCTGATGCAGCCTATACAAGAGGGGATATCTCAGAATGGGTCGGACACTGTTAATGGACACATATTGCAAAGTGACTTGTTTTTACAAGATCTTTAACATAAAAAGCAATCATTCTAGTGAGACAACCCCTTTAAGTAGATGACATCACTGCTCCACTAAACGGAACGTTCATCTTTGCTACACTATACTTTATTTACATGAGTGGACCCATCCCTAAACTTCTCAAATAGTCTCCATAAAAATGGGACTCTCACAAGAGAACAGAGAGTAAATATAGTGATCCATAAACATCACACGTCCAAGTCACAATTTTACACTTTTCAGGAAGTCACACAGATTAAGCCATTACATTAAACACTGAAAGGTGAAGCATATAACATTGATGGTCTGATCCATGGAGACCTCACCTCACAATGTACAAGGTTTAATGGAATTGTCCACCTACTTTTTTTTTTTTTTTTTTTACTGAATTATGTAGCTGAAAAGGGAAGAAATAAAATAAAAATATCTAACACACCACGTGTTTAATTGCTGCACCTACCGATCAAGGCTCTGAATGGTGATGCCTGGCAGTGCCATGTGGTCACTGCGGAGGTGATGTTCCGATCAGAACAAGAACATTGAAGAGAAAAAGGAGGCAATCTCTGGAACGAGAGGCATGTCAGAGGTGAGTATTGTCTTGTTAAATTTTTTTCCAGTCTTTGTTACATAATTTAGTTTAAAAAAGTGAAGATAGTCAACCACTTTAAAGAATTGGTTGCTGTTCCAGGTACCCGAGGAAACCGTTAAGGGTCTTGTGAAGTTCATATCTTGATTTGTCACACCCATTTTCGAGGCAGAGGACCTGCACTATATGTATGCATATATGTACAAATGCACATACAGATGTACATGATAACAATTGTTTCCTTTACAAGCAAAGATGACTTATAATAGTGCGACCGTAGGAAAGTCCTTGTCCTCACAGGGACGCACAATTGAATTTCCCTGGCTCATATAGGCACACTGGGACCAATTTCACAAGATGCTTTGAGTAGGTTTTTGGATCATCTAAGGAAATCCACAAAAAGTACGCGCAAACTCCATGCAAAGGTTGTTCTTGGATTTTAACCCGGGACCCCAATGATCCAAGATAGTGTTGCTAACCACTGAGCCACTATGCTGCCATGCTCATATTCTCAGGGGAACTGCATAGACTTGTCCTGTTATTATTGGATTTATTTTACATGTAAAAGAAGCAGATCTGATAAATGTATTAGGTAACTTGTTTTACGCACAGTGACTCAATGGTTAGCACTGTTGCCTTGCTTCACTAAAGTCCTGAGAGTAAATGCAGCCAAGCTCATATGTGTATGTTCTATCCCTACCATAGCATCCAGGTGGCTACAGGGCTGATAGGGTCCACTCAGGTGTCCCAAAACTTTTGCATATTTTCTATGGCAATTGTACCAAAACTCTGGTGTACATGCCTTACACCATATATTTTTTTAAAATTTTTTAATTTTTTTAAACAATGTATAATGTCTTGTAGACCCTTTTGCGATGTTTGTGACAAGAGTTATGTCTTCACAGAAAGGGTTGTAACGTCTTGACATGGGGTGTAGCTTAACATTTGATATCCTGTTGCTAAAATTTAGCTACAGTTATTGGTGCAAACTTAGCGCCTAGTAATAAAGTTAGACAAGGTGTCTAAACATGCGCCGGATTTATCACACAGTTTGAGCCACTGTGATAAATATGGTGTATTTTTAGACTTTCTAGTCTAACACATTAGTCCTTTATATTGGGAATAGACACTAGCTTTCTGTTTGTGCTTAGTTTTGTCCAGTCTTCCCTCTTGACTCAGAAGTTATTTGTTTTTTTTCTCTCTTACATTGAATCTTTCTGACAACATTTCAAAATCTTTTTAGATACAAAGACAAAACAAAACGTAGTATCACAGTGAAGATTACATAGGAAACAGTGAGTCCGTTGAAGTATAAACATAACGCAAATGTTTGTGATACACTTCTTTGGCGAAACTGTCCTCGTCCTGTGTACATAGCAAGTATCTTAGGTATGATCCCTTTTCCTCAGGGGGAGGAGCTCAACCTCTGTACACTAAGTAGCCAAAAAAGGACATCCGTCCCAGAAAGTCATTACCTGCTATATTTTTTGGGGGCAGAAGTTCTAACTCTACTTTCCATCCTTTGGTGGCCACTTAAATAAAGTTCTATTTTCATTTAAACAGTATGGTTGGTGGGTATTCCTTAGTTATAAATTTTCCTTATACCATTGCCTAATGCTAATCCAAGTTTAGTGCCACAGTCGAAAAATATACTAAAATTAATGTATACCTTCATGGATATCTAAAATAGGAACATTAGATACTGAGGAAAAAATAACCAGAAAACTATAATATTGCATCATGTTATCGAGAAATAAACCTATAATACGGTACATGAATCTGAGATCCGATAGAATACACCTATGGTAAGGGATTTTGTTGGGGAATAGTAAATATTTCTTTAGTACAGAGTTTCTTATCACTCATTTGTATTGAGAAAGTCATATGTTCATTTACAGAAGAATTAATCTACATGACCATTAGTGGTTATCACATGTCCTCGCCAATTGAGAATGCTTAAGAATGTGGACTTCTAGAGGTTAAATGACGAGAATGAACTTCAAGAAAAGGATTTCTCCAGTTTTAACCAATACTTTATTTCCAAGGTCATAACTTTAATATCAAGTTTATGTACATTTAGTACTTGGGATTTTTAATAAAATATAGTCCATGATACCTTATTATTGCTACTGTTGCATGGTATTATTTTGTTGCTTAGTACTATATGACTAATACAAATAGAGCAATCCCTTTAAAATATAACTTTTAATCAATTTTTTTATAAAAAAAACCTTATCATAATCCACAGTAGAAAACACCAATAAGGGTAAAAAACATTGACTATGTGACAGTCTAGCCCAAATTGGCAATGAAAGGAGTTTAAACCTATCTCTAGTCCCTATCATCACAACTATAACACTGCCTCAATACAGAGAAACCCGCCCCGAAAAGGGCGACCCTAATAATGTGCTCTAGTGTCCCTATCAATCCCTAAATCTCTCACACAGTGGAGGATTAGTAACGATGTCCTCCACCGTAGGTAGGTTACAGAAGGAAGAAAAAAATTGCATGCAAAGCAGGTAGAGAAACTACACAGCCTTTAAATAGTATCACAGATATATTTACACAACGTTGAAAGTTGAAAGCCAGTTAACAGCACAAAATAAGGATACATGTACAAACAAGCAATCATAAAGCCCAATAATCCCATAGCACACGACAAATCCCCGACGGCAGGCTTGTTCGTCCAATCTCAGGGGCTATTCTTCATGGGGTTAAAGCAGCAAAAAGGTTGCCAACCACAAATTACCAGCTCTATAATACTTCAGCACTTGGACAAACGATACATAATACCTGATAAACGAACTTCAAATTCTTCCATATTAGTGTCGGTATCTCTGCCCAGAACTCAGCGGTATGAAAGAGCTAGTCCTTGCTCCCCGGTGGGTACTCCTTTAGTGCAAGATATTCACTGTCCCACATTCACTGGAGGTACAGTGACTCCTGACTCCCTCATACATGGCGCATGTTTAAGTGATAACTTTACTGTAGTTAAATGGTTCCATCAGGCTGTATCAACACCTTATGATACATAATCAAGCTATTTAGGTAAACAGACACTTACAACAAAAGGTAAACAATGTTTTGATCTTTTATGTGAACACTTGGTAAGCTTGAAGAAACTAACTGTATTTGTTCTCCAAGTCCTCAGTCTCTGTCTACCAACTCTCTTGGAATATGTTAGACAAAAGACTCTAGAATCAGATTTTGGTCAAGACTCTGCTTGAATCGAATTCACGAGTCTCGAAGGAAGTCAGGCAGTAAATTGACTAAACACATGAGGTGGACATTTTCCACTAACTTACTACCACAAAATACTATTAATAAATTTAACCTACTTGATTTCTTTAGGAGAAAATTTAGTAAACTAAGCAAATACTAAATACTTACAAGTCAAAACTTTTCACTGTATAATTATGGGTTCCACTATTCTGTATATCATCACAATACAGTAGTCCTCTATGTATCAATATGCTTAGTCTAGTCAGATGTGAGATAATGGAGCCTGAAAGTCCAAGATCAAACCATTGTTTACCATTTTTTGCTTGTCATGTGTAAATATATTTATTGATAGAATTTTAGAACACAAAAAAAATGTAAATATGCAAAACACTGCAGGAACATTTGTGAAGTCTCTGAATTTGTTTCTGAGAATAGTAATAGGCCTCCATCAGAATCCTGCATACATGACCTCACAATCTGATCAAATTATTCCAGGCTAGAGAACTGCCTCTCTACATCAAACATAGCTGTGACCAGAGGCAACATCCTCTAACAATCTCAGGGTAAAAAGGAATTGCCTCAGCCACAGTCCAGTTTTGATGAGTGGTTACACTCTTTACTTCTTTGAAAACTGTGAAAAATGTTGCTGAAATCTGTGTTGTCATTGGGACCCAATAATCTTTTTCACCTGAGCAGCGCTTCTTGCCTGCTTCCAGTCACAAATACCTCCTTATAGTGATGAGGCTGAAGAGTATTGGAGCAGTAGCCACAGCCGGAACCAATTCTCTTGCTCTTTTGCATCGAACTAAACTGGCCAACTTATTATATATATGGAGTCGGAGTCGGTCCATTTTATGACGACCGACTCCTGCAAAATAGCCACCGACTCCGACTCCACAGCTGATCTTTAACGGACCTAAAACCCCACTTTTTGGGGGGGGGGGCACGGCCGGATGGGCTTAGCTGCGGGGAACTCACAGGTCGCTTCCCCTGACGTGGCTACTTGCGGTGACAGCCAAAGTGCAGGACAAAAAAACAGTGGGTATAGACAGAGGTTACAGGTCTTAGCAGGGATAGCTGTAGGCAGGTAGCAGGTCCCAGGTAGTAACTGGCAGGTACAATGACAGGAAAAATAAGAAATAGACTAAGGGCGACATGACCAAAAAATTGCCATTGCCACGGCAGATTTTATCCGCATTTAAGAAGTGTAAAGTGCACCTGAAAGTACGGTGCTTTCAAAAATCTGGCGTATGGTATACCTTGCATAGTAAATGTAATGCACCTAAAAAGGCGCATTTCGCAATTGTGTCACATAGCGTATCATTGCTAGTGTATGTAATGCGCCTCAATGGGTATCATCGCTATTATATTTAATGCGCCTTTCTAGTGCTCGGCGTATAATGCGCTTAGTTTTGGTATATTATAATTAATTTAGTGAGTAAATGGTGTCAAAAGTTTTTGGGATACAAAATAGACCCAAAAAAATGGGCTATGTTATTGGAGCTCTAGTCGCCTCTCACATATAGTGCTCTCATAGTGACAGGGTTCTAATGCAGGTACTAACTGGAAGCAGCAGCTACACAGCAGATAGGGGTCTAGATCCTATGATGAACATCAATGAACTGAGGCAGGGACAGGAAGTTCCTTTCAACACAGGAGATCACAGGTCATTGGACAGGTAGTGTATTGTTCCTTTAAATATAAAGAAGCTGTGTAGGGGGGGTGCATGCAGGACGCCATGGAGCAGGAGCGAGGACTGGTGAGTTGAAACTGCCGGTGGCTGCTGCTGCCAGCACAACTACTGCAGTGGTGAATTTAAACTAGAGAGCGCAGTGAACAAAGCAGGGACCTAGTGAACCATGGTATGGACCAGGGGCGCAACAGAGGGCATAACAAAGGCACTGGCACATCCGCGGTCCCAGAAGGGGCCACAGCGTGAACCGCGACAAGTGGATTAGTTTATTTTAAAGCGATTTGAATGTTGATTTTGTTGACGTCATGACTGTAAATCTAGTATATAACTTCTTCAAGTGATACGTATACAGTTATGTTTAGTTACAGATGGTCCTATAGGCTAGTGCATTGCACCAATTTTGGTATTGAGTCGTTACCTACAAAAGTTATTTTCTGGGCCCTGATGCTAGGGTCCCATCTTGATGTTTGGATATCTATGAGTTGTGGTCTGTCTTCTCCTATAGGGAAAAAGTGCCTTGAAATTAAAAGAATTCTAGCGTGGTCACCCTCCACTTTTTTTCTCTGGCATATACACATGTGAGTCTCATATTCTGCAACACTCCAGCTACAAATATTTCATATCTCTAGCCTAGTTATGCATTGAGACTGAGAACCCTCATGATTAAAATACCTACTTGAAGGTCCAGTTATACCATCCCTCCTTGAATTTTTTTCTGTATTTGAAAAAATTTAAGTTAAATCCTAGTAGTAAATCGCTCTCTGCCAGTGGTCAGGAATGTATTACTATGCTGTCAATTTGCATTTTATTAAAATTCCTTTGCATTAAGGTATCCTCAGGTGAATTTTTCTTTTATTTGAAACTAGGACCTACATAGACACTGAAGAAAATGTTATACAATATTTTGCTAATTTAAAAGTATCGTAGTTGGGAATCATATATATTATAATAGCATCACCACACACCATCCATATTTGTCAGTGGAAATAAATATATATATTTCCCACTGACAAATATGGATGGTGTGTAGTGATGCTATTATAACATATATTTTGCATTGAATAGTAATAAATATATAATAAATTGTGTGTGTGTGTGTGTGTGTGAGTGTATATATATATATAAATATATAATATATATTAAATATATATAGATATATATAATATATATATATGAAACTGATATGAGATGTTATTATCTATGGAGATCTATGTAAAAACAAAATGAGATTCTCTTTCCTACAAAAACACATACCTTCCTACATACATCTCTCATAGTTTAAAAGATCACTCCGAATGGCAAGTTATTTTTCACTGAAAAATGTGGTGTATCTATATATCTAATCTATATATAAGTATATATATATATATATATATCATATATATTATATAATATAATATATATATTATATAAATTTATATAAAATATATATATATATATATACTATACACTTAGTGACAAAAAAAAGGCAGCCACTCCCCTTAATTCCGGGTGCCAGCTATACAAAAATCTCCGTCAGAGTTCAGCATACAAAAGGAAAGAAAAAAAACGGCGCACTCGCTTATTAAAAAAACTTCAACAGTGCTTATTGCATGACCAAGGAGGGCGAGATCTGAATTCAGCCAGAATGAGCCTTTTTCGGCTTGAGTGAGTGCCCGCTATTGAGTTCTTCTTATATATATCATAGATACTTATATAATCTATAATATATATAAGTATATATAATATATTTATATATATATATATATATACATAATATACACATTTTTCAGTGCAGAAAATAACTGCCATGCAGAGTGATCTTTAGCAAAGTGTATAGCAAGATTGTGTCTTTTTACATAGAATCTCCATATAATACTTCCTCAATTTTTATTCCATTGATTTTAAAACAATAGTGATAGTCATTGCTTTGAGAACCAGCTCAATTCTAACTATTATTGCTAAGACCTGATTAATGAATGACTATCCTCATTCTTTGCATTTCCATGCAAGTAGAATACATGAGTTTGTGATTGCTTTCTTGTACTCATTGAAAAGAACCCAGGATTTAGCATCTATTGTGGTTATCAACGTCCCCTCATAACACACCAGTCATGAAAGACCTTCTCTAACAAAAACGTTGGGGAAAAAACAAATGAGTGCAGAACGTCAAAATATCAGTATCTATAGATTTTTTAGCTGTAACACGTACATTTCTGTACACACATACTGCAATTAGATCAATAATTCAAATCTCATACCATTTACTAATGATTCCGTCATAGTTACTATACATGGCTCAGGTCACAGTGAAAAACACGTTTTTGTGTAAGCTGTCATATTTTGAAATCAATTTTTTTTTTTTAAAGTTTGTGCCCTTATTTTTTTTAGTAAACGTAGGCAACATATTGTTTTTAAAAACAGTGTTTACATAAATTGCCCATTTTGTCTTTTCCCCCCCCGCCCCCTTTTGGTGCTCACAATCCAAATTTCCCAAATAACCTTTGGGAAATTTTTCTTGAATTTTGGAAAAGGAAATTTTAGACCGGGAAAGGAAAACCCCCCCAAAAACCCTGGAGTACCTGGGGGAAACCCCCACCCAAAATTTTGGAGCACTTGGGGGAAAAACTTAAACCTATAAATTTAATGCAGATGTTGCCCTTACTGGGCTTTAAACCAGGATCTAGTGCTCAAGCCCAAAATACCAACCGGGGGGTTGTTTTTGCATTAATAAAATGGTGCTTTTTGTTTTAAATAAGTAACATTTTAAATTTCCCAAACCCTTATAACCTAAAGCATTATGGAATATTGTCACTAGCTCTGAAAATTTTCTAATACAGCGATTCCTAAAAAATACAATATTCTTTGATTTCAGGACACAAATTGGTCGTTAAAACCAAAACTCAAATTTTTGGAAAATTTGGTAATTGTTTCCCAAGTTTTTAAAATATAACCAACATAGGGTGATAAAAAAATAAAGAAAAAAAACCCATTAAGCAGAAAACAAAATACAATAAACCTGTTTTTTCCATATAACAACTGCTGGAAATACTTTATTTTTTGAGCAAAAAGTTTCCCTTTTAAAGGTTTCATGTACTTTTTTTTTTTTTCGGGTATATTGTATTTTAAAATTTTGGGGCCCTTTCCCGGTGCCCAAAAGCCCCTCACCCTTTGGAAACATTTAAAGACATTACAAAAACAGCAGTACCAACACTGTACTGTAGAGAGACGCTCCCCTTAGACCCCCAAAATTTACTGCTTGCACCTAACAAATTAGGGGCAAACTGCAGATGGCACTTTTGGGTTAACATTGTCCAGTACTTAAAACCCCACACAATAAACAATATCCCAGGTAAGGGACCATTATATCAAAAAAATATTTTTATCCAGGGGCCATTGTAACTTGAGTGACCACTTTACTTGAAACGGGCAGATGTACAATTTTCCCATCCTTTTTCCCCCATAATCCATATTTTGTAATTTTCCAATTTCCACATTTTTTCTTTTATCGGTTTTCCCTTTTCTTGATTAAAATAAAAAAAATTGTCCATAAAAATATCTCTGCATGTTAGAATATAGCATAGACCACCAAAAAATTAATTTTTTCGGGTTTGGGCCAGGGAAAATTGTAGAAAATCACTCATAAAAACCTACCTAAGGTTTTTAAAATATTCATTGTACACAAAAAATAAACCCAAAAGGTCCCACCTTTTTATGCCCCTTTGGGCCTATTTTTTATTCCCCTTTTTATAATTTAAATTTTTGAAAAAGCCTTTAATTTTTGATCGTAGGGGTCCTTGGGTTTTCGGGACAAAAACCAACCCTAAAAGTATGAGGGGCAGAGGGTTTATTTAAAAGCTGTGCCCCCTTTACCTTTCCTTGCACAAAAAGTATCTGGCCAGGGGGGCCCCCCCCCCTTTAAAAATGCCAAAAAGTTTTTTCTTGGAAAGTGTTCAAATAACTTAAAGGGATTTTTCCCAAACCCCTTTCCCACTCCGAAGGTTGTCCTAAACATCTGATTTTCCCCTTTAAAAAACTAGGGTTTTTGGGTTTTGTTTTTTCCCCCCGAATAATTTTTTGGCCAAAACACTACATTTAAGCAAAAAATTGACCATTTTATTTGGGTGGGTTTTTTTGCAAAAATTTTTTTGGTTCCTAAAAAAACAAAACAATGACAAGGTGTCTGGGCTGTCATTTGTTTTTATATCCCTTTCTTATTGAAAAAAGAAACAAACATTTGACGGATTTCACTCATGTTTTTGTGTATGGGAGATATTCAGAGCTGGTTCCATGCAGTGGCAAACTGGCATTTAAACCAGGGTTAAAGGATGACAACCCAAGTAGCAAACATACTATTCAGAAACTTCATGGTTGGTTTGTCATGAGAGCTTTAATAATAATCTTTATATAGCGCTACACATATACCACAACACTTTACGATTTGGAGGGTATAAGTACAGGCAAAAAGACAGTCCTTATACAGTGAAAAGGTGTGAGGGCCTTGCTCACAAGAGCTCACAATCTATTAGGGGTGAGCTATAACATTTGATGATGATGTCCATTTAGGAACCGTTCCAGTTTTTGATGCATGGAATACATTTCTTTAAAGGTGGTTTATGCTGAGTACAGCATAGGATTAGAGGGATAGAAGCTGAGCTCTCTGATTTATACAGGTTTATATGATTTGATGCAAAAGTTTAGATTGAAAGAAAGAAGCTTGCTGGTAATAGAGACAGTTTAATTCCAGGTAAAAATAAAAATTCCTTTAGTCAAATCATAAAAATTGCTGCGACTAAGGGATATCCTTTACCTGAAATGCGTCAACCCTTTAGCATTGTTTAAATGATTTGAATAAAGGAATTTATATTTTTACATACAAGGAGCTGGAGATAATTTGTTGTTTTCACATAATTTGTATTGCCCAAGGATCCATGGGTAGTCTACGTGCTCCTGACATAGCCTATGCCTGGAGACCTGGAGTGGTGATCTAATCTAACTTTTCTTTAAGTTTAAAGGGGTTTTGCCACAATATAATTTCATACCTCCTGCATTCAGCTCTGTGTGCTCAGAAGGGGGCGTGTGTGATTTGTTTGAATTGCACATCATGTGACCCAGCAGGATGACATCACCAGGCCTTTCCTCTCTTTAGTAAAAGGTCTGTTTGTGTGTAGAACTGTAAGTAGCTACATTGTAGCTCAGAGGTAAAAGTTTTACCTCCAGGGACAAGGGTCCTCGGTTCAAATCCCTGCAGGAACCAAACCTGTGGATTATATTTCTCTTTATCAATGCACATACCTCATTGAGGTTTCTTTGTTTAATGTATTTGCACTGTTTGACTAATTACTAAGGAGTACAAAGGATGGGAGTAGAATGACAGCACCTGGGGTTTGAACACTCAGTTGCTGCCTGAGAGGAGAGGTGATGTCTGACCAGGACTGAGGAGCTCCCAGCCCTGGTCGTATCCCCAGGAGATGAGCTGTAAACAATAGATAACTAAAGGAGCAGCTAAAATAAAAAAGGTGCAGAATTTTTAATAATAATGAATGGTGAAAATGTTTATTTAATTTGCAAGCTTCCCATGTCAATTTTACTTCGTGGCAAAACCCCTTTAATTACAGGGCAATACTGCAAGTGAAATAACGGACCAAAACCGCAAAGGCTGAATGATGAAGGGATCAATTATGGGCTCTTGGCTGGTTTGTGAGTCCATCCTTATATTATATTTGAAAAACTGATTATTTGATATTAAGGGATCTGCATCATATTTTTAGGCAATGCAGGCAGGGAAATCCTCCTGGTATATGAATAGAATACTAGATGAACTGTAAGCATTTGCAGGATGGGTGGGAATATGTATCTGGGGGATGAAGCTGATTTATATTTCATTTAAGGTCATTGAAAAGCGTCTCGGTACGTCCTGATGAACACTGCCAATTTCTGGCTGCATTTGCTCTGTTCTGATTATGAACATAGCATCACTTATGTTAGAGCCCAAACACCCGAACCTTTCATAGAACGCTAAAGAAAGAACTCCTATCTTGCTCTTCTATTTTTTTTTTCTTTGAGGGAAATGATCGGTAAATCCATGTTCACATGTTGCAGATTTCATCAGACTTGAGCTATGAATAGTGCATTTTATGTCCTATTCACATACTTGAAAAAACTACACAGAATAACAACCCAGCTGCAGGTTTTATAATCTGTGGTATTCTCATTAATCAGGTGGATTAAACAATGTGAAGCTGCAGATCACCTCCATTAAATTTTCAGTCTAGCTAATCCTTGCTAATCTGTCCAGAAATCTGAGGTTTTGCTGTAGATCTCTGCCATGGATTATGTTGTAAATCAGGCATCCTCAAACTGCTGCTCTCCAGCTTTTGGGAAACTACAACTCCCATCATTACCACTGTTATAGATTATATAAATTCATTATAGAAGTTTTAGTTTTCCCAACAGCTGGGAGGGCCGCAGTTTGAGGATGCCTGTTGTAAATGCATGACAATTTTGCTTTTACTAATTGTGTGAACATAGCCTTCGTTTAGTTCTTGAGAATGGTTGATTTTGATTGGTTTATGTGGCATGTGTTGGACATTGAACATTTTTTAACATATTTAATTTTCCACATTTTGTAGAGTTCTCTAAGGCTTGGTTTAAGGAATATTTTTTTTCTCATCTTTAAAATATAAAATTTATTTTCTATGTTAAATATAATATTTCCTTTTGGGCATTTTGTTATAAACACTACAAAGACCATATTTACAGCTCAATGGCTGGACTAGACTGAACCCAGTAGTAGGAAACTCTGGCCCATATGCTACTTGGGAAAGATAAACAGGTGCAGCTAATTGCTGAGCAGCAGCTCGCACACCCCAACACTAGGGGAACAATTAGATGATAAAAAAAACCTGCACATTAAATTAAAGGGGTTTTGCCAGGAAGTGCCTTATCTGCTAAGAAGCAAAAGTAAACAAGCCAAGCTGAGCTGAGAGAGAGACTGCCAGAGCACAGAGCCATGCATAAGGGATCATGTGCAATGTTCACTCAAATAATCACACTACAACTAGTGGATTCTGTATACAAAAGACAACATATTTCTCCCCAGCCACTTGAAAGCTCCTTCACGCTCCTGTTCATCAGATAAGAAGTGTGCAAGCCCGGCCAGCAGCTCCTATCACTCTGCCTGGTCGTATCTAATGCAAGCTTTTAAGTAACTAAGGGCAGGTAAGGCAGCCTGTAGCTCTCTCAGGCTGCAATTTTTGTAATCACATATATTTAGAAAAGTGATTACCCATTTTGGAGGATCCCACGTCAACATTACATCGTGGCAAAACCCCTTTAATACCTGTTCACTCCAGCATGCAGAAAAGCCAGAGTTACCTGTTACTGGGTTCAGTCTAGTCCAGCCAATGAGCTGTAAATATGGCCTTTGTAGTGTTTTTTGAGTAAGTAATGTCCCATTTTTTATGCCTTTTGTTCTAACATTAAGAAATGTGATCTGGTAACGTTAGCAGAAATTGTTGCTACCTTTAATTCAGCTTTATAATTGCTCATACTTCCTGTGTGACGCTAGAAGATGGTGAGGTACACCTGGGAGCGTGGGACATTTTCAGCATTACTGTAATATCCAACGGGCATGACCTGCCCTTTAAATTCTGAACATACTGCAGTAACTTCTGTGTATCCCTTGCACTATAGTTCTGTGGATAGTGTAGCTTTGATGCTAATCTACTGAAAGACTTTTACTAAATGTGTTTCTTATCAGATTGGAAATCATGAGTAAATTCACAAATGGTTACATGTATTGAATGTATTATAGAGTCCTTTCAAAACTATGACGCCTTGAATATGTATGGATATGTTTAAAAATGTAAATGAAAGGGGTTTTCTCATCAGGCTGTTTAATAGAGCCTACTCTACACAGCCAGCCTGACTTCCTGTTCAGGCTGTGGGTTGGTCTAGAACAGTGATTGTCATCTCAGCTTTGTTATTCTTGGCTGAGCCTGTTAGAGGGACATTGGTGAAGGAAGGGTTTTAACAGCAGGGCACAAAGCTTTAGAGTGCTAAAGGGCTAATATGTTAATAAGGAAGATAAACAAGCTTCTGTGCTGCTGATTAGACACAACAGGAAGTGACATCACCATCCTGACCACTGCTAGAACAGAAAGATGTGATCAGTAACCTAGGAAACCTTCAGTAAAAAGCAGAAGACCAACACTGCTTTCTCTGAAATTAAGCAAAATTGCAACAGCAATGTATTTAGTAATAATCATTATTTACTTTTTGCTTATTTCATTTATTTAAAGTTAATCAATGTGCTGAGAATACCCCTTGAACCATCGCCTTTTATGAGTGCCTGTGAAAACACACTGACACTGTCCAGTGGTGGAGTGTGTATGTTTTGCCATTACAAACATTGATGGCATTGTGACACTCATGTCAAAGGAAGCCATCAATTAGGCTGAAGACAGTCAGACCTGGCTGACAAAAGCCAGAGAGGAGACCTCTCAGCAGGAGGTCGACAGCATCAAACGATTCTCATTTCAATTAGTTAGCATCTGGCTCCGGCTCTGGCTCTCAGACCCCAGGATCAAAGGGTCATGCCAGTCTGAGAGGCACCGATATTTCATGAGGATTTATGGGAGAACAGTTCATCACAGGTCCACCCAAGTTTCATATTTAAAAATATGAAACTTCCACACGTGTAACTGTCACTCCCACGTTTGTAGGGTGGAAAGGAGTAACTCAAGGCTGGCATCAGAAAAAATGTAGGACAGCCATTTTTGATACCAGTTCATAGCTTAGGCCCATCCGGTTCTGATGGTATCACTGGTTCAGTTCTGTGCCAATGCCCTACCGCAGTATGGCACATTTTGTGTTCTAGCCAAAAAACGGCAGGGCCCAAGAGGTAGGAGTGTGCAGGCCGTCCCAGGGTCAAGAGTGGGTGTGACAGGGGGTGCGACGTGGGCTGTCTCGGCACTGTTTTAAGTTGAAACCTGGCTTTGCCCAAGGTCGTTTCTATTGCAGAGGGGTTACGCCGAGCGTACAGGAGAGTCCAGAACCGGCAGGCCATCCAACCCGGTGTAGGACAGCACAAGGCTAAGCTAAGGTAAATAGACACATCTGCTGCCTTTTTGTAACCACATCCATATTTGCACCTCTGACCAATATCTGTATAGTATTGTCCCTATGTATATATTGCTTGTCTAGTGCTCCCTCCAAGGCGAATTAAAGCTATAAACTTTAATCTGGGCTAGTTTGTCTTGATCATCGATGCCGCGAGTCCGTTTTGTCTCTAAAATATCGCTACCCAAGGCTGGTTCCTGGCCTTGCTGTAAGTCTGTAACGGACCGGTCTTCTAGCTAATGAGGAATTGGTGGCAGTCTACTTGGCTGACAGAGCTCTGTTTAACCAGTGTGGGTAAACGGATCTCTCCCAGCCATTCAGGGTTGTGGGCGAGCGTGGTATCTTCTCACACTCCCTGGATTTTCCTGTGCCCATGTGGACAGGGGTTAACTGTAAAACCGCATCACGCTACACCCTAAGTCAGGCCGTCGACCCTCAAGTGGGCACGGGCAGGTTTTCCTGACAGGCATTATAATAGTATATGCCATCAAGGTCCTATACATGCGGTTCCCACCTTTGGGACCCTCATCGATCTCCAGAATAAGACTCTGAAAACCGCCTTTCTGAATGAAGAATGGCCATGCTTGCGTGGTCACTCTCTATTCATTTCAATGTGAGTTCCTAGTACAGTTAAGCAGATGCATTTGTCTGTACTCGGCAGTGCTGTTGCTTTCTACTTTTAGAAATCCTGTCAGGATTTACTACTTTTTTTACTTAGACATTCATCATTAAATCATATAAATCCGTAAATCAAGAAGCTCCGCTTCTCTCCCTTTATCACATACTGCTTTCAGATAGGGTAGTATAAACCACCTGGCAGGTTCACTTTAAGGCTATGTTCACACGGCTTAACTGCGGGGCGTAATTACCTTGCCGGCCCATAGAGAATCACTGCTAGCGGCGCGTATATGCCGCTAGAAAGTGACGTGAATTATCTACCCCCTCGGCGTATTCGCCGAGCAGGGAGAGGAGACGTAATCCATAGTTCTCTATGAGAACTGTGGATTACCGTAATGAATGGGCCGTTTTCAGCCCGTAATTTGTGCACTCCGGTGTGTAATTACGGACCGAAATACGGCCCATTTTAAGCCGTGTGAACATGGCCCAAGCTGTTCCAGTTGTAGCAGATACACAAGCTGTGATAAGCCTTGGTCTGCATACATACACAGCATCATTTTTTACCATGAATTTTAGATACCAATAATAAACTGTTTTACAGAGCATGCTGCAGTAGTAGTACTGTACAGTCATAATTTTCCCCATTGACTTCCATGAGAAAAAAAGAACGGTGAACATGAGATGTAGAAATGTGATTTTTATATCATGTACATGGTATTGTATGGGTTTTTAGCCTTCAGATGACAACAGACAGAGACTTGGGATGTGTCAACAACCTGAAATACGAACTATATTAAATAGTTGTGTCATTCAGGAGATAACTGCTAAAAGGGGTAGTATTTTCCTCATTTTTATTATTGGAGGGAATCCATTCTCTAATAAAGAGCACAAAGGGACCAAAGTCCCTTCAGCTTTTGTCCTGCACAACAGCAGTTACTGCCTCCTAGAGTACGGAGGACTGTAGCACAGCCCTGTTGAAATAAATCTTAGGCAATGTCTAAACAGCATAGCTTTACTGTCAGATTTTCGGTAGATTCAGTATTTTGAATCCGCGAAAATCTGACAGTACACTATGCTGTATAGACAACAATGAAAAATCTTTGCTGTAGTCTGTACATGGATTTTTTACTGTCTGGCTTAAAATCTGGCAGAATATGCAACAAGTTGTATATCCCGCCGGCTTCTGCTCGGATTTGCTGTCGGCCCCATACATTTAATCTAAGACAAATCTGAAAACTGAATCTGTGGCAAAAACCACAGTCTTGCAAGTGTCAAAAATCCGTCTGATTTTGATACTTGCTGTGTAGATCAGGGCTCCCCAACTCCAGTCCTCAAGACCCACCAACAGGTCATGTTTTCAGGATCTCCCACAGAATGCACTGACAATAGTTATATCAATACATGCCAACTCTCCCGTTTTTGGCGGGGGGGGGGTCCCGCTATTTGGGGTCCCCCCCCGCCCTCCCGGGGGAGTTGGCATTCCTCCCGCCGCCTGCTGGCGGCGGGGGTTCATTAAATTACCGCGGCGCAAGAGTAGCGCTGGTGCGCTACTCGGGGGCCGCCGGCCGCTGCTACAGGCGGGTGAAGCGGCCGCAGCGTCCGCGCACCCGCCCGGAGTCTCACTGTGCGGGGAGGAGGCAGGAGGGATCGCTCCTTCCTCCCTCCTCCCCCTGTATGTCCGGCGTCTGTGTGCGCCGTGCATACAGATCAGCGGCGTAGGGAAGTGACGGGTTGCTCTCATTCCCTGCGTCGCTGAGGAGATCGGGGAGCTGTCAGGTAAGTGATTTATTATTTTATTTTTATTAGCTTTAGGGGGCTCTACCTGGCTAACAGAGAGGGCAACTACCTGGCAACAATGGGGGCAAAACATGGCAACAATGGGGGCCTCACCTGGCACACAGAGGGGGCACTACCGGGCGCCAATGGGGGCACTACCTGGCAAACAATGGGGGCATCACCTGGCAACAATGGGGGCACTACCTGGCAACAATGGGGGCACTACCTGGCTAACAGATGGGGCACTACCTGGCAACAATGGGAGCACTACCTGGCAACAATGGGGGCACTACCTGGCAACAATGGGGGCACTACTGGCTAACAATGGGGGCACTACCTGGCTAACAATGGGGGCACTACCTGGCAACAAAGGGGGCACTACCTGGCTAACAAAGGAGGGCATCTACCTGGCTACAAATTTGGCTTTACCTGGCAACAGAGGGGGCATCTACTTGGCTATAAGGGGCACTACCTGGTTATGGGGGGCTACTACCTGGCTATAAGGGCATCTACCTGGCTTTCTTCCAAAGCCGTTATGCAGTTAGGTGGAGTGGGTGTGGCTTTTTGAAGGGCGTGACATACTGACAAGATGGGCGTGTCCATGCAAATTTTTGCCGCGGCGCGCTTAGCGCGCCGCCCACTAACATCTCCTGCTTTTTCATTTTCAAAAGTTGGCAACTATGGTTATATCACCTGTGCAATGCTAAGGAAATCCAGAATACATGACCTGCTGGTGGGTCCTGAGGACTGGAGTTGAGGACACCTGGTGTAGCTTATATATGAGCTTGGTTTCACTCGCCTGATTTGGTTGTACTATGAGGCTTCTACGCACTAGTAAATATTTTCATTTTATCTTAATAAACAGGGTTTGGTTTTTAAATTTTGGTTCCTATTAACTGGGATACTAAGTGTATGGTGGGATATACGTGTGAATAAAAGTTGTACACTAGCTTTTTTTCTTTTTTTTATGGAACGTTCGCCCGGTTGAGTGTCTCCGTCCCAGCAGGGACTCAAGGTGCACCACATAGTTTTATCTAAAGTTTGTAAGATCTCACGTAGTTGACCTATTCTTATAGAGATTCTATACAACAGATACGCTAACAGTGCAAGTCTTTAAAGGGGTTTTGCCAAGATCTCATTTCTTAACTCCTGCATTCAGCTCTTCAGCTCTGTGTGCTCAGAAAGAGGCGTGTGTGATTTGTTTGCATTGCATATCATGTGACCCAGCAGGATGACATCACCAGGCCTTTTCTCTCCCTAGTGGAAAAAAAGTCTGTTTATGTATAGAATTGTAAGTAGCTACACTGTAGCACAGATGTAACATTTTTACTTTGCAGCACAAGGGTCCTTGGTTCAAATCCCTGCAGGAACTTAACCTGTGGATTTTTTTTTCCTCTTTATCAATGCACAGACCTCATTGAAGTTTCTTTTTTATTTATTAATTTTTTTATTTACACTGTTTGACTTATTGCTAACTAGTCCAAAGGACAGGAGTAGAATGACCGCACCCGGGGTTTGAACACTCAGTAGCTGCCTGAGAAGAGAGTTGATATCTGTGCATGTGCGACCAGGACTGAGTGATGTCCTGAGTGATCTAAACAATTAACAGTGAGATTATCACTGCTGTCTATGACAAACACGCAGCGGCATTCAGATGAGGGATCGCCACTGCGTGTCTCGGCTCCGTCTTGAAAAGAATTGACATTCAATTCAATTGACAGAGCGGACCCCAAGACGGATCCTAAAAGCGTTTGTAACACGGAGTGTAAACTCCGTGTGAACAAGCCCTTATTGGTTATTTATTGCAACACATTGTTATTGACAATTATTCCTGATGAAGCGTGCTATGCAGGTACGTGAAACGAGTTGATTTTAATTTCTCTTAATGTATCTGAAATAAATTGACACATTCATTTGATTACTACCTAGTGTCAGGTTTTTGTTAAAACACTAATTGGGCCGTATGTTCAAGCACCAATAGTCTCCTTTCCTTTGTGGATTAGTTTTGAATCCATTTTTCAAGTTGTTATATTCAGGTCTACAGGAGTTGAGAATATATACACTTGCTCGGCTATATTTGAAACTCCCGTAGAAATGAAGATTGCTCAAGCTCAGCTGTCTCCCCATTCTCTGAGAAGAAAGCCTCAGAAGGGATTTTGTGACGTGGCAAAACCCCTTTAATCAGTAAGCCATTACATATTCAAGGAATATGCCATCACTTTCTGGGAAAACCCATTTAAGTGTTATTTAAATAAAACCAGAAAACCCCTTTAATTTTACAGCGTTGTAAAATCTGATCTAAAGTTTTGGTTAGTTGCATTATAGAATGGCACTATTACTGGTATTTTCAGGCTCCACTGTTCAAGATCCGGCTGAGAATTTAACGATGCACATAAATTGTGCGCTTTGTAAGGATCAGCATTTTTCCTAGCAACAGCTACGGTCTTGGAGGTGCATTGTCTGCGTAGTTTGTATAAGCTTTTTTTTTTTTTTTCACATTGGCCCTGACATTTAAAGACTTGGTAGGAGAGTTTGCATGCCAGCTGGGAAAACGCTGTTGGTGGCATCAGATAACTGGTCTTATCTTACATTGTTGTAAATGTTAACACAAGAAATAATTGAAAATTATAATTGTCCACTTCTGTATCGCTTTCAGCATTTAACAGTGTAATCTTATCGTATAGAGCAGGCATCCTCAAACTGCGGCCCTCCAGCTGTTGGGAAACTACAACTCCATGATGCATTATATAATTTAACATGGGAATGAGGGGATTTGTAGTTTCCAAACAGCTGGAGGGCCGCAGTTTGAGGATGCCTGGTATAGAGGTTCAGTCTTGATAAACTGCAAGATTTCTATCCCTCAATATCATCATTTATAATACTGCAAACAGTATTTTTTTTGTATTTCGGCAATAAAATATAAATTAAGCAACTTTTGGAAATATTCTTTATTTAAAAATATTCTACTAGTTTGTGTATCTCCATGTGGGGCACATTTATCCAGGCAATTTGCGCCAAAAATGTCGTACATGGTTTACACCACATTCATTATGTGTTTTTAGACTGTTTCTAGACACTTCTGCTGCACCTTGTCCAACAAAAGGGACATGTTCTTGGCAAAAGGGACGTGGCTTCATAGGAAAAAGAGGCATGGCTTAGAGCACGATGCTGTGCGCCAAAAATACGCCACAGTTTTGCTGTAGTTAGTGGCATAAAAGTAAGCCAACTTAAAAGTGGTACAAAGTTAGACTAGAGAGTTAAAAGCTGTGCCAGATTTAAGAACCCTATGGTCAATGTGATGCATTGTAAGACTGTCTAGTCCAGTGTTTCTCAACTCCAGTCCTCAAGACCCACCAACAGGTCACATTGTCAGGATTTCCTCAGTATTGCACAGGTGATATAATTATTGTCAGTGCATTCTGCACAGGTGATATAATTATTGTCAGTGCATTCTGTGGGAGATCCTGACACAGGTGATATAATTATTGTCAGTGCATTCTGTAGGCAGGTATAGGGCCGGCTGTAGGCAGGTATGGGGCCGGCTGTAGGCAGGTATGGGCAGGTATAGGGCTGGCTGTAGGCAGGTATAGGCAGCTGTAGACAGTTTAAAAAAATAAAAACAACCACTTACCTCGATCCCCGCTGCTCCGTCTCCCGGGCGCGCTCCTCGGTCTTCCCGGCACAGGCGGTGACGTCATCAGGCCGCGCACGCAGCGTGATGACACACGCTGCCTGTGCCGGAAACTCCCGGGGACAGCCGCCGGGTCTGCGGCTGGGGCCCCCTCTGGCCCCGCAGTGGTACCCTCTTCACCTATATGCGCTCCGGAGGATCGCATTAGGTGAAGGGATCGCGGACAGTGCCCGGGCCAGCGCAGCGCCCGGACCTGTGCGCTACTCGGGATTCAGTTATATGCCTCCCTTTGAGGAGCCGCATAAAAGCTGAAGCCCCCTTTGTCGGCGCCTGGGCCATTGCAGCGCCTGAGCGCCGACACTGACTCGAGTATAAGCCGGGGGAGATTTTTCAGCACATTATTTGTGCTGTGCTTATACTCGATAAAACGGTATTTAGTCTTGATGTCTAAGGCCCCCGGTTCACAGCTTATTCCCGACGGATTTGTGCGCCGATTGACGCACAAATCCGCCGTGAAAAGGGGGGGGACGGGGGGGGGGCCCGGAGCGCGGGGGGGGCGCCGCTCCCGGCCCCATAGACAATGCATTGTTTACGGGGCGTCCGCGCCTAAATAATGGCAGTCACTTTCTCCCCCCGCGGCGGGTTTGCCGAGCGGGGAGGAGCGACGGAATCCACTGTTCTCTTTAGAGCATGGTTACCGTAAAAGACCCACGGATTTTCGCCGTAATTTAAGCGCAAATCCGGCGCGGAATAGGAATTTCGGCAATAACTCGTGTATATAGAAATTAGTCGATGTCTAAGGGGAGACATGATTAATTTAAATAAATACATAAATGCCCCATACAAAAACCATGATGAAAACTGTTAAAGTAAAAGCCAAGGGGAAGCTCCCTCCATCTGGAGAAGAAAATGGGCTCAATCTCCAGAGGCGACCAGCCTTTTTTTTTTTTTTTTTTTAAAGTACTTTGGAATAGCAGTCTCAGGAGCTGGTCACAGCAGAAACAGATGCTGGCTTCAAAAGTTGGTTTAGACAATTACTAGCAAAGAATATTAACATTTACTTAGACGTATAGAAACAAAGTTTTAAAATTACGTATACCCCTTCCTTTCATCCAAATCTTCCTCCTGCCATTGGCTGAACTTGATGGATATGTCTTTGTTCAACCTTACCATGTAACTGGTTAATTTTAGAAGGGTTTTCCCAAAACTGACATTTATCACTCTTCCTATCGTAAATATCTGATTACAGTGTTAGTGTGTCCCAGGGCTAAGACCCCCAATGATCACTAGAATGGGGGCCCAATATCCCCAGTCTTCACTTGGTCAAGCAGTTAGGAAGTGTTTGAAGAGAGCAGAGGTCGAGAATTAGAGGGGTTTTCTCATCACAATGATTAGCTTTTATCATGTAGGAAAACGTAAATGAGGACTTTTACTAAGTACATTGCGTTGTTAATTTTGCTGTGATCAGGAAATAAAGAAGATTTTAGAACACACAAGATTCTCTAGTTACCGACCACCTCTCCCTGCTCTCTTGTCATTGCTCCAAGCTCCCGTCAGTCAGTTAGTCCATCCTTGAGTCCATGGTGAATCACCTCAAGCAATGGACTTTGTTTATTTTACTAAATGAGAAGCTTTCACTCTTAAGAGTTCTGTAGCCTTGGGTAGTACACATTATAAATCTTCTGTAACAGGAAAAGCTAGGAACAGCAGAGCTGATATGTCAATAACTGCTATAGACCACCCCTTTAATGCGGCTACTCAATTCTACTCCATTCAAATTCTATAGGCTTGCTGGAGATGGTGAGTACAGCTGCTCTACTTCATATATATGTAATGGCACCTGCAGGTAGATAAACTGTACTCGGGTTTTTTGCAAATTTTTGCACAGAGTTTCAGTAACGGTGCGTCCGGCAGAGTGGAAATTCTGGCTGGATTCTGATTAAAGAATCCGACTGGTATTTTGTCTTTTAACATGGTTAGGGGGGCGGTTCTGTCCGCTATTTGCGGATTGGCCCATCCCCCTTAACCATTGACATGCTCATCTTCTGCCCGAAAACCGGACAGAGGAATGAACATCACTTTTTTTTTTATTTTTTTATTTATTTAAACAGTTTTTATTGAAATTTCAACATCAATGGTACAGATTATCAATAGCCATTCAGATAATTGTGCAAGTATAGTGTTTCAAAGACAAATTGATGACTTTGAAGTGTCCATGACATTGAAATTTTTTCAAATTTTATAACAGGCAAACAAACAAATTCTAAAATTTGCTTGTACGTGTAAGGAGCAATTTAGATTATGTATGCAATTGAATAAAGTAGTCACCAGCCACACTTCGGATAGCAGTCCTCCTTCCTCCCATCGCCCCGAGTTTACATAGTAGGAGAAGCAGGGAGGGTAAGTTAGCAGTAAGTGCCCTGACTCATTAGCCCCTGCAGAGCTCGGATCCAACGTACAGGCCAGACTGAGTATTCCATTTGTCTCTCCCTTAATCTATATAAACTGGTGTCCTGCCCGCAGGGCTGTGGAGTCGGCAAGCCAAAGCCCCGACTCCGACTCCTCAATTTCCCAAACCTCGGACTCCTGACTCCCTCATACATGGCACATTTTTAAGTGATAACTTTACTGTAGTAAAATGGTAACATCAGGCTGTTTATCACCTTATGATACAATAATCAAGCTATTTTTTTTTTTTTTTTAAGCCAAAATTAAGTTTATTTAAGAAATATGCAGGAAAAACATTAGCAGTACAAAGGAGTAGCATATATAAAAATAGATACAGATATATACCATTCGTTATTCAATCATATCCTCCACTTGAAGTCACATCACAGAATAGGTACAATAAGTCTTACAGAGCATAAGAGAGATACAGCTTTCCTGGAAAACAAGTATATTAGGATGTCAAACGAAACGTGGTTATAATAACAACCCATCTTAATAGTAAAACACCATTCTAAACCAAGAACTTAGTGTGTGTGTGTGTATCCGTCACTTTCCCTGTGGGGACATCATGTACCTGCATAGGAGGTCCGTATAATCTATAGGATCTGCAAGCTAACGTTCTGGAGGTCATAGTGGGCGATCAGGCGCGCAACCCAGGGCCCTCAATAAATCTCTACTGGGTATCCTAAGGCCATGTTCACACGGCTTAAATGGGCCTTCAGTCCTATTAGCGCCGAAGTGCGCAATTAGGGCGAAACGGCCCATTCATGTACGGTAATTCACGTTCTCATAAGAAAAGGATTACGTTCCTCTCCCCGCCCGGAATCGCGGGGGGAGATAATTGACATGTCACTTTCTAGCGGGTTACCGCCGCTAGCTGAAGTCTAGGGGCCGGGCAAAGGGGCCGGCCCCTGCTTACTCCCCCGTCCCGCCCCCCGTCCCAGGGCGTAATTGGGGGGCGAAATTACTCCCGAAATTTAAAGCCGTGTGAACATACCTAAGTGATATAAGGAATGGCCAAGGCCGTATGAGTGGAGTCAATCCATTTCCAAAACCCCTAAAAAATTTATTGGGGCACCCGCGATGTAGGTAAATATATTTCTTAAAAGGGAGGGTGGCATTTACAGATTTTATCCAATCCTGTAGGTCGGGAGTATAAGAAGATAACAATGCTGAGCTACGGTTTTCCTGGCAATAAAAAGGAGTTCAGTAAGACATGTACGGGTCGCCGGGGACGGGTAGTCCTCCGGGTCTAAGACTAATAGGCAGACTTTTGGGTCATCCGGTACCGGGCAACCCATTTTATCATTCAAAAATCTAAGGATTTGCCACCAAAAGCCCTGGATTTTAGGGCAAGCCCATAATAAGTGGAAGAAGGTACCCGGGATAGAAAGACATTTCGGACAGAGATCAGGAATCTCTGGTTTAAATTTATGCAAACGTGTGGTGGTATAATATGCTCGGTGTAATATGTATAATTGGGTTACTCTTTCCCCATATTTTGGAGATACTATTTTGGGGGTCTCTAAGGCTACAGCCCATTGATCATCCGTTATGGGTCCCACATCCCCTTCCCAAGTGCTCTTCTTCCCCCGGAATGGGTCACCCAGCTTTCTTTTTAATAGCAATGCATAGGAGCATGTTATGAGACCTCTCGACGGGGGGATAACAGCATAGGGGGCACAGGAAAATCTTGAAGAACGATGTGAGTCGTCGAGAATTGCGTATGTAGGGCGTGTCTTAGCTGGAGATAATGAAAAAAATGGGTATTTGGGATACCATAATCGCTAGCTAGATCCTGGAATGACTTAAGCATTGAATTTTCATATAATTGAGATATGTATATCACCCCCTTTCCCTTCCATATAGAGCTTTCCAGTGAAAGAAGCTCCTGCATATTATTATTGTCCCACAGGGGTGCATATGCGTCTACACCTGATTGATAGTATAGTTCTCTCACCCGCTTCCATATTAAGAGACATTGCTTGAGAATGGAGGAACCTTGGTAAGAGTGGAGAGGCCTAAGAGGTGCCGAAAAGAGAAAATGAAAGGGGTGCACGTACACCGGGTTCCAGGGTTTAATTAGTAGCTCCATAACCCTTAGGAGATCCATTTCCCGCCATCTAACCATGTGGGAAAGCTGGGCCGCCCAGTAATATATTCGTAAGTCAGGGAAGGAAACACCCCCCTGCTCCCATGGGTGCTGTAAGACATGTAAGGAGAGGCGGGCCCTCCCATTATTCCAAATAAACGAAAGCAAGATGGAATTTAAAGCCCTAAATACAGAGGAATTGAGATAGATTGGAGACTGGATAAGAACATACAGGATTTTAGGGAATAAGATCATCTTCACCAAACTAATCCTAGCCATAAATGATAGAGGTAGTCTATTCCATCCCTGGACCCTGTTGCGAAGGTAGACCAGAAGCAGGGCGATATTGAGATCATAAAATTCCATCAGGGATCTAGATATAGTGACTCCCAGATAGGTAATCTGAGATGACCACCGCAGCGGCAGAGTCGAGGTTTGCTGTGGGGGGAGGGGGGCAATAGAGTCCAAGGGCATTACAGGGGACTTTTCTACATTAACCTGCAACCCGGAGTACTGGCCAAATGTGCTGACAACCGCTAAGGCCCTGGGAAGTGAGTTCGCCACATCGCGCAAGTATAGAAGAGCATCATCGGCGTATAGGCTGATTTTCTCATGCCGAGAACCTGTCTCAAACCCAATTATATTTGCGTCTTCTCGTATATGAGATAATCAAGCTATTTAGATAGAACAGACACTGACAAGCAAAAGGGTAACAATGTTTTGATCTTTTGAACACTTGTGGGTAGAGTTGAAGAAAAAGCTGTATTTGTATCCAGTCCAGTATGAACCAACACTGGGAATGTGTAGAAGAGACCTGGGATCAGATTTTGGTCAAGATATGCTTGAATCTGATCCAGAGCCCAGAAGGAGTCAGGCAGAGCTGAAAGCCAAAGGTGGATTTCCCAAATACTAACAAAATAATACAAATTAACATTTTGATTTTTTAGGAGCAAAACGGTAACAATGCAGTTAAATGACAAGAATCTGCAGAACTAAGCAGATGCTAACTACTTGCAAGTCAAATTTGTGTATGATGGGTAAGATGACTGTATATAAAATTACAGTAGCCTCATGTACAAAGCTGTAGTGGATGGTGAGATGGATGGAGCCTGAAAGTCACAAGTTCAAAACATTGTTTGTCAGTGTAAAATATATTTATTGGATATGACTTTAGAACACAAAAAAATGTAAATATGCAAAAAACTGCAGGAATATTTGTGGAGTCTCTGAATTTGCTCTGAGAAATAGTATTGCCTCCATCAGATCCTGCATACATGACCTCACATCTGATCACATTTCCAGGCTAGAGAATGGCCTCTCTACACTAACTTGGGTTGGGCGCAAAGCGGTGACCACAGGGGCAACGTCTAACAATCTCAGGGTATAAAGGAATTGCCTCAGCCACAGTCAGTGTTGATGAATGGTTGAACTCTTCTACTTCTTTGAAAGCAGGGGAAACATTTTGATGAAATCTGTTTGCCATGGGAGCGGAATCTTTTCCCCCGGGGCAGCGCTTTGCCTGCTCCATGTTATCAATTAAACTCCTCATGTGATGAGGCTGAGGATATGGGAGCAGTAGCACTGGCCGGACCAAATTCCTCTTGCTCTTTGCATCAAACTAACTGGAGCAACTTATATATTTTGGGAGTCAGTCCATTTTATGACGACTCCGATTCCACAGCCCTACCTGCCCGCCATTTATCTCAGCTACCAGAAGGTGGTTCCAAAGCAATAGTGTAATCTTCATTTAATATCTACAATAAACATGTTATAAGTTTTTAGTAACGCCAGCAAAAAATCCGTTCACTGTGGACTACTGAACGGATTTTCTATTAAAGTCTATGCAGATGGTTGACAGTTAAATTTATCAAACTTTTTTCAAATCTGAAAACCATCTCGAAATCCGACTGAGGTTTCAGTGGATTTTACAAAATGTGAACAGTAGTAATGTATCTAAAAAAGTAAAGAGATACATTGTAAACTTCCGGAAAGGTTCGTTAATGTTGTCATTTTCACATTTGATCCTCATCACTACAGGAACTGGAAAAGTAAAAGTTGGCTGTTTCATGTTGGCCGATAAGGGTTATCCTTTTTCCGTCCTCATTCAACACATGTTCTTTTGGTGGTTGGAGAGGGGAAATTCTTTCTTTGGCTGTCAAGAACTGTCAGGATCTTGTTTCCAACACAAAACAAATATCTGACTTTCAGGAACATAATGACAAAAATGAGACTTGCCAGGTTTGACAACGTGTTGTAAAAGATCTGCCTTTCAAGATTGAATTACTTTCATAGCCCCCCAGTCCAGCTTATTGTAATTTCCTCCTTTAGTGGAAACCTTGAGCATGTATGTTTTATGTTCCCCCGTCTGTTTTCTGTTATGAAGCAAGCGCAGTGTCTCCATTATAAGGGTCGAAATGTGTCTCATTGGGGGGTCATGTATAAAGCAATTACTTCTGCATATACTTTGTGAAAATGAGACACATGAAAAACAATGTACACAAAGTGGTACACTAAAGGGGTTGTCTCACTACATTGAGTCATCTTACCTCTGTCCTGTTTTCTTGGTTTCACTTTGAATTCAGGGGCAGGTTTACTGGCTTTCACTAGGCTGCAGTAGAAGCCAAGTCTGTAGCTATAGCAACCAGTGCTCAGGAGAGATCAAACAGGTCTATAGCTATAGCGACCTGAGGAGCTGATGCAGCCCATACAAGAGGGGATATCTCAGAATAGGTAGGACACTGGTAATGGACATATATTATAAAGTGACTTGTTTTTGCAAGATCTTTAACATAAAAAGCAATCCTTGTAGTGAGACAACCCCTTTAAGAACATAAACTTAGGCTTATATACTAAAGCTACCCGTATACCTCAGTCAGTGGATCCTAACGATAATTGAATGCATTATGGAGGACTCTTGACTCTACCACAACAAATAGACACCATGCCTAATCCTTTATACTGCCAGGAGATAAGCAGCTGCCAGAAGTACCTGGCTTATTTCCCTTTCCGTGTGAGTGGAGTGTGCATGCTGATGCCCTGTGTCAACTATCTTTGCTTGTAACTCTTTTTCACTAGGAAGGTGGTGGTGAAACCCAGATTTTGTTCCTGTGGTTGAAACATCACAAAGTGGTGTTATCTAGCTAGCATTTTTTGGCAGCCTCCTAAGGGCATGTCCTCACGGCACGGGTTTTCGGCCGGTTTTTCAGACGGTTTACGGTTTTTCAGACCGCCTGAAAAACCGGCCGAAAATGAGCACAATGGTGCTCTATGGAAAACCCGTGCAGCAGTTCCCACTGCACAGGTTTTGCCGTCGGACGGTTTTGCCGCCAGCGGTCCGGCGGCAAAACATTGTAGAAGCACAATCTTCCGTCCGGTTTCCCGACGGAAGATGTGCTTATCAATGGGAGGTTGGAGGGCTCTTCTCCGCTCATCACGGAGAAAAGCCGCCCCCCCCCCCCCCCGGGGCCGTGGGGACAGCCGCAAAACAGGACAAATACCGGCCGGCAAACTGGCCGGTATTTGTCCTGTGCAGTGGGAACGCGCCCTAAGGGTTTTCATATGTTTAGTGCCAAAAACTGAGTAATAGAATAGTGTAAGGCCGCATTTACACGGCACAGACCAAGTACCAGTCGGGAAATCCCGACCATTATTTGGTCTGTTTTTTGGCACGCATGGGGACGACTTTTCTCCGCGGTTTGCGGATGGAAGCCCTCCCCCTTCGCACCCACATGTTCATGTTCTGCTGAAAACCGGGCGGAAGAATGAACATGTTCTAAATTTTTGGTTACGCCGGCGGTGTCAAAAACCATCCGGCGGAAAATCGGTGCAGTGGGGACTGCTTCACTGATTTTCTATATAAGTCTATGGGGGAGTATTGCTTGTCAGTTTTCGGACGGTTTGTAAAACCGCAAACCGTGTGGAAAAACCGCCAAGTAACCGGTACCATGGGGACAAGCCCTTAGGGTCAGTCCACAAAGCAAGGTGCTTGGTCGGGTTATCAGACGGTTTTTGGCTTGAAAACAGTCTGATAACCGACTGTCAACCTTCCACATAGAATTTAATAGAAAATCCATTTCGCATTCCACACTGAATGGATTTGGATGTTATTTTACACCGCCGGAGTTCCAAAAAACTTTCAACATGCACAATCTTCAGCCTGGTTTTCGGGCCCGTCCCCCAAAGCCATCCAGGAGATGACAGAATCCGAGCAGTATTTTGTCACTGCCGTGTGGATGCACCCTAAATCCTCCTTAGGCCCTGTTCAGATTGCTTTATTACCCTCTCTGCTTAGCTTGTAAGCAGTTAAAAGGACACTAGCATCAACATTTTGCTTGTTGCATATTTGCAAGGAATATGCAACTTACGTTTTTTATTTTAATTGTTGGTTGTTTTTTTTTTTATCATTTTTTAAAGTCCTGGTGTGTACGTTACTCTCTCTGACTTTCCTTTTGTGAGCTCTGATAGCACAATAGTGAGAAGATTGCTTGATGATGTTTCTTTCTGGTCGGCTATGGTCTGAGAAGTGTAAATATCATCACCTGATAAGTGTAAAGAAACCTCCCGCCTCACCGGTGCAGAAATGATTACCCTATTTTCCTTTCATGTATTGCTTCTGCTCTAGTATAATCGTAATAAACAATAGAACAATAATTGTCATTACCTACTGTTTGTAATGTAATATATAGAAATAAATCGCAGCTGAAGTGAAATTAGTTTTTTCTCACAGTTCGGTACAATATTTTCTGAGTAGGCCATGTCCCCACGGCACCGGATTGCGGACGGTTTTTCAGACGGTTTGTGGTTTTGCATACGTCTGAAAAACTGGCTGCAAACTTTTACATGGGGCTCTATGGAAAACCCGTGCCCACTGCACGGGTTTTCCGCCCCGCGGTTTGAAAAACATTGTTCTTGTTCATTCTTCCTTTCGGTTTTCGGACGGAATATAAACAAGTGAATGCGAAGGGGGAGGGCTAATTGCAGAGAAAAGCCGTCCTCCCACAGCCGTGCACACGGCACAAAAACCAGACAAATACCGGTCGGATAAATTGACCGGTATTTGTCCTGTGCCATGTAAATGGGCCCTAATTTATAATTGCATAGGACTGCCAAAATAAAAATGTTGCCAAAAATTCAGGAATATTGGTTTTAACATAAATTCTCCTTTCTGAAGGCAGTGTCCCTTTAAAAGCTTTTTAATTTGTCTTCTTGGTTCCTTTTGGCCTCCGTGAGGCTGGTATACCACAAAAATTGTATAAAATAGCAAACTAGACTATGCTACTCCATAGAATAAAATACATTAAAGAAGTATACTGCATGGTATATGTTTTTCTACACTGTGACCCACTGGCGATGTACCTGATTGTACTCCTAGACCAGGAGTGTCAAACTCCTTTTCACCAAGAACCACATCAGCGTTATGGTTGTCCTCAAAAGTATGTTGAGGGGTCTTGGAGTGTGGCTAGGATGACTGGGTAGAGATGTCTCTGCTGTGGCACCGCCTAGAAGTTACTAAACAGATCAATCTGGAGGTGCGGGCCAGCGCTCCAGATCCAAGATTGTGTTTTTTTCTGGTGCCGCCGCCTCTGCCAAGCGCTGACTGTGTCCTCCACGAGAGCTGGAGACCTGGTCTTACGTCAGGACCATGTCCATCCCTGCTTGCTGTGTCTACTTCTCATAGGCCACCGGGCCTTGATTTGGACACATGTCCTAGTGAGATGAATAGATCACAGACCTCTATTGGGAGTTTCTTCTGATATAGGTGACGAACAATGGCCATTATGTGAACTGCACATTACTTAGGATTTTGCAGCAGGGTGGTCAGACATATTGGGCCTCACTTATCAAAACTGTCTAACAAGACTGTCTTTATGACCTAGAGCAACCAATCGGAGCTCCGTTTTAATTTTTTCAGAGCAGTATAACAAATGAAGGCGAGTTCTGATTGGTTGTGTCCAGGGGCGTAGCTAAGAGCTCATGGGCCCAGGTGCGAGAAGTCGGTTTGGGCCCCCCCCCCCTCCTTGAATTGAGAAGTTCGGGCATGGTTTAAAGGGGTGGCACCCGGACTGTTCGGGATTTTCTAGTTTACCATGTGATATAAATGTTTCTTTCCCCCAAATCTCTCTTTGGAAACTTTCAAAAAAATGATCCCTGGACCCAATTTTACCATAGCATTTGTAATTTGCAGTATATTGTCATTCTAGTAAATTTTCCCACTCTCTGCGGGTTTTACGTTACCCCCTTCATGGAGGGGCCCGGGACATCCTGCAGAAGTTTTGTGATTTAAAAAAAAGGGGGGGACAGAAAATTCTGGGGAAGGCAAAGCGACGGGAAAAGAAAAAAGTTTTAAAAAAAAAAAAAATTGACGTCCAAAACCCCCCCCCCCCCCAAAACCTTGACAAAAATTAAATTGAAAAACATTTTTTTTTTTTTGTTTTTTTTTTTTCCCCCTTCCCCTCTCCTGGGAGATGGACGCGGGGTGGCCCCGGGGAAAATTATCCACAAATTTTTGGGTGATCAAAATGGACGTCGCCTCGGGGGACCCCAAATAGTGTAAAGTTTTCACCCAACTGCGCCTGGCCCGGTCCCCCAGCGCAGGAAAAGAACCCGCAAGCCCCGGCCCACCCTCCCCCAGAAACAGCCAGTCAGGAGCCAGACCATTCTATATCTAAAAAACCTTTTTGTTCGTATTCCAGCATATCTATCTAAATTTTTAAAACTTCATCTTATCTTTTATCTCATATCTATTTCATATATATTTCCTATGTATTCTTATCTTTTAAAACTATGTATTTTTTTATTTTAAACCGTCATCATCTTCCTTTCTTTTTCTTATATATGTTTTCATATCAATTTATTTCAAAATATTTTTTCTTATCAACCTCTCTCAATCCCCCCTTTTCCATATATATCTAGGGGTAAATTCATTTTATCTATCTTTCTATCTATCAAATTTATCTATCTTCTATCTATCTATCTCCCATTCATTTCAAATCTCTCCATTTCATATTCTTTTCTATCCTTTCATATCTTTTTTTCTACCCAAATCTCTTTTCCCTATTTTTCTACCAATCTCATATCTATCTCCCCTTCTCTATCTATTTTTCCCATCTCATATCTATCTCTCCCATTAATTCTATCTTCCATTCATATCTATTTTTCCCATTTTCAAAATCTATTACCCATTCATATCTATCCTTCCAATCTCTTACTATCACCCCATCCATTCTATCTTTTAAAATATCTATTTATCTACCCCCCCCATCCTCCATCCACTAAATATCTATTACCCTTATTATTATCTATTTTTTAAATCTCTTTTAATTATCAAACCATCTATTTTCTATCTATCTACCCTATCAAATCAAACTATCTCATTTATATCTATCTACCCAATTCATATCTACTAATACCATCTAATATTTTATCTATCCATTCTTATCTTTTCCATCCTTTCAAATTCTATCCTTTTACCCTGTATCAAATCCATCCATCTCATTTTCATCAAACCCATCTATCCTTTATCTATCTTTTCTACCCTTTTTTATTCATTTCTTCTATCCTTTCCATTCTTTTATATCTATCCATCTAATATCTATCTACCCCATCTATATCTTTTTTATCTCCAAATTATCTATTATCTTCTATCATCTATCTCATATCTATTATCTCATATTTTAATCTATCCATCCATTCATATATATCTCTCCATCTATATCTATCTACCCATCCATACCCTATTCCTATCTTTCAAATCTATTATCTATCTATCTATCTATCTATCTATTCATTTTAAAATCACGGCCAACTTTATTGGGGTACACCATGTAGTAACGGGTTGGCCCCCCTTTTTGCCTTCAGAACTGCCTCAATTCTTCGTGGATAGTTTCCACAAGGTGTTGCAACGTTGCTAAATTTTGGCCCAAAGGGGGGGCCCAAAGAGTCCCAAGAAAATATTCCCCCACCCATGACACCACCAGCCAAAAACCCGTTGTTACAAGGCAGGATGGACCCTTTGTTTCATTTTGTTAAACCCCAAATTTCTGACCCTCCCATCGAATGTCGCAGCAAAAAAATCGAGACTAATCGCCCAGGCAACGTTTTTCAAATTCTTTTTCTGCCCCAAAATTTGATGGTTTGGGGAAAATTGGAGCCCCCCATTTTCCCTGTTTTTGCTGAAAGGAGGGGCCCCCCGTGTGGTTTCTGTGCTGAAAGCCCATTTTTCCTCAAAGTTCCCCGGGTACTTTTGATTCGAGATGCTTTTTTGCCTCCCTTTGGGATTTTTAACGGGAGGCTTTTTGGGAAAAGTAAATGTTCCCTTTCTATCAGCTCAAACCATTTGGGCCCTTTTCCCTTTAACCTTTTGGGAAATCAAAAAGGGTTTTTTTCCGCCCCCGGGACTGCCGCTCACGGGAAGTTTTTTCTTTTTTGGGAACCATTTTTCTGTTAACCCTAGAGGGGGGTTGGTGCGTAAAAAACCCCAGGAGATCAGCATTTCGAAATAACTCAGACCAGCCCCTTCTGGAAACCAACAACCATCCCCTTTTTTAAAAGGCCCCTCAAATCACCTTTCTTCCCATACTGATGCCGGTTTGAACTGCGGAGATTGTTCTTGCCCCATGCCCTAAAATCCTAAATGCACGGGTTGCCCCATGTGTTTTGGTTTGATTAAAAATTAAGTGTTAAGAGGGTTGGACGGGTGTCCCCAAAAAAAATTGGTGGGTGAGTTATCTATCTCGTTTTTCTATCTTTCCATTCGTATTATCAAACCATCTCGTATCTATTTTATCCATCTCTTTCTATCTATCTATCTCGAAACTATTTTTCTATCTATTTATCCATCTCTATCTACCCAAAACTCATTTTAACCCAAACTCGTATCTATCCATCTATCTCGTATCATCATCTATTTCGTATCTAAAAAATTTTATCCGTATCTATCTATCTATCTCGACTATCTATCTTTTCTCTTTCTATCAACCTATCTGTATCTATCTATCTCGTATCTATCTACCAATTCGTATCTAACTTTCTGTCTCTTTATCTATCAATCTGTCTGGGAATTCCTTTCTATCTTCCCTCGTATCAATAATCTATACGTATCTACTTTTCCGTATCTATCTCTTATCAATCTCGTATCTATCTGTATCAAACTTACCCGAAACTATCTATTATCTCGTATCTATCTATCTATCTCTTTTCTATTATCAAATCTCTATCTATCTATTACTCGTATCTATCTATCTACCCGGGAATTTCTTTTCTTGAAACAAATTATCCTTTTTAAACTATCTACCCATCTGTACTACCCATCTCGTATCTATCCATCTCGTATCAAATCCATCTCAAAACTACCCAAATCTCTTATTTTCCCAAAACCTCGTATCTATCTTTTCCTCTGTATCTATCAAACCCCATCGGGGTATTACCAAACCATCTCGTATCTATCCATCCAACTCGTATCTATTATCCATCTGAATTTATCTATCCAATCTCGTTTTCTATCTTTTCCTACTATTACCAAACTCGTATCTATTATCTATCTCGTATTTTATTATCTATCTCGTATCCATCCATCTATCTCGTATCCATCTATTTTATAAAATTTTCATATCAATTCATTTCAAATCTATCTATATACCCTAAAAAAGAGAAAAGGAACTTGAAACCAGCGGAATTAGTACAAAAAATGTGTTTGCGTTTTTTTTAGTCATCCCCGGGGGTCCCACTGCCCGCCAACGCTTTTTAGGCTTTTAAAAGCCCGTGATAAAAGGGCTATATAGCCTGAAATGCGGTTGGCGTCTTTGGTCCCCCCGGGGGGGATGACTAAATAAAACCCCAGCACATTGTTTTGTATAATTCCGCTGTTTTTCAAGTTTTTTTGGGTCTTTATGGTTTTGGGCCCCCTGCCGAGGTCCTAAACCGGGCTTTTAAAGGGGTGCAAATGTTTCATGAAACAACTGGGAGAATCGGGTGCTTTGGGAAGACATTAGAAGTGGGGGTGCCAATTCCCTTCAAGGGTTTTTGTTTTTGTATATCCCCAAAAACCTTTTGTATCATAAAATTTTTAAATCTATATTAAGCCATCATTCGGGTTTTAAAAGAATTTCCCGTGGAAAAATTGTTTTTTAATATAGTCTAGGTCCCCCCTATGTTACACACTAATCCCAACTAAATTTATGCAAACACACGGGAACTTTCCAAAACATTAAATCCCTTTTTTTAACAATTTTCTATTTACACAGGGCCACTACCCAGATAAATAAAAACACAGTTTTAATACACACGGCAACTTTTAAATAAATACACAAAATAAAATACACTAAATATTTCAAATCCGGTTTTAAAACTTTTCACACGGGAAAAATTTATACCCACATTTTTAAAAAAAAAACCCCTATGCCCAAACAAAGTATCAAAACTATATATAAAAACCTTTATACACGATAAAACCAAAAATAAAGTTATACACAGTATTTACACACCCCTTTTCAAGTTATATACAGTAAAAATTTACCCCCCCAACACATTAAAATACCCCACAAAATTATAAAAAATATTTTTAAACACGATCACCCTTGATACACGGGAAATATACTCAAAAGGCAGTAACACCCAAACATCCAAATACACACAGTATATATTTAAAACCCCCAGTATACAAAACACAACCATGCACACAGTAAAAATACTCACCCCCATTTATACAAAAATTTTAAAATACAGTAAAAAATCCCCCCCCATATACAAACAAAACCCCAAAATACAGTATATATCACCCCAAAGTATAACACACTTGGGAGTAAAAAACTCACCCCCCCAGTATAAAATAATACACACAACATATAAAATCCAACCCCCGGGAAAACACACCCCCATGCACAAGAAATAAAACCCCAAAATCCCAGTATACCCCACACAAAATTCCATACTACACAAGTATATATTTCAAAACCCCATTTACAACCTTACATTCAGTATTTTTTTTCCCCCTTGTAAAAACCTTCCCTTACATTTTTATACTCACACCCAGGTTTAACTTTACACACAAAATTCATACAGTATTTTATCACCCCCAGTATCATAACACAAACAGTATTACTCAAAAACCCAGTATACACCCCACACACCCCGTATTTTTCTCACAAACAGTAAAACCAACCCACAAAAAATACAGTATTTACTCCACACCCATTTAAAATTACTTTCTCACATAATACAGTTTTATACCTCAAAAAGGGTATACACACCATCCCTTACAGTAATACTCACACCCAGGATACAACCACACAAACATACGTATATATCACACCCAGGATACATACACACACACAGTATATACTCACACCCACTTTAAAACCCACACACACCCAGTATATCCTCCCACCCAAATATCCCATACACACACATCCCAGTATATACTCACACCCCCAGTAACACACAACACACACCCCACACACAGTATTTTACTCACACCCAGAAAGCCCACACACCCCCAAAAACCCCACACAACCAGAAAATTAAAAATTTCACCCCCCAGTATAAAACACTACAAACAAAATATACTCACACCCATTATACATAAAAATTAAATCCAGTATATACTCACCCCCCGTATACATACACTTTAAATCCATAAAAAACCCCCCAAAAAAAAACCCCCCCATTTTAAACCCCCAACAACAGTATATACTCACACCCCAGTAAAACACACACACAAACATACAGTTTTATATAAACACCCAAAAAACCAACAAACATACAAAATTATATCACACCCAGGATATACACAAAATCAAAAGGGTATAAAACCACACCCAGGAAAATACACACACAAGTTAAAACCCCCAGGAACTTTACACACACTCCCATACAGTATATACTCACACCCAGTTTTCACCCACAAACACATTTTTTTCAGTATATACCCCACACCCATTAAACACACACACACATACATTTAATATACCACACCCGGGTTTTCCACACACACCCCATACAGTATTTTATCACACCCAGTTTTTCCCAACACACACACATACATTATATACCCCAAACCCCGTAAAAAAATAACACACATACTTACAGTAATCTAACCCCCCAGAATACAAAACACAAACATACTTACGTAAAATACTAACAACCCTTTATACACATCACATACATCCCAGTAAAATATTTCAAAAACCCACCCAGAAATATTTCACACCCAGGTTTCATAAAACAACAACATACAGTATAAACTCCCACCCGGGATAAATACCCACCCCCTTTAAACAGTTTTTTATCACACCCGGGTTTTCATAACCCCAAAAATACATACAATTACTCACCCCCGGGTTCCCTCCACCCACTTACATACATTTATATACCCCCCAGGTTTAAACCACACACAGTATATCCCCCAACACCAGTTTACATAAAAAAACAAGAATAAGTATATCCCCTCCACCCCCGTATTTCACACGCCCATAAAATTTTTATATACTCACCCCAGTATAACCTACCCAAAATAAGTATTTTACTCACACCCCCAGTATACCCCACAAAAACAGTATATATCCCCACCCCAGTATACACACAAGAAAGTAATCCCAAACCCCCAAGTATACATACCCCAAAAATCCAGTAAAATTCACAACCCGGGAACCCACAAAACATACATACAGTATTTATCACCCCCCCATTTATACTTTGGCACACACATCCCGTATATAACTCCACACCCAAGTAACATTACACAAACCATACGGATATACTCCACCCAGTACCACCACACACCATCCCAGTAAAAATTTCCCCCCCCTTTTACAAAACACACACATCCCATCCCAGTTTATACTCACACCCAGTATACACACACACACAAAACAAAATTTGCATTTTTATACCACACCCAGTATACAAACACACACATCATTAAAATTATTTACTCCCACCCCCGGGGGATTTTTTACACCCCATACATACAGTTATACCAACCCCAATAATACACCCCAACATACATACGAAATTTACTCACCCCCGGGTACAAAACCACACACTTTAATTTTAAAAGAAATTTACTCCCCCCCCCAGGTTTCACCCCCCACTTTTTTAAAATCACACCCATTTTATACTTAACACACATCCCCACATTTAAAATACCACACCCATATTCTTTTCCCCACACATACTTTAAGTATATACTCACCCCCGGATAATACACACACATAAACAGTATATACTCACCCCCAGTTTAAATACCACACAAACTTAAAGTATATCTAAACACCCCGTATCCAACACCACTAATACAAGTAAAATACCCCACCCCCTTTCACACACCCACACACACACACACACACAAGTCAGTTTATCCCTAAAAAAACCCAGTATACACACAAAACAGTTTTACTCACCCCCATATACACACCACATTAAAAATTTTTAAAAACTCACCCCCCCTTATAAAACACACTACAAACAGTATTTTACTTACACCCAGAAATACCCCACACAGTATATACTCAAAACCCGGAAAAAACCCACACAAAACAGTATTTACTACCCCCCTTTCCACACAATACAAAACAGTATATACTCCCCACCCAGTAACACACCCCAAAAATCCAGTATTTACTCCACCAGATACTTTTCCAAAAAAACCAGTATATTCAACCCAGTAACAAACATACTTTCCAGTATATACCAACCCCCAGTATACACACACACAAGTTTAAAACCCCCAAAACCCAGTTTACATACACCCCAACACCCCAACCCCCAGAAATACTCCCCCCCCTTATACATACACCCCACATACTTTTTAAATACCCCACCCAGAATACAAAACACATACATACATATATACTCCCCCATTATACACCCCCCACACACAGTATAAAAAACCACCCCCAGTATACATACACACACATACTTTACATTTTTAACTCACCCCCCTATCCCAACACACACAGTAGATACTCACGCCCAGTATACACACACACAGTATATACCACCCCCCGTAAACACACTCATAAAATACAGAAATATACCACACCCAGTTTTACAACACACAGTATATACTCACACCCAATTATACAAAACACATATACAGTATATACTCCACCCATTTAGACAAAACAAAAAATTTCCCCATATTACCACCCCCAGAAATCCCAAAACAACATACATACAAAATACAAAACATCCCGTATTACTACACCCGGGAAATACACACACAAAACAGAAAATACCCCACCCAAAAACACACACTACATACAGTATATACTAAAACCCCCAGGAAACCTACACACACATACAGTATAAACTCCACCCCCAAATACACACAACACATACAGTTTTATCCTCAACCCAGTATAAAACCACAAATACAGTTATACTCACCCCCAGGTACTTACACACAATAATACAAAACGTTTATACCCCAAAACCCAAAAATACATACAAACACAAAATTTCCGTAAAACCTCAAACCCAGTATACACACCCCTTACAAACGTATTTACCCCACCCCCAGAAACCCAAAACCCCACACACATTATACTAAGGGGCCACCCATTTAAAACATAACGACCCCAACATTACAGTATAAACTCACCCCCAAAATAGACACCAAAAACACCCAAAAGAATATACACACACCCCAGAAAACACCCACACATACACGGGTTTAAAAACTCCCACGCCAGTATACAAACCCCAAAAAACCCTACAGTATATACTCCACCCGTAAAAAACTTTTAATCCAACATAAAAACCCAGTATTTACACCACACCAAAACCATACAGTATATCCCACACCCCCGGGGTTATACATTCCACACACATACATCCCGAAATATACCCCAAACATTCCCTCCATATAAAACCCTTTTCCCTATAGATTTCAAAATTTTTTAATTTTGGCACCCCACAGGGAAAAAACAGACACCCGGGCTGTTGCCGCCCCCATAAACCCTCCTGCTGTCCCGGCTACTTCCTGTTCCCCCCGGGGTCCTTCCCCCCCTCCCCCCATGTTACCAGCTCCCCGCCTTCACAAAGGCAGACGATGCAGTCATTTTTCCCCTGCGGGGGCCCCCCGGCAGCCCCCAAAGGGCATTGCGGGTCTCCCTTTGGGCCCCTGCATGTCAGCGCGGGCGGGATGCGCTGGGGTACAAAATGGTTTTGGGTCTGCTGTGACCTAGCCATGCAAAAACAGAAAGCTGGGCCATTGGGGGGTGGAAAGGGCGCGGGGCCCCCTGACTTAGAGGCCCTTTTCCAAAAAGTGGCCCCTCCCGACCCCTAAAATTACGCCACTGGTTGGGGTCTAAAAATTTTAAGGAGCGGGGAAAAAGATATTGACAGCCGAAATTTCCCCATTCCCCATTTTTTCCTGTTTTATTATATTTTTACCCAAAAAAATTTAAATGTTATAAATAAAAATTCAAAAAATTTGAAAAACCAAGGGAAAATAAAAAATACAAAAATTTGGTTGGTAAATAAAAATCTGAGCACTGCCTGCAAGTTAATTGCATGATAATATGCCTGATTCAGGGATTTATCTACCATAAGAAATTTATAGAGGAAATTGTAAGGCAGCAATTGGGTATAATAGTACATATAAAAATTATCCTGGTTTTTCCATGCCAACATCTTACTTAGAGCGGTTTAATAACCCAGCAGTGACACTGTTTGTGCTATAATGGGTTCATGATACATGGGTGTTGTACTTTTAGAGCAGGAAATAGGTTGTTTATTAGGGTTGTGATCTTATAGCCATCTATGTATATTAAAGATGTGAATGGTGAACAGTCCCACAGTTACCATCCAGGTAGATTACTACCTAGAAAATAACTGGTTTAAAATAGCTGCAGATTTCACTTTACTTCTTAATAGCAATAGGAGAAATGGCGCCCCACCAGCTCACGGGTTGTGGCTGGTATTGCAGCTTATCTCCATTAAAGATAATGAGGATGAGCTACAATCCAGCAAGTAAGTTAGGCTATGTTTACACGGTTTATTTTGGGGCGCATTTCGCACGTATTGCGACCGTACTGCGCTCTAATACGAGCTAAATCCGCCCCAATCATTACGGTAATCCACAGCTCTCATAGAGAACTATGGATTACGCCTCCTCTCCCCGCTCGTACAATATGATCGTATTGTACGCGCAGGGAGATAAGTGACTTCTTACTTATTAAAGGGGTTGTCTCACTACAAGGATTGCTTTTTTTTGTTAAAGATCTTGCAAAAACAAGTCACTTTGCAATATATATTCATTAACAGTGTCCTACCTATTCCTAGATATCCCCTCTTGAATGGGCTGCATCAGCTCCTCAGGTCGCTATAACTACAGACCTGTGTGATCTCTCCTGATAGGCTGCCAGAACTGGTTGCTATAGCTCCAGACCTGGCTTCTACTGCAGCCTTGTAGAAGCCAGTAAACACGCCCCTGAATTCAAAGTGAAACCAAGAAAACAGGACTGAGGTAAGATGAATCATTGTAGCGAGACAACCCCTTTAAGTAACGACAGTTTATGGGGCTGGTGGGCTGCCGCTCGCCCAGCGCTGCAGGAGTACATGTGGATCAGCATGACTCCCAAAGACCCGGCGTAATTGCGGGGCGTACTGTACGCCCTACAATTAAGCCATGTGAACATACCCTTACAGAAAGATAAGGTGCTGTTTCTTGAAGAAAGCAGTCATATTTGTAGGAAAAGGAATAGCTCAGGATAGGGGGATTATAAAACAACTGGATCAAAAACAAAGTTTAATTTTGTAAGGAAATAGACATCGGTTCTCATTCATCAAAATTGTTAAACTCTTTGTTGCCCATAGCAAATAATCAGAGCTCATTTTTTATTTGTTAGGCCCCGTTCACACGGCTTATTCACGCCGGATTTGCGAGCCGGATTGCGCTCGCAATTCCGGCGTGAATAAGGGGCGGGACGGGGCGGGAGCGCGGCGGGGAGCAGCCCGCCGGCCCCATAGACAATGCATTATCTATGGCGCGTCCGCCCCGTAAATAATGTGCATGTCACTGTCTCCCCGCCCGGCGGATTCGCCGAGCGGGGAGGAGCGACGGAATCCTCTGTTCTCTATGAGAACAGTGGATTACCGTAATTACTCCGACGGATTGGCGCCGTACTGCAGCGCAAATCCGGCACGGAGTACGGCGCCAATCCGCGGACAAATAAGCCGTGTGAACGAGGCCTTAAACTGCTGTGGAAAAATGAAAGCTGAGCTCTGGTTGTAATGGGCAAGGAAGACTGTTAGACCATTTATTGATAAATGAGCCCAGTGTATGTAGCAGTTTCATTGGTAGTGATGCCAAATTATGTTATGTTTTGAGGATAATGGATGTCTATGGGGCCGGCGAGCACACGCCGTAATTGCAGGGCGAAATCCGTCCCGCCATTACGCCGTCAATCAGCCGTGTGAACATAGCCAAAGAGTGCTTATGAACATTAAAGGGGTGTCTCAGAGACTTCCCTTTTCAAAATATGGTCACTGAGGCAATCGGCTCATCGATGGCAAACGGTTTAGTTTGCTTTTTGAGTCCAGGCCATTCTGACCTGAATGTCTGTCCTTGTAGTAGAAAGAGTAGTTTGTCCAACAGAACAGGAGCCTCTTGTACTGAGCAGCTGTCTGTTATGACTCATAAAGGGGGTCCATGCAGATACCATCACCAATTATACTCTAAATGGGTATATGAAGGGGTTGTCTTCATGGGAGAACCCCTTTTAATGTCTGGGGCTGATATCACTGAACATATGCTTCTATCTAATAAAAAAAAAAAAAAATTGCAGCACTTCAACAACTCCACAATAGAGCCTCTTTCAAAAGGCTTTTGTGTCTGATACATAAAATATAAATGTTTGGTAAAAAGTGCAAATGTAGTCTCGCTCGGATTATGTTTCCTATAGATCCCTATAGTCCTATCACAGCCCCACTGCAGTATCCGTCGTCATACATTTTTGGAGGTATCCCAATGGATACCATGAGTGGGGTCACCTTTGTTGCCATTTATCACAGCATCAAATGACTAAAAAACTAAACTCAATAAATGTCTATTATAGCAATAGAAAAAGCTGGTGTCTCTCTTTCAAACAATGTTGCATCCATACGATATTATGGAGAAGGTCTATGATCAACTTTTCCTGGGGAATATTTTGATGGGCACAGCTTGTGTGCATCCATGCATGTTCTTAGTTCCTCATATTTAATTTAGATGTTTAGTGAACTGGAAGCAGATTGCAGTACAGTGCTGTTCTGTCTTGAATACAGTTTATGTGCATTACAAAGAAATGTTAGATTGCGCTTATTATCTCTCTGCAGTAGAAAATTATTCAGGTAAATTGGACAGATCTATTAATAGATTGATGTCAATTATTTGCAACCATTCTTTGTATGTCGTTAGAGCAGACCGCAGCACCATCTCATTACATAGGAACATGCAATAGTTGGATTTTATCCTTGAGAGGTGTTCTGCTCAAAAAAAAATAGGTTTAATAGGAAGAGCAATTCACCTACTGATATATTCTATTATTGGATTCCGACTCCATTATATAGGTAAGGGCATTGTTTGATTACATATGTGTATCTGTAAGGGCATCCTTTTGGATACCACAAAAGCAGACTTAAAGAGGTTTTGCTACGAAGTAAAATTGACGTCGGAGGCTTGCAAATGAAATAACAAACATTTTCACCATTCATTATTAAAAATTCTGCACCGTTTTTGTTTTAGCTGCTCCTTTAGTGATCCATTGTTTACAGCTCATCTCCAGGGGCTGAGAGCTCCTCAGTCCTGGTCGCACATGCTCAGACATCACCTCTCCTCTCAGGAAGCTACTGAGTGTTCAAACCCCGGGTGCTGTCGCTCTACTCCTGTCCTCTGTGCTTCTTAGCAATTAGTCAAACAGTGCAAATAAATAAAAAAGAAACCTCAATGAGGTTTGTGCATTGAAAAAAAAAACAAAAAAAACACAAGTTTGGTTCTTGCAGGGATTTGAACCAAGGGCCCTTGTGCCTGGAGGCAAAAACTTTACCTCTCAAGTACTCATGATGCTTTACATAAACAGACCTTTCTTTGACTACAGAGAGGAAAGGCCTGGTGATGTCATCCTGCTGGGTCATATGATATGCAATTCAAACAAATCACACATGCCTCCTTCTGAGCACACACAGCTGAAGAACTGGTGTATGAAATGAGATCGTGGCAAAACCCCTTTAAACTCCTTAAAGGAATTTTGCCACTAAGTAAAATTGACGTGAGAAGCTTGCAAATGAAATAAAAAACATTTTCACCATTCATTATTAAAAATTCTGCACCGTTTTTGTTTTAGCTGCTCCTTTAGTGATCCATTGTTTCCAGCTCATCTCCTGGGGATACGACCAGGGCTGAGAGCTCCTCACTCCTGGTCGCACATGCTCAGACATCACCTCTCCTCTCAGGCAGCTACTGAGTGTTCAAACCCCAGGTGCTGTCATTCTACTCCCGTCCTCTGTACTCCTTAGTAATTAGTCAAACAGTACAAATAAATAAAAAAGAAACCTCAATGAGGTATGTGCATTGATAAAGAGAAAAAAAACCCCACAGGTTTGGTTCCTGCAGGGATTTGAACCTAGGACCCTTGTGCCTGGAGGCAAAAGGTTTACCTCTCAACTACTCACAATGCTTTACATAAACCGACCTTTCTTTGACTAGAGAGAGGAAAGGCCTGGTGATGTCAGCCTGTTGGGTCACATTCAAACAAATCACACACGCCTCCTTCTGAGCACACAGAGCTGAAGAGCTGGATGCAGGAGGTATGAAATGAGATCGTGGCAAAACCCCTTTAAGCTCCTTAAGTATGTATATTATCTAACGTCAGGAACCAGAAACGTCTTCGCTTAAACAGATAGAAGAAAGTTAAATAATCCTATAACTCTGTACATATAAACTTAATCCTATGACTTGTTTGTAACAAGAATGCATGGACCCTCGACAGCCTCAGTAATTTTCTGGAAGGTCCATTTATCAGTTTCTGGAAACAACAAAAATGTGTTAGTGGGGCTAGGTTTATTCCCAGCATGTGGTGATTAACCTGAATTTTGTAGTCCTTTCTTTACTTGAAGCTTAGAGTGTTAGGCTATGTCTCCACTGAACACAAAACAATTTTTTTCAGCGTTTTTAGAAAGCGAAAAACGCTGAAAAAATTACTGAAAAGAAGTTCCATAGACTTCTGTAATAAAAACGTCCTGTTGTGGCCACAGAATGCTTTTTTTTCTGCTCCTTTTTTTGCTGGTCATTTTTTGAAACATGTTGCAAAAAACTACTGAGCAGGGCAGAAAATTTGCTATTGGAGTCTATGTAAAGCTCAGGGCGTTTTTTGGCGCATTTTTTTGCAGAAATCCACAGAAATTTTATAATGCTTTGCTTTTTTTTGGAAAAAAAGCAGGGAAAAAAATAAAGCGAAAAAACCAAAACGCCCCAAAAAACCCGTTTTTTGATAGGCGGGGACCAAAAACTCAGTTTTTTTTAAATTTTTTTTAGTTTTTGGTTCTCAGTGATTTTTTTACCCAAAAGGGCGGTAGCCCTAGCTTAGAAGCCCCAAGATTTGGGGAAACTTAAAATAAGCTTCCTTTGTTTTTCTTTTCGAAAATATTCATAGTCATCTTTAAATTGCAGTTTAATGTGAAGTTGACTTTTTTAAAATAATTTTTTTAAAGCAATTTAGCTTTGATCCAGGTTACTCTCACTTTGCAACACCTGCTTACCTTTTTAAGGGTTTCTGACATATTTTTTTGACCGTATTAATTGTTTATCCCCTCCAAAAACTGCCCCCAAAAAAATTTGGGGCAAGTTCTAATTTTCATTAAATGTAAGGCTATAAATATTCTGCATGCTGGAAGAAGTATCGGGCTTTAACATGTTACTGCATGAAACCACGTTGTGGGAACAAAAAATTTCTTTATGCGTCTCCCCAGGAAAACCCTTAATATGAAACTGGCCTCCAGAAATGTTGCTCTTTTCCCCCCCCTTCCACAACCGCCTAAAAATTTTCCTCTTTTTTCCTTTTCTCTTTTCTTCTCTTTAATTTTCTTTCCTTTTTTGCCTCCTTCTTTTTTTTTTTTTCTTCCCTAAACCTTCTCCTTTCTCCTTTTTCCTTTCATATTTCTGTCTCTTCTCGCTTCCGTTTTTTTTTCTTTTCCTTTACTTTTTTCCCCCTTTTTTTCAAATTTTCCTTACTCTTCCTTCCCCCCATTTTACATCCCCTCTCCCTTTTTTTCCCCTTTTTCCCCTTTTTTCCCCCCCCCCTCCTCCCCTTCTTCCCCCCCCCCCCCCAACCCTCTTTTTTCCCTTCCCTTTCCTTCCTCTTCCCCCCCCTTTTCCGGGGGGCTTTTCCCCCTTTTCCCTTCCCCCCCTAGTTCCCTTTTTTTTTTTCGTTCCCTCCTTTAAAAACTCCTCCTTTTCTTTTTTTCCCTCCTCCAACCCCTCCCAAAACTTCCCCTGGAGGAAGCATTAAGGGTCTCCTAGAATGTGTCGTCTTGCCAATACTCTTCTATTGGCAATGTGTGTGCAAAATTTACCGGATTTATGACAAATGCACAAAATGAGTGACTGGATGTATAAGAATTTGGAGCATGTCCACTGAGACCTTAAACGTCAAACAAATGAAATGTAGCATCATGTAGAAAAATCACTTTCGGGGATTTTGTCTGACTTCTGCAGGCTAACCAACAGTGTTTATGTTGAAAACATTGGGTCACATTTACTATGGCAATTGCACCAGATTTTTAGTGCAATTTTCCAAAAATACGACATCATTCCTTGCCCTCATCATACATGCCAACTCCCCTTTTGGCGGGGGGGTCCCGCTTTTGGGGGTCCCCTCCCGCCCTCCCCCGGGGGGTTGGCATTCCTCCCGCGCCAGCAGGCGGGGGGGGGCCTTTTTTAAAGGCCCGGGGGCGAAAAGTAGCGCTAGTGCCTACTCTGGCGCCGGGGCCGCTCCTACAGGCGGGTAAGCGGCCGCTCGTCCGCTTCACCCCCCCCTGAGTCTCCTGTGCAGGGGGAGGCAGGAGGATCCTCCCTCCCCCTCCTCTCCCTGTTTTTTTCAGCGCCCAGGGGTGTCGCGCACATAAGACGCGGGCGCGGGGGAAGGAGCGCGGCGCAGGGGAGTGAGCGCGGCTGCTCTCATTTCCCCCTGCCCGCGAGGAGATCGCCCGGGAGCGGCCGTGCTGCGGGAGCCTGGGGGGTAAGTGGTTTTTATTATTTATTTTTTTTAGCTATAGGGGGGGCTCTCCTGCAACAAGGGGGGCACTACCTGGCAACAGGGGGGGGCATCACCGGAAAACAGAGGGGAAAAAATCTACCGGGAAACAGAGGGGGATCTCCCTGGCAACGAGGGGCATCTACCTGGCAACAATGGGGCATCTCCCTGAAAACAATGGGGGATTACCGGGCAACAGAGGGGACATCTCCCGGGGCAACGAGGGGGCAAAACCTGGCAACAGAGGGGGCACTACCTGGCAACGAGGGGCACTACCTGGAAACAAGGGGGGGCCCCTACCTGGCTAAAAAAGGGGGGCCCCTCCCTGGCTAAAAGGGGGCTCTACTGGCTAAAAGGGGGGGATCTACCTGCTGAAGGGCACACCTCTATGGGGGGTTACTACCTGGCAAAGGGGCTTTCTCCGGGTTTTCTTCCAACCGTTATGCGGTTAAAGGTGGAGGGGGTGGGGCTTTTTAAAGGGGGCGGGGCATACCGGGGAAAGATGGGGGTCCATGCAAATTTTTGCCCGTCTACAATCTCCTGCTTTTTCTTTTTCAAATTTGGGCAAATCCCCACATTTAGTATTTGTGTAAAAAAGGAAAAAAAAAAAAGTTGTGCTGAAAGCGGTGTGGAATGGGGGCAAGGCTTAATATTAGTTGACCTTTATTTTGGCCCCGGGCATCAAAGAAATAGTGTAAAGTAAAACTCGACAGTCTAAAAATGTGCCAGATTTCTCATACACTGATCAATTTGATGCATTTTTTTTAGTATTAGTAAGGCTCAATTCACATCTGCACTGGAGGTTCTATTTCAGAACCTGTCATAGAGGTGAGAATCTGACCCCACAGGATCTGTTCACCACAGACACCCAGCGGCGCCTAACAGACCGTATTTATTACAATGGACCCGTCGGGTGTGTCTAAAGTTGAGACAAAAAAAAAGCGCCAGCCTGCGCTATTTTTACAGTCTCCACTACAGACACCACGGCGGAAACCTTATAATTGTAATTAATAGGGTCTGTCGGGCATCATGGGTGTCCATAGTGAATGGATCCAGTGGGGTCAGTTTCTTTTCTTTTGTGATAGAACATCCAGGGCCTAAATCTTCCCCCATGTATCTGTTTTAGAATTTGGGACTTTTGTAACTTATTAAATGACTCACTGAAACCAAATACTATTGCACAGTAGAAAACATTGTCATCATACTGCACTATTTACTTGGATTAGTTTATACAAGTGTAAGGTTTTTTTTGGCAAAAACAAAAGATGTACTTGAAAACATAGCCATTTTACACTATGCTATACAAATTTAAAGGGGTTGTATCATTTCATTAAATGGTCTTCAGAATAAGGGGACAGTGAAAACAAGCAACTTTGCAATAAGATGTCATTGCAAAGCTGTCTTTTTCCAGTTTTCCTTATCTTCTGTTTTTTTTTTACACTGATACCCATGCTGGTGGGACCCCTCCTCCTTGCTTTTCATAGCTGAGAGCTCATTTACATTTGTTCAGCCCCTCCCCCCCCCTCCCCGGGGGCTGAAAATCAGGAGCTTGCTTTCCCGCCTTTTCACTCAAGTGGGGGGCCGCCTTTTTTCACTCTGCACAGCCGAAAAAAACAATTTCACTGCAGGGTTTCAAAATCAGAAACAACACATTTTTGGTCGCCCCCCCCTCTTGACTTAGATTTAGGGCCGTAGCAATTTTTCTCTGCACCTAGCAGAAACACACTGCAGCAGTTCTACAATCAAAAAACAGCAATTTTTTTCTGGGTCCTAACTCTCCTGCATAAAAGGGGAGTCTGTGCCGTTCATAAAAGCGGGTTTCAACTGAAAAAATCTCCACTGTCAGGGGAAAGAAAATCAGTGCTCAGTCTGATTGAATGCAGCCTGTGGATGTATCAGCAGCTGCATGGGGGAAAACACAGGACATTGGACTCAAGGGGGGGGGGGGAGATCTCAGGAGCCGCATGACAAAAAGGGGGGATGAGTCACCCCCTGGGGGGGGGAAGAAACCCCCCGCATTTTTCAGAGTTGAAAGCTAGACAGTATGAATCACCAACAAAAACATACATCCCTTTAAGGCCTGGTTCAAATCTGCGTTTGGCTTTCTGTTCAAAAGTAATGGAACAGATCTATATCCAAAAAAGACATTAACTGATGCAAACGGAAAAATTTGAAAGGGAGAAAAAAACTGAAATATGATAAAACGGAGCCAAACTCAAATCCTAAAAAAGCCATTGAAAACAATGGCTGGCCATTTCTTTTCGTTGTTTTAATTTCAAAACAGAATAGAATACCGGAAAGCCAAATGCAGATGAAAACCAGTCTTAATGGTTGTCACGGGTGCCCCTGTGACCCTCGTCGTGGGCGATTCGTGTCCCGCGGGAGCGGCGCCGTACCCCATGTCGGGTGCAGGGACCCCCCGCTCCGCTGGCCCACTCTGCCTTACTTACCTAGCCCGGGGTCTGCCGAGTTGTCACCCGCACTGCGTCCCCATCCCCAGGGCGCGCGCGATCGGAGTGTTGGGTTTAAAAAGGCCGACACCGGGAATTTTTCCCATTTCCCGGCGTCCCCCTTTTTAAGGTTTCCCCTTCCCGATCCATTTTTTATCTTTAGTGCCTTATTGCCTTTAAAAAGCGTTCTGTGTCTCATCTGATATATCGTTACCTACCATTTGCCTCCGTCCCCCCCACCACAAGCATTAACCGCCCGTCCCCACTCCGAGTTTGCCTTTTGATTTTGTCCTACACCCCGGCTGCCACCGCAAGCAATCCTAGGTAGCGACCCGGGAATCCTGGCCGCAGCAAGCCCGACCTGCACTGCAGCGGGATCTGGTGAATACCGGGACCTACATAGATTCCGCTTCCTGCCGTGGCTCATACCATCGCTTGCGGTGGTCCAGAGGATCCACCACTGCTGACCGTTACAATGGTGAATGCTAATCATTTCAGCCACGGTGTCTTCATACCAATGACATATAGATTAACCCTATAATAGACACAATATACTCTGTCTTTACAATGACGGCTACAATAACTATTGTGCCTCAGTGTCATCCACAAAACCCCTGTATACATTAGTAACCCCCAATGCAAGCCACAATACCCATATAGCAGTGCCAGCCACAGTGCTCCTAGAGACCTAGAACAATGATGTCTCATTTGCTCATGAAATGATAGCCACTTTTTCACTAGTGCGGTCATGCCTGGTGCCTCTGTCAGGAACAGAAGACTTATCTGCTCAATGTTCCAGCCATGGGTGTAACTATAGCCGTAACAGCCATAGCATCTGCTATAGGGCACAAAGTTGAGTGGGCCCGCTCAGGTGAATAGAAAATGATACTTTTTATAGCTTTCTGCTATCTAGCAGTACTATATAGATTCTCTAATATGTGATGCTATTATTAATACATTACAATTTTGCTACATGTGCTGCTGTTTTTGTTTCTTGTCATTAGGAGAAGGAGTGCATCTTATTTTGCTATGGGGACTCTAAAGTTTAGTCAAAGGAGTTTTATCGTTTGAACTGTTCGTGCTCTTCAGCTAATTCTCTGAGATTGAATTTGAAATCCAGGGGCGAGTCTCTCCTCTCAGCGGGCGTGTCTCTCCTCCCAGGAGGCGTGGCTCCCTTCACTGAAGACCTGTGACATCATCATTTTGTATGAAGCAGGGGATGCAGAAGTATGTCTGGATATAACAGCTCTGTAGCCTCCTGCATGCTTCTTATGTCTGCAGCCTTCAGGCTCCACAAGCTCCTTGCTGTGCTATATGCAGTTATACACACAGCCTGAAATGATGAGACATGTGAGGAGTGTACAACCCCCCTCCCCCCCCTTCCCATCTGTTACCAGACAGGAGACTGTATGACTGTGGTATATGCAGTTATACACACAGCCTGAACTGATGAGACATGTGAGGAGTGTACACTGCCCCCTCCTTCCCCTCTGTTACCGGGCAGCAGACTGGGTTATATGGAGCAATGCACACTGGCCTCCCCCTCCTCCTCTCCCCCTGTTAACAGGTAGGAGCCTATATAAGACTCTGTTATATGAGGGGATCTGTGACCTAAACAGGCAGTCATTGCCCAGATCATTCACCCTAGAGCTGGGAGATTTGTATAGAGACAGCAGCCCCTGGTTTCACTATCGATTTTAACAGCTCAGAGGGGAGAAAACAGAGTGTGCAGGCAGCCAGTCACAGTACAGGGGACGTGGCCGGGGTGTTTCCTTCTGGGGGCGTATCCCAACAGGCTGAATAAAATGTCAGCCAGCCAATCACAGTACAGGGGCCGTGTCTAGAGGGCGGGATCCGGCCAGGGGGCGTGTCTGACCAGCAGCAGCAGAAACAGAATACAGATTTACAGAAAAGCTCATATCTGCTAAACCAAGTGACAGAGGTAATGTAAACCAATTACAAAAGTGCTTATTTTTACTGTCCCCATAATCTGAGACATGATCTTTGTAGCGATACAACCCCTTTAAGCCCCTGGTTTCTGCTATGTCCTTCTTAAAGAAGGACTCTGTAGCCAGTGTCAGATCAGGGGACCTGGGGCCAATCAGTGGAGTTGATTCTTTGGGCCTACCCTAAATCTATTGTACATGACTGCACATACTGCTCATGACTCCTGTACTCTGCCTCTTGCCTTTCTTTCTGTGCCGTTCTCTTTGAAAATCAGCCGATAGCCTGCCATGGCCAAGTTCCCACCAGTGGTTTCCCCTTCTGGGTCAGTCTAAGCCTAACGGTAGCATATTTGTAAAAAAATTTCTCCGTGCTTGTCTACTCTTGAGAGGGTCTGAAGGTTTGGGCAGTCTTTGTTGTATTGCTTTCATCAGGACAGGAATTATGAACAATTGTGAGGTTGTATCTTATCTAATATCCATATAATAATTTATCTAAAGCTCAACTAAAGATATGAACAACAGTTACTGGAAGCAGTTGCAATTGAGGAGTCTATTGTGAATTAATTTTTCACTCTTTAGTCTCATAAAAAAGCAGAACCACAAAAAGAGGAAGGCATGGTGCAGTGACCATGACTATGTGCACACCAACATATTCATGCTAAAAAAAAATCAAACACTGGTCAGCACATCCAAGACCATTTTAAAGAAATTTAGTATAGTTGTGTGCTGGCATGGCAGCATAGTAATGCAAACACAACACCATATGAGCAGCACTCTATAAACGCCAAAAATGCAGTCAAAGAGAATATAGCATTTCTGCTACTTTAGAATGCATGAAAATTTGAGTTTCTTAGCCTTCAATTTTGCTGAATACTATAATTGCCCATCCACTGCGACAAGGTGACCTCAGTTCAGATGGGAACCTATTCTGCCATTTTACCTCGCTTGTTCAGACCTCCATTCCCAACTACATTCTACTCTGATTAAAAACAGTCTGTGTGGATGGGTGAAGTACACGACCAAATGGAGGCTAGCCATTCCCCCACTCAAACAATCCAAAAATCAAAAATTGGTCAGCACATCCAAGATAAGACACTAAGCGCGACATGTATGAAAGGGTTTTTCACCCTTTCTGCCGTACAATGCACCTAAGTGAGCGGCTAAGATGTCTAATAGCGCCTAACATATGTGTTAGGCGCATTGTTCGTAAGACCCAACACTTTCGAATGCGCCTAACATGAAGGCGTGTTCTGGGGGTGTTTTGGGGGCGTTATGGAGGTGTGTCGCAAAACATTCGTAAGATTGGACACATATATGAATGTGGTTCGGCAAAACTAGGCGCATTACTGCTCCGACAGGCAGAACTATTCCAATGTGTTCTACCTGAGCCAAAGTTAAGCTAGATTTGCTGTAAGGGGCAAAAATGTCCAATATTTCTCAACTTACACCAGTACATTAATAAAAATTAATTTATTATAATTATCAAACTATATAAAATTATTTACATTTAATGAAAAATGTTATCATATAAAATTAATATAAAAATAATGTCCCCAAAATAAAGAAATATCTCCTATAAAATGTATTTAAAATTCATAGAATCTTAAACTAATTTACATTAAATAACCCACTGATTATGTTGTTCAGATTTTTATATTTTAAATTTTTACTACATTAAATTTGAAATTTATTTTTGCTGCTTTCACCCTTTATTCTACATACAGCAAGAGCCAGCACAGCACAGTTATTGCTGGGATCTGTGGTCCACCAAGCAGGATCAGTACCATTGTTTCTATTCACGTACATGCTATTCTAATGATTTTTCTCTTATTTCCAGCCTATCTATAGCCTTTATACAAGTTAGGTGAATTACTAATGCGCCTAAGTTCTGTAATGCGCCTAACACATAGGCGAGGCGCACCATTTATGAAGGCACAAAAACCACTTTCATACATCAGGCGCATTATACACTAAAAAAGAGACTTGACTATTCACTTTGACGCGCCTTCCTTCATATATGTCGCCCTAAGTGAGGTAATATGTCAGGGTAGGTTACCTTCTGAACTGAGGTCACCTTGTCGTGATGGATGGGCAATTGCGGTTTTGCTCAAGTTTTCAAATATCCTAATGTAGCAGAAATGCATTTTGAAAAAATGCCTATATTCCATTTGACTGCTTTTTTGGGGGGTTTATAGAGTGCTACTGATATGTGTTGTATTAACATAGTCATGCTAGACAGAATTATCTAACTATACAGTTTCATTGATTTTATAATGTACAAATATTCTAAATCATTGGTTATATACTCACCGGCCACTTTATTAGGTACACCATGCTAGTAACGGGTTGGACCCCCTTTTGCCTTCAGAACTGCCTCAATTCTTCGTGGCATAGATTCCACAAGGTTTTTTGCAACGATGCCAATTGGTACCAAGGGGCCCAAAGAGTGCCAAGAAAAAAATTCCCCACACCATGACCCCACCACCACCAGCCTGAACCATTGATACAAGGCAGGATGGATCCATGCTTTCATGTTGTTGACGCCAAATTCTGACCCTCCACCGAATGTCGCAGCAGAAATCGAGACTCATCAGACCAGGCAACGTTTTTCCAATCTTCTACTGCCCCAAATTTCGAGGAGTTTGGGAAAATTTGGAGCCTAAAGTTTCCGGGTTCTTAGCTGAAAGGAGTGGCACCCGATGTGGTCTTCTGCTGCTGTAGCCCATTGCCTCAAAGTTCGCCGTACTGTGCGTTCAGAGATGCTCTTCTGCCTACCTTGGTTGTAACGGGTGGGTATTTGAGTCACTGTTTCCTTTCTATCAGCTCGAACCAGTCTGCCCATTCTCCTTTGACCTCTGGGATCAACAAGGCATTTCCGCCCACAGGACTGCCGCTCACTGGATGTTTTTTCTTTTTCGGACCATTCTCTGTAAACCCTAGAGATGGTTGTGCTGAAAATCCCAGGAGACAGCAGTTTCTGAAATACTCAGAAACCCGCCCTTCTGGCACCAACAACCATGCCACGTTCAAAGGCACTCAAATCACCTTTCTTCCCCCCTAAATGATGCTCGGTTTTGAACTGCAGGAGATTGTCTTGACCATGTCCCACATGCCTAAATGCACTGAGTTGCCGCCATGTGATTGGCTGATTAGAAATTAAGTGTTAACGAGCAGTTGGACAGGTGTACCTAATAAAGTGGCCGGTGAGTGTACGTTTTTGCAACACGCCCCAGGACATCCAAGCTGCACCTATGATGGTAGGAGAGGAATGGACTATATTTTTTATTTCCATCTTACCCACAATTCTTTATCTATATACTTAGTAAGTATATTTTTAGAATTGAGTCATTTATTCTTTTTACAAAGAACTTACATGCTAACCAGAAATATAAATTTCCCAATCTTGTCAAAATGAGGATGGGTGAGAGAACTTTTTGTGTGGGATGGCTCTTTTCCTTGACACATCAGACGTCCTGTTTTGCTTTGAAGGATACAGAATTGGACCTTAAGAGGGAAGTGATAACAAGTCTTAGGATAACAATGACTAATCTTCAAAGTTAATGTAGTGGGACCATAATCGACACACATAGTAATGGTAATAGAATTTAAATGTAGGGATAATGCACATCCTGCTGTAGGGATCAGCACAGTGTTTAGTAAAGGCCAGCTCACACGAGACAATTACGTTAGAATACATTATACCTGTTAGGACTAAAGGGGTTTTGCCAGGACATGCCTTATCTCCTAAGAATCAAATGTAAACAAGCCACGCTGAGCTAAGAGAGAGAGAGAGAGACACAGCCAGAGCACAGAGCCCTGCATAAGGAATCGTGTGAAATGTTCACTCAAAAAAACAAAATACAACCAGTGGATTCTGTATACAAAAGACAACACCTTTCTCCACAGCAGCTTGAAAGCTTCTTCATGTTCCCTGTCATCAGATAAAGCAGGGATCTACTCAGATAATCACACTACAACTAGTGGATTCTGTATACAAAAGACAACATTTTTCTACCCGGTGCCTTGAAAGCTTCTTCAACTCCCTTTCATCAGATATGAAGTGTGTTCTGCGCAAGCCCGGCCAGCAGCTCTTGTCAGGTCGTATCTAATAGAAGCTTTTAAGTAACTAAGGGCAGGTAAGGCAGCCTGTAGCTCTCTCAGACTGCAATTTTTCTAACCACATATATTTAGAAAAGTGATTAAAACCCCATTTTGGAGGATCCCACGTCAACATTACATCGTGGCAAAACCCCTTTAAGGTAGGGTTTAATAAGGGTTTACTGATGATGGCCCTGTATCCATCGCAAGCTAACAGCATTTCAAAGGGACCAACCGGGATGACAAAGAAACCTCCCCTTTTGTCTACATCTTGGGTGTAAGGACCATGGTTGACTGTGGCAATTTTGAACAAAACTTCAACAATCCGGCATCAACGCAGCTCCACGGCAAGTAAGGATAATTAAAAAGGTCTCTATTCATATCAAAAGTTAAAAAACTTATTTTATAAGGTATAGGTGTAAACTCGACGAAAGCACAAAACAAACTGCACTGACGCGTTTCAGCAGTGTGCCTTATTTGTAGTGCTACAAAACTGTAGCAATTTTGGATTCAAATGGCCAGCTGACTGTCAAAACTATTACTTGTCTGTGAGGTGTGGTCAGGGCCGCCATCAGAAATTTCAGGGCCCCATACAGGTGAAGCATCTGGGCCCCCCCCCCCACGTCAACCCCGCCCCCGCGTCAACCCCACCCTCTGTCAATCCCATCGCCCCGCCCCCACTCACACACAGTCCCCCCCAGCCTCACACACACAGCCTCCCCCAGCCTCTTACACACCCACAGCCTCACACACACAGCCTCCCCTCCCCCAGCCTCTCACACAGCCTCCCCTCCCCCAGCCTCCCCACCCCCAGCCTCTCTCACACACACACACACACAGCCTCCCCCAGCCTCTCACACACACACACAGCCTCCCCACCCCCAGCCTCTCTCTCACACACACACAGCCTCCCCCAGCCTCACACATAGCCTCCCCTCCCCCAGCCTCTCTCTCTCACACACACACAGCCCATCCCAGTGTCACACACACACAGCCTCCCCCCAGCCTCTCTCTCACACACACACAGCCTCCCCAGCCTCACACACACAGCCTCCCCCAGCCTCACACACACAGCCTCCCCCAGCCTCTCTCACACACACAGCCACCCCCACCCACACACACACACACACACACACCCTCCCCAGCCTCTCTCACACACACAGCCTCCCCCAGCCTCACACACACACAGCCTCGCCCCCCGCCTCACACACACAGCCTCCCCCAGCCTCACACACACACCACAGCCTCCCAGCCTCTCTCACACACACAGCCTCCCCCAGCCTCTCTCACACACACAGCCTCCCCACCCCCAGCCTCTCTCACACACAGCCTCCCCCAGCCTCACACACACAGCCTCCCCACCCCCCAGCCTCTCTCACACACACAGCCTCCCCCAGCCTCACACACACACAGCCTCCCCACCCCCAGCCTCTCTCACACACAGCCTACCCCAGCCTCTCTCTCCACACACACAGCCTCCCCACCCCCAGCCTCTCTCACACACAGCCTCCCCCACCCCAGCCTCTCTCACACACACACACAGCCTCCCCACCCCCAGCCTCTCTCACACACACAGCCTCCCCCACCCTCTCTCACACCAGCCTCCCACCTCTCTCTCACACACACACACAGCCTCCCCCAGCCCTCTCTCACACACACACAGCCTCCCCACCCCCAGCCTCTCTCACACACACACAGCCTCCCCCAGCCTCTCACAGACACAGCCCAGCCCCCCCAGCCTCACACACAACAGCCTCCCACCCCCAGGCCTCTCCCGACACACACAGCCTCCCAGCCTCACACACACACAGCCATCCCTCAGCCTTTCTCTCACAATCCCGTAGCCAAACCCCCCCCCACCCCCCCGCCCCCCCCCCCCCCCCCCCCCCCCCCCCCCCCCCCCCCCCCCCCCCCCCCCCCCCCCCCCCCCCCCCCCCCCCCCCCCCCCCCCCCCCCCCCCCCCCCCCCCCCCCCCCCCCCCCCCCCCCCCCACGCCCCCCCCCCCCCCCCCCCCCCGCCCCCCCCCCCCCCCCCCCCCCCCCCCCCCCCCCCCCACACCCCCACCCCCCCCCCCCCCCCCCCCCCCCCCCCCCCCCCCCCCCCCCCCCCCCCCCCCCCCCCCCCCCCCCCAAAAAACCCGGGAAACCCCGGGGGTGGGGGGGGGGGGGGCCTTTCGGGGGCCCCCCTAGGGGGGGCCCCATTTTAACCCGCTCCCGCTTTCTATCCTTCCTTGTTCTCCAGGTCTTTTTGGGATCGCAGTCGGCCACTCCTCCTCTGCCGGCAGGAGTCATTGAAGCCCCGCCCACAGGCAGAGAGGGGCGGGGCCGACTCTAATCACAGGAACGCTGGAAGAGGTGACAGAGTCTGCTGTAGCTGTAAGTAAATAGCGCCGGCCCCTTCACAGACACAGAGCCGCGCGGGCCCTCCTGACACAGAGAAAGAGGAGGGCCCAACTGCTCCGGTCACAGCACGCAGTGCGTGCATGTCATCAAGCGCAGCTGTGACCGGACACGCAGCGCGGGCCCCCCTCAGCAGCGCCGGGCCCCAGACATACAGCGCCGCACTCATCATGGTACAGAGAACAGGCCATAGGCCTGTTTTCTGTACTATTACTATGAAGCAAGGGGGCGGTACCTGCCGGTGGCGGTGGGCCCCCCCTTGCTTCTCAGACTGCCCGGGCCCCATACGGGAGTACTGCCTGTACCCCACTAATGGCGGGCCTGGGTGTGATACAATGATGGGATGAAACTGTATATTTTTTTTTTTTGAGAAAACAGCTTATTACTAGGGATTTGTAATTAGATTGTGAAAATTGGCAATTGTCAGCGACTACTGCCACTCACAATGTTCATAGCCAGACAGTGCGTAGTGCCCACCAGTGGAGTTGATTTATGGGGGTCAACTATACAGCTACTGTTGAAGACTGCACATGCTTCTTTCACTCTGCATCTCTTTGTCTGCTGCACGTACAGTGCCCTTCTGTAATAACTGAATGTAAAAAAAGTATATAAAACTCACCTCTCCCAATTCCTCCGGAGAGAAATATTGGATACATTTTTAGTTCATTGATAAAAGGCATATAAAAAGGTAGCACAAAAAGTTCAGAAGGGAAGAGTGGTGATCAGAACAGAGGGGGCATAAAAATAAAAAAAAGAGTTCAGATCTGATATACAGTATGTTGTATAAAAAATAATATTGATGGTACAAAAGGAGACGTCTACCCTTGTTCTCTTCTTGTGGCGGTCACAATATTAAGCTGGATCAACACAACATCGGACAAAAACCGTCGGAAAGTCGACCGGTTTTTGTCACGTTTTGCACAGAAACCGTGGTCAGCTCTCTTTTTTTTTTTTGCCTTCGGCCCATACAATTGATTGTATGGGAAACCAACGGCAAAACTCAAAACGCCGGTGTAATAGAGAACATGTTGTATAATACACCGGTGCCAGAAAACAAACAGAGAAAAAAACAACCTGTGTAGACTACAGGTCGGTTTTTCTATTAGTCTATTCCCAGGCTGAACGATCGTATTTACAGTGGTTTTGGAGTCCTTAAACTGCCAAAAATATTATAGTTTTTCTATGCCGTGGAGACCTCGCCTGATAATTACATTCCCCGTTCACTTTTGAGTCCTTTGGCTTTTCGCCTAAAGTTCTCCTTTGGTTATCTGTAAGTGGTTAAACTAATAATATCCACCTTTTTGCTATATACTCTATCTATTGCACTCTAGCACTTTATTCATAGCATGTGTAAAATACTCTATGCATAGCTATTTACTTGGACTAATCACTCCTACCTCTTGCTCTCTGATAGATGTCCACTATGACTCAGGTCTTTTGATGGATTTACGATTCACATTTTCTACCATAATCATTATTATTTTTTATGTATTCTATATCCAATTTAAAGCTACTCCTTGTCTTTCTAGTATATTTTCGGGTCCCCCGTATTAAACAGACCCCTATTTTCCCCTTACAAATATCGCTACCTAACGAGGAAATAGCAAAACCAGGGTAGTTGCTATAAGTTTGCAACTTATGATGGAGAAGTTTTTAGGAAAAAAAAAGCTGTTTTCCCCTACGGACCGAAGTATCCTCTGCGGCGTTTGTTCACTGCACACTTAACCGGGGGATATTTCCCTAGCATTGCTTCACCGCGGGGCGGCGGTTTGGTCCAAAAGATGGAACGAAGCTGGACCGACCCGTTGACCCTTTGTTTATGGGTTTTTGCGGGTTCATTGAGGTAATCCTTTTTTCTTTCAATTTGCTTGTATATCCAATTTAAGCTCTCTTTTCTTTTTCATACTTCTGCCCCCTCTATTCTGACCACCACTGTTCCCCTCTGAACATGTCTTGCTACCTAAAGAGTATATAGCAAAAGGGTAGATGGTATAAGTTTAACAACTTATAGATGACCAAGAGAGAGGTCTTTAGGAAAAAAAACCAAGCGAGTTAAAAGTGAATGGTGAATGTAATTATTATCCCAACATTGTGAGATCAATTCTCCTCTTGTGGCGGTCACCATATTAGGGTAGATTTCTCCTTTTGTACTATCATTATTGTTTTATACATCATAAATCCAATTTGAGCTCTTTTCTTTTATACTTATGCCCTCTCTATTCTGACCACCACTGTTCCCCTCAGAGCATCTTGTGCT